>OU343220.1:70058992-70226113 GCA_910596185.1 Chrysanthemum makinoi | reverse complement strand
AATAAAAACTTAAAACAAATTCGAAACAAATGCAATGAAGTCCAGGAGAGTAGTGTTTCCTCGGTCGTTATGTCCCAAATAGCTATAACAATGGATTATCAAACGTAAAGTGATCGAAATTTGAACGAAAAAGGGATCCGATAAGATTATAACTACAGAAAAAGCCAACAAATTACAGCGGCAAATGCAAATTAAAGGGAGATTAAAATGATAAAAATATTAAATAAGCGCTATCATATTTGCAAAATGATGTTTTGATTTTTATGTTGTTTTTTATAAAAGCTGAAATTAAAAAGCTACTTAGCGGCCCATTCACAAAATAAAAGTAAACTACATATGTAACTAAAGTAATAAGAGAATGACATTTTTTACAAACCCTAATGATAAAAGAAAGGGTATATAGAAAAGAAAATTATTTTTATAACTAATTATCTAATTATTATTAATTCAAAACTAATTTTAACTATTTAATAATAGCCTAAAATACAAGAAATTAGGAAACAAAGCTAGAAAAATAAAATTATTACTTAGAAAAATCTAAAATATCAAAATAGAATTTTCAAAACTATTTTTTTTGTATTTTTCTGAATATTTTTCTATTTTCTAGGAATTTTAAACTATTAAAACTAATTAAATTACTTAAAATACAAATTTAACTAAGAAAAATTTGGAAAAATTTTTGGCTTTTTATATTTATCTAGAAACCTAAGAAAAATGAAAAAATTATTTTTTTGAACCTTTTTAATATTTTTGTATAAAATATACTAATTATAAATGCTTAAAAAGCTGAATTAAATCAAGAAAAATACTAAACAATACTGGAAAAATCTGAAAAATTCAAGTTAAGTCTAATTTAATATCAGGAATCTAGGAAAAATGGAAAAACAGGGTGTTATGTGAGAAATTGCAAGCTGCTATGGAATGTGCTTATGAATAAAAGCGCTTCAAATAAGCCAAACACCACAATAAGCTACCAACTTTTCACAGAGGCTCTAATATACTCAAATTACCCAAATGCAACTTATCATAACTGCTTTTAACCTCTAAATCTCCATTTACACGCATTTGATGTATTTGAGTTTCAAGTGCAACAGGTTTTGGGTAGCTACTTGCGATCACAAAATAAGCACTCAAATAAGCTAGAAATCTAAAACAAAAACTTGGAACCTACACTAGACCTGGGTGACTATGTTTAAACCAAAACCAAGCTTTGACCAGCTCTTATGAGCTGCATTATAAAGCACAAAATGAGAAAACTAAAAAGTGATTATCATGAACGAGGGGACTTGGGGCCTAAAAGAGGCAGATTTTGAGGCTTCTAAAAAATTTGCAAAAATCTAATAAAATGGTGATAAGAAAGAAGACCAGTTGAACTTTTTAAAGCAACAAGTTTCACTGAAATTGGCTTAGAAATGAGTCCAAGAAAATCTTTGCAATTGGGCTCAAGCAATTTTCCAAATTTGACTTTTGAAGCAATATTGAAAAGTTTGACTTTATTGAACTTTGAATCCAATTTTATGAATGATATTGAAGTAATATGATGTAATGACACTAATGCGGCTATGTTTAACAATTCTAAACACAAAACAAGGTTTTGCTAATCCAAAATTCCAACAGTTGAGGACAGGTGAGGTGATTAGATTGATGTTGACTTTTACGATCTAGCGAGGCACAAAACTAAGACTTGAATGAGCTCAAATATGCTTAACAAACATAAAACACAGGTATCTACCACGATTAGGCTTCAATACAAAAAGCAGTGAGAGATCCAAACACCCTATATTAACTGTTTTGCAAGCAAAATCAAAAGCGACCTCTTGATCCAACTGTAATTATTATCAAACTGAGTTAAACTCACTTAATTAATACTACTTGAACAGGTTTGAGCTTATGAATACTACAAAGATAGATTATGCATATGAACTTTAAAATAACTTACAAATGGTCCAAAGCCACTATGGCTTGAATCTGAATGAAACAAGAACACAGATACCAGCCTATTCAAACCAACCCCAATGACTAAAGATCAACCCAAATCCATGGCTGCTTCAACCCATTTCCAACTCTGCAACATTTTTGCCCATTTTTGACTTTTATTATTACCAAACTCCAATATTATTTAAAGCGCAATGTAAGCTTAGAGAAAGCTTTAACAAGCTTGATTGAGTATGTTTGAGCTTAAAAACAAGTGACTAAGAGATTTGACATAGGATTTTGAGAATGGAAATTTCAACAGTGGACATACAATATGGAGATTGAACTTGAACTAAAATTGATACTTAAGTAAAGTTGAAATGCACTGAAATGGTTCACTTGAATACAATGAAGAAAAATACAATCTATTTTAGACTAAGAAATCATAAAACGACATACATTTTTTAAGAAATTAACTAAGTTTTCTTTCTTGTTGCTTCCTCTTCCTTTATATATGCTCCAAACTTCCTCTCATCTCTCCGGACATATCCCAGACTAATATGGGCCATTGGATTGCTAAACTTGATCTTGGCCGTTTAAAAGGTTTTACGCAAAAGTTGCTTAAGCCACTGGGTTGAGTGTTAGGGTTTAAAGGTGCATTTAATGAATCCTTGGAGTTATGTGTTTGGGGTAGAGGGGTAGGGTTGGTGATGATGGTGGAGTGTGTGGCAGGGGTTGCGAGTGATGATGGTGAATGTGGTATCTCGTGAAGGAGGAGGGAAGGATGAGTCAAAGGGGATTTGACTGGGATATTAAAAAGTGGGGTCCAAAGGCAGGGTCAAATGGATAACATGGCAGGGGTCCAAAGTATTTGTGACAAGGGTCTAAGGTGCAAAAGGTTTTTAATCATCAAGGACTTCATTTGCCATTTCTGAAAATACAAGGACTAGGCGCCAATTCATCAAAGATGTTTCAGGGGCTGAAATTGACAAGTTCCAAAAGTACAAGGACCAAAGTTGCCATTTTCAAATTTTCTAGGGACCATTTTTGCCAAATTTCAAAGTTGGAGGACCAAACTTGTAATTTTCTCAAACTTTTATATTTTTCACCAAAGGACTAAATATGACAATTTATGATTTAAAAAGGACCTTTGGTGATTTTTCTTTTGAAATTAGGACTCGGGACTGGACAATTTTAGAGACTTGGGGCGCCCAATTATGCAAACTTTGCTCATTTTTCATCCGATTTTAAACATTTTGCATCCAAACATATAAAATGCAATTTTGAAATATTTTCGATATTTTGATGCATTTCGAGCATTTTTAGGCGTTTTGCGGTTGATTG
Organism: Chrysanthemum makinoi; assembly: GCA_910596185.1. NCBI lineage: Eukaryota > Viridiplantae > Streptophyta > Magnoliopsida > Asterales > Asteraceae > Chrysanthemum > Chrysanthemum makinoi. The sequence continues at coordinate 70,222,855 of OU343220.1, read as the reverse complement.
ACCCAAAATGATAGTATTTTACACATCATCCCCATCCCTAAACTATTGCTAGTCCCAAGCAATCTTTTGAGAAAAACTTAATGGATTTGAATCTCTTTACCAAACCATTACAGGGTAGCCAAATGTTTCAGTTCAAGTAACCATGGTACACACTGAATAACCATGATTTTGAGCAAACCACCGCCTAGCGGTTTGATTTGTTTTACCGGAGCTTTGCTCGACTAGCCAACTCTTTAGATAAATTATCAATATTATCTTTGTTGAGCTGATTACCAATTATGGTTTTTCCCTTTGCCTTTACCACAAGCCATAAACTTACGGGCTAGCCAACTCTTCACTTTTAAGGATATGGTGAGCTGAATACCATACAATTTTGGGCAAATTGCAGCCGTCAACGTTTTGAGATATCTTTACCAAGAGCCGTTTGCTACTGGATTAGCCAATCCTTTTGTTTATTAGACAAGGCGGACTGATAACCAATTGAGTAAGTGCAAAACACTTACTCCAAAAATTGGCCAAAAGGGGAATTGAGGTATAATTACATGATAAAATTCGTAGAATTCCCCACACTTAGAAATGAATATTGCCCTCAATATTCAAAGTACCGGGTTATCTTAAAACAAAGAACGTAAAAGGGAAATACTACGGCCATTATTTAGAAAGAAGATATATATATATATATATATATATATATATATATATATATATATATATATATTTTTTTTTTGATACTTAAAATTCTTATATACACAACATGTGGGGCAAACCCCCCCACACTAGGGTGGTAGAAAGATAGAAAGAAGTCAGAAATATGGGTGAAAACCCATATGGCATGCTCTGTTTTTTGATTTCAGTGCAAGCTGGCTTGATCCTTCGCATTCATTGGTTCGGGGAAAGTTTGTAAGTCAGGGACAACCATGGATGGAATGTCCTCTCAAAATGCTTCACTCGATGGCCATTCACTTTAAAGTTTGGACCATCGGGTTGAGATAACTCAATGGTACCATAAGGGTAAACTTTAGCAATGGTAAATGGTCCGTGGCCGGATTTTAATTTTCGAGAAAATCTTCAATCTTGAGTTGAAAAGAAGGACTCCGATCACACGCGTTGAAAACACGGTTTTGATTTTTAGTCATGAATCTTCTTTGTCTTTTGTTTATAGATAAAAGAGTTCTCGTATGCTTGATCACGAAGTTCATTTAGTTCATTCATTTGAACTTTCGGTGATCACGGTACCGCTCTGAATATCAAAGTTAGCATGCTTCAGGCCCAATGCCTTGTGCTCGAAGCTCAGGTAGATGACATGCCTTCCCGTACACACCGGCTTGTATGGGGTACGGATGGGTTTTTTGTAAGCATGCGGAAGGCCAGTCGTCATCTAGCTTATCCACCAAGAAGAGGGTTTTCACCAACCGTCCTCTCAAGAATTCTTTTATCCGGTTAGAAACTTCCACTTGCCCACTTGTTTGGGGGTGGTATGCAGTAGAGAGGCGGTGAGTTACACCATACTTTTGCATGACTCTTTCAAACTGGTCATTGCAAAAATCGCACTACCACGATCACGATTATGGCTCGTGGAGTTCCAAACCTAGCAAATAAGGATTTTAAGAATTTCACAACAACTGCGGCATCGTTGGTGGGTAAATCTTTAGCTTCAACCCATTTTGACAAGTAGTCAACGGCCACGAGTATGTATTTGATACCACGGGAAGAAGGAAATGGCCCCATAAAGTCGATGCCCCATATGTCAAAAATCTCACACACTTGAATGGCGTTTTGCGGCATTTCATTCCTTTGCGAGATATTCGTGGCGGACAAGCGTCCGGTTTTGACAATGGGCATCATTATAGATTAATGAGCCAATAGAATCCGAATCAAACACCTTCTTGGCGGTGTAGTTGGGGCTATGATGTCCCCAAGAGGTCCGAATGGCAAGCCTTGAGAATGTCAATGACTTACACCATACATCACGGCGGGATGACTTGATCCGCTACAAATTTTAAACAAGTAGGGTCGTCCCGAATAATGTTTCACATCCTTAAAGAATTTATTTTTCTGTTGGGACGACATCCCTTTCACTATGAAGTTACCCGCATGGTAATTTGCAAAGTCAACAAACCATGGGGTAGAAGAGTCTCCACGAAAAGAAACCACATTGAGTGTTTGGAGAGGAAATGTTTCATTAATTTCCTTTTTCCGACACATCCCGCTGGTGGTTCTCTAATCGGACAGATGATCGGCAAAAGAGCCGGTTCTCACTCCTTTTTATCACGAATAATGATATCAAATTCTTGTAGGAGGAGAACCCATCGGAGCAATCTCGGCTTTGCATCTTGTTTAGCAAAGAGATATTTGAGAGCCGAGTGATCCGTATACACCACGCATTTGGTCAAGATAAGGTATGGTTTCGAACTTCTCAAAACGCATACACCACACTTAATAATTCTTTTTCTCAGTGGTGTAATGGGTTTCGAGCTTCGATACCATAGTTTTGCTTGCGTAGATAGGCCGAAAATGCTTGGTTTTATGCTGTTCCCAAGACGCACCGATAGCAAAATCACTCGTGACGCACATGAGCTCAAAGGGTAAATCCCAAATGGGGCAACTAGAATGGGTGCCCGTAAGTTTTTCTTTAGAGTTTCAAAAGCTTCGATGCGCACTCAGGAGAGAAGATAAAGAAGCATCTTTTTCGAGAAGATGGGTCATAGGGCGAAAGCGATTTTAGAGAAATCTTGAATGAATCTACGATAAAACCCGGCATGACCTTGAAAACTCCTAATACCTTTGACGGTAGTAGGGTGAGGCAGTTTAGCAATAACATCAACTTTTGCTCTATCTACCTCAATCCCATTCTTGGAAATCTTATGGCCAAGGACTATGCCTTCTTTGACCATAAAGTGACTCTTCTCCCAATTTAGACAGAGATTGGTGTCTTCACACCGTTTTAGCATTTTGTCTAAATGGGAGAGACATGTATGAAACGAGTCCCCAATGACCGAGAAGTCATCCATAAACACCTCCATAGTTTCCCCGATCATGTCGTGGAAAATTGCCATCATACATCTTTGGAACGCTAGCAGAGCATTACATAAGCCAAAAGGCATACGCTCAGGCAAATGTCCCGTGATGGGCGGTGAATGTGGTCTTTTATTGATCCAACGGATCAATGGGGATCTGAAAGTAACCCGAGAAACCATCAAGGAAACAATAGTACTCGCTCCCTGCTAATCTCTCAAGCATTCGGTCCATGAAGGGTAGAGGAAAATGGTCTTTACGGGTGGCTTCGTTTAACTTTCGATAGTCAATGCACACACGCCATCCTGTAACCAATCGAGTTGGAATTAACTCGTTTTCTTCATTCGTGACAACAGTTATGCCACCCTTTTTAGGAACGCAATGAATTGGGCTAACCTGCTGGACTATCGGAGATCGGGTAAATCAAACCGGCATCAAGAAGTTTGAGAACCTCTTGTTTGATAACCTCGTGAATCTTAGGATTCACCCTTCTCTGATGTTGGATGCCGGTTTGAAGTCATCCTCCATTAAGATTTTGTGGTACAAAACTCGTGGTTGATACCCTTAATGTCGGAGAGTTTCCAAGCAATCGCTTGTTTGTGTGACTTCAAGACCTTTATGAGAGCGCATTTCTCCTCCTCAGTTAAGTCTTTAGCAATTATGACGGGTAATTTATCATCACCCTCCAAGAATGCATACTCAAGATGAGGAGGTAGGTCCTTAAGTTCAACCTCGGAAATTCTTCAGATAGAAGTTTGACGATTTGATTTCCTCAGTCGTGATTTCTTTCGAAGGGAGTGAAGGTAATGGATCTTCATTAAGCAATTGCTCAAGATAAAGAATATCCCCTCCGAATCATACACACCATCAATTCCAGGCGGAATTGATTCATCAAGAGTAAGAAATTCATCGATCTCTTCCGTAGGAGTCACCTCCTCAAACGGAGTGAGAGAGGGGGAAGAGTCGGCAATGATAGGTTGAGAAGATGTGGTGGAATCTCCACTCACAGAATTATGAAGATAACCAAGAAACTCTTGAGAGTACTCCTCTGAAGCAATATCAATTAAATCGACTCGATTAATTGATTCAGTGTCATAATTTGAGGAGTACCTCAAAGTTTGATCGAGGTTAAAGGTAACGGCTTCATTACCCACACGTAAAGTGATTTCTTGCTCAAATACATCAATAAGAGCACGGCCTGTCCTCAGGAATCCTCTTCCAACAATGAGGGGAACCCGAGGATCAGCATCGAAATCAACAACCACAAAGTCAGCTGGAAAATGGAACTTTCCTACTTTCACAAATACATCCTCGGCGATGCCAAGAGGACGCGATATAGAACGATCTGCAAGCTCAAGAGTCATGCAGGTAGGAATAAGTTCCAGAAGAGAAAGTTTCTTCCACACCGAATAAGGCATCGATGATGCTTGCACCAAGATCAGCAAGGGCAAAGCATTCAATCATCCCGGGAAAAACACAAGGAAGAAGAAATTTTCCGGGATCTCCTAGCTTCTGAAGCTTTTCAACAAAGCTGAGCAATTTTCGTTCAAAGGAGTCTTAGCCATTTCAAAAAGCTTTTCTTTGTTGCTCAACATGTGTTTCGTGAGTAGATGCAAACTTGGGCATCAACATGATAGCATCCGCGAAGCTTATGTCAAAATGTAGCTCTTGGAAAATTTGAAAGAATTTTTCCATTTGATGACTAGCTTTCTCGCGAGCTTTGCTCATGTAAACGTGAGGGGTAAGGAATAGAAGTTTTTGATTTAGGGTTACCAACCTGGAGGTTCAAAACAACTCCGTGTTTGGCTTGGGGTTTGGGGACAACCCGAGGATGGACACAGCACTTCCGTTATTAGTAGGAAGTTCCTTGTCCTTTGTCGCCTCAGGTTTACTTTCCACTACCTTCGGGAGAGAAGAAGAAGAGGTAGTAGGAATAGCGGGTCCAGCATATGAAGCACCACTTCGGTTGTGATCGCGCTTTTGCACGCCCTGGATTAGCGATAGTGTTGCTAGGGTAAAGTACCCGAGCCCAGGGTCGATCATTTAAAGACTTCTTAATGTCGAAATCATGGCCGACCAACAACCGATTCATTTTCTCTTGGGATTTCATGAATTGTTTCAACAACTCATCAGATGATGGTCCAGTTGGAACAATGGCTTGAGTTTGCACAGAAAATTCCGCCTCTATTGTTAGGATTAGGGCCTTGATTCGAAAATTTCCTTGATTATTTCCATGAAAATACCGGGTTGAAATTTCCCGACTGGTTTCTATTGAAATTTCCTTGGTGTTGGAAATTTTGATTCTGGTTTTGAAAACCGTTGTTTGGACTGAAATTACCTTGGTTTTGAAAACCTTGGTTTGGTCTATTTTGATTCTGATAACGGTTTTGATTGAAACCAGGAGGTCCGTGGTAAGTGGTTAGGACGTGGTTCGGCTCTATAGAGCACGATATTGGTTGCCTCCTTGGTTAGAAAACCCCCCAAGCATTAACTTCAAAAGAGTTACCATCGGTGGCCATACAATTGTAATAAGCATGGGGGCCACCACAAGTAACACAGCTTCCACTTTTTAACTTCAGGCAGGAGGTGAAGTTTGTGAAAAAGAGACTTTCTTTTGGTTGGAGAGAACCAAAGCTTGGATAGCTTCCGTGAGTTTGTCAATTTTAGCATCGGTGCTAGATTGACTCACGCCAGGCGATGAAGTTAAGGACCAACACCGACTTGGGAAACAACCGCTTGCTTCGCGGCAAGTAGCGGACTTTAGACTTGTATTCGATAATCGCTAAAGCTTCTTTGACAGTTTTGCTTAGGAAATTTCCTCCCGCGGAGGAATGAGAAGAATCTTGATCGATTGACTCACTCCATTGTAGAAAGTATCGAGTTGCATCAACTCCTGAGAAACCGTGGTGGAGGACATTTGCGGCAATTCCTTAAAACGCATCCCACGATTCATCGAAGGATTCATCAAACTTCTGAGTGAACTTGATGATTTCATTTTTGAGACTCGTGGTTTTGGAAGGTGGATAGAATTCATTCACAAATTTCTTCACCGATCTTCCCATGTCTCCAATTGACTGAGGGGTTGTTTTTCAAGCCAAATCCGGCTTGCCCTCAAGAGAAAATGGGAATGTAAGAAGCTTAACAAAGATCGTAGGGACATTCTTATACTTGATGGTAGATGCAATCTTGTTAAACCATCGAATATGAGCGGAGGATCATCCCGCCAAAACCGTGAGAACTGATTTGAGGTTACAAGATTCAAGAACCCTCTTGAGTTCAAAATTTTCACCACAATGGCCGGTACAACAATAGCATCTCCATACCCGTCGATGGTGCCGGAGAAGCTCACACATAAGGCGTTCTCCGCCATGGTAACGAGAAGTAGTGTGGCAACCGGATCTCGATCCGACCGATGGAGCAGAAAGTCGACGGACACGCCTTCTTGGAATCTTGACAAGCTCACGAAATGGGCTCACAGATCAAGAAGAGCGAAAGATACACTAGAGTTAACTCTAAGGAATCTTAGAGTTAAGGAGAGAAATGGGAATTATGAAGACGTTTTATAAAAATGGGGTGAGAAGAATCTTTATGGGTTTTCTCTCGTTCGACAAGTAGATATCACAACAAAATCAATTAACACAAAATCGAGGCAAAACAACAGTGAACTTAACCAATAATCACAATATGAATGGCTTTTTTGAAAAAGGTACACCAATCACAAGGACACAGAGGTAAGTTTTAAATCTTTAGTTCTGAAACTTATTATGGTCGCACCCCGGTTAGGTAGTGCAATCGCTTGGTTTATGCAAGTGGTAATCTTTTAAGGTGTTATTATTAAAGAAAACGACAAATCTTTTTGTATTTTTATTTTTGATACATATATAGAAACAAAAGCAAAATATTTTTGTGTTTTATAATGCTTTTGGATGTTTGGGTTTTTGGATTTTTTATAAGAAAATATGGATATATATATAGATAGATATGGATGATATAAACAAAGAGTGAGTATTCAAACTACTAATCAGCTAAACGGAAGATAATCAGACAAATCCCCGCGTAATAAAAATTTGATTCGCTCCCGAACCGTCAAGTTTTATCACGCAAGCTAGCCACTTGTGAATGGCTAACCGTAACAAACTTAAAACAATCTGGAAACAAATGCAATGAAGTCCAGGAGAGTATAGTGTTTCCACGGGTCGTTATGTCCCAAGAGCTATGCAATGGATTATCAAACGAAAAGTGATCGAGAAATTTGAACGAAAAAGGGATCCGATAAGATTATAACTACAGGAAAAGCCAACAAATTACAACGGCTTAAATGCAAATTAAAGGAGATTAAAATGATAAAAAATATTAAATAAACGCTATCACTATTTGCAAAATGATGTTTTTGATTTTATGTTTTTATAAAACTGAAATTAAAACTACGACGCATAAATAAAAATGTGAAACTAAAGCAATATTAACCCTAAAAATATGAAAATGACATTTTTACAAACCTAATGATAAAAGAAAATTTATAGAAAAAGAAAATTATTTTTATAACTAATTATCTAATTATTATTAATTAAAAACTAATTTTAACTATTTAATAATAGCCTAAAATACAAGAAATTAGGAAACAAAGCTAGAAAAATAAAATTATGACTTAGAAAAATCTAAAATATCAAAATAGAATTTTCAAAACTATTTTTGTATTTTTCTGAATATTTTTCTATTTTCTAGGAATTTTAAACTATTAAAAACTAATTAAATTACTTAAAAATACAAATTTAACTAAGAAAAATTTGGAAAAATATTTTTTTGGCTTTTTATATTTATCTAAACCTAAGAAAAATGAAAAATTATTTTTTTGAACCATTTCTTAATTTTTTGTATTAAATGCTAATTATAAATGCTTAAAAACTGAATTAAATCAAGAAAAATACTAAACAGTACTGGAAAAATCTGAAAAATTCAAGTTAAGTCTAATTTAATATCAGGAATCTAGGAAAAATGGAAAAACAGGGTGTTATGTGTGAGAAATTGCAACTGCTATGTAATGTGCTTATGAATAAGCACTTCAAATAAGCCAAACACCACAATAAGCTACCAACTTTTCACAGAGGCTCTAATATACTCAAATTACCCAAATGCAACTTATCATAACTGCTTTTAACCTCTAAATCTCCATTTACACAGATTTGATGTATTTGAGTTTCAAGTGCAACAACAGTTTTGGGTAGCTACTTGCAGTCACAAAATAAGCACTCAAATAAGCTAGAAATCTAAAACAAAAACTTGGAACCTACACTAGACCTGGGTGACTATGTTTAAACCAAAAACCAAGCTTGGACCAGCTCTTATGAGCTCTGTGCATAAACTGCACAAAATGAGAAAACTCAGCATAAGCTGATTATCTGTGAACAGGGGACTTGGGGCCTAAAAGAGGAGCAGTTTTGAGGCTTCTAAAAAATTTTCAAAAATCTAATAAAATGGTGATAAGAAAGAAGACCAGTTGAACTTTTTAAAGCAACAAGTTTCACTGAAATTGGCTTAGAAATGAGTCTAAGAAAAATCTTTGCAGTTGGGCTCAAAACAGATTTTCCAAATTTGACTTTTGAAGCAATATTGAAAAGTTTGACTTTATTGAACTTTGAATCCAATTTTATGAATGATATTGAAGTAATATGATGTAATGACACTAATGCCAGCTATGTTTAACAATTCTAAACACAAAACAAGGTTTTGCTAATCCAAAATTCCAACAGTTGAGACAGTGAGACAGATTTAGATTGATGTTGACTTTCTGATCTAGCAGGCACAAAACTAAGACTTGAATGAGCTCAAATATGCTTAACAAACATAAAACCACAGGTATCTACCATCGATTAGGCTTCTAATACAAAAAGTGCAGCAGATCCAAACACCTATATTAACTGCTTTTGCAAGCAAAATCAAAATCGACATGATCCAACCTGTAATTATTATCAAACTGAGTTAAACTCACTTAATTAATACTACTTGAACAGGTTTGAGCTTATGAATACTACAAAGATAGATTATGCATATGAACTTTAAAATAACTTACAAATGGTCCAAAGCCACTATGGCTTGAATCTGAATGAAACAAGAACACGCACCACTAGCCTATTCAAACCAACCCAATGACTAAAGATCAACCCAAATCCATGGTCTGCTTCAACCCATTTCCAACTCTCGCAACATTTTGCCCATTTTGACTTTATTGACCAAACTCCAATATTATTTAAAACTGCAATGTAAGCTTAGAGAAAGCTTTAACAAGCTTGATTGAGTATGTTTGAGCTTAAAAACAAGTGACTAAGAGATTTGACATAGGATTTTGAGAATGGAAATTTCAACAGTGGACATACAATATGGAGATTGAACTTGAACTAAAATTGATACTTAAGTAAAGTTGAAATGCACTGAAATGGTTCACTTGAATACAATGAAGCTTTAAAATACAACTGAAAATCTATTTTAGACTAAGAAATCATAAAACGACATACATTTTTTAAGAAATTAACTAAGTGTTCTTTCTTGTTGCTTCCTCTTCCTTTATATATGCTCCAAACTTCCTCTCTCATCTCTCTGGACATATCCCAGCACTAATATGGGCCATTGGATTGCTAAACTTGATCTTGGCCGTTTAAAAGGTTTTGGCGCCAAAAGTCGCTTTAAGCCACTGGTTGAGTGTTAGGGTTTTAAAGGTGCATTTAATGAATCCTTGGAGTTATGTGTTTGGAGGGGGGTAGAGGGTAGGGTCAGTGATGATGGTGGAGTGTGAGCGAGGGTTGCAGGAAGTGATGATGGTGAATGTGGTATCTCGTGAAGGAGGGAAGGGATGAGTCAAAGGGATTTGACGGGATATTAAAAAGGGGGGGTCCAAAGGCAGGGTCAAATGGATAACATGGCAGGGGTCCAAAGTATTTGTGACAAGGGTCTAAGGTGCAAAAGGTTTTTTAATTATCAAGGACTTCATTTGCCATTTCTGAAAATACAAGGACTAGAACTGCCAATTCATCAAAGATGTTTCAGGGGCTGAAATTGACAAGTTCCAAAAGTACAAGGACCAAAGTTGCCATTTTCAAATTTTCCAGGGACCATTTTTGCCAAATTTCAAAGTTGGAGGACCAAACTTGTAATTTTCTCAAACTTTTATATTTTTCACCAAAGGACTAAATATGACAATTTATGATTTTAAAAGGACCTTTGGTGATTTTTCTTTTGAAATTAGGACTCGGGGACTATTTCGACAATTTTAGAGACTTGGGGACTGAAACTGCAAATTCTGCAAACTTTGCTCATTTTTCATCTGATTTTAAACATTTTGCATCTGAAACATATAAAATGCAATTTTGAAATATTTTCAGTATTTTGATGCATTTCTGAGCATTTTTAGACGTTTTGCAGTTCAGATTGACCCAAAAATGATGAGTATTTACACACTCATCACGGTGTATGTGAAGAAGACAAACAAGTCAATCTTGATTATTGCAGTCTATGTAGATGATCTCTTAGTAACCGGTTCGAAGCTTGGCGAAATTGGTGAATTTAAGAGACAAATGCAAGAAAGGTTCGATATGAGTGATTTGGGAAAGTTAAGCTATTATCTTGGCATTGAAGTAAAGCAAGAGGATTCGAGTATCTCAATAAGTCAAGAAAGCTATGCAAAGAAGATCTTGAAAGATGTTGGGATGCATGAAGCGAATCCTACATAATGTCCATTAGAACCTGGAATGAAGTTAAGCATGGACAAGGAAGGAAGACCAGTTGATGCAACTCTGTTTAGACGACGAGTTGGTTGTCTAAGGTACTTACTACACACATGACCTGATTTATCTTATTCGGTTGGTTTGGTTAGTCGTTACATGCAAGAACCAAAAGAATCACATATGGCAGCTGTGAAACAAATACTAAGGTATATCCAAGGTAGTTTGAATTTTGGAATACGATACAACCAAGAGAAAACCAAGGAGTTAGTGGGGTTTAGTGATAGTAGTTTTGCTATGGACCAAGATGATGGTCGAAGCACAACTGGGCATGTATTTTATCTAGGTAAATCACCTATCACTTGGTGCTCACAAAAGCAAAACACGGTGGCTCTATCGTCTTGTGAAGCCGAGTTCATGGTTGCAACTTCAGCCGCGTTTCAAGGGATATGGTTACGTGGGTTGTTGAGTGAAATAACCGGAATGGAAGAGAAAGTGGTGGTCTTATTTGTTGACAACAAATCGGCTATTGCACTTATGAAAAATCCAGTCTTTCACGGGAGAAGCAAACATATAAACACACGTTATCATTTTATCCGAGAATGTGTTGAAAGAGGCCAAGTACAAGTTGAGTTTGTAAGAGGTGATTTGCAACGTGCCGATATTCTGACGAAAGCTCTCGCAAGGATTAAGTTCAAGGAGATGCAAGAGTTACTCGGAGTTGAAGATCTCCCTATCTCGAGTCAGAAATTAGGGGGTGAATGTTGGCAATGTCTCAAGCGGATGGGAAGACAAACATATTCCAAGCATATGGACGTTTACAATTCTAGTTTAATTAGGACTTCTTATTTGTTAAGGACTATCTTGTTTTATTAGAATTGTAGTAGGATTAGAAAGCATATTCTAAACACCTATATATACCAGCCGAGCTTGTGGTTGGATGTATGAGAAAAACCGATCAGTTTTAGAGCCTATATTTTTCTGATTAAAGGAAAGCATATTCCAGGAAAACTTGTGTGTGATTGTTTGTGATTGTTCCAGTTATACTTGTTTATGTTCTTGTTTCAGCGCATGTAAATCAGACTTTGTGGACTTGATCAGTACCCTTCATAATTCCAATTCAATATAATTATCTTGCCACTTACAGCGTTAATTAAATGACAGTACACGCTGTTAAAACTTTCAAAAGGTATTATTCTTGTAAATCTATATAAAAAGAAATTAGCAAATAGCATAGCTCAAATTTAAATATCTAATTTTATTTTTTAGTGGAGAGAACACTAACTGTGTTTTATTATCATTGAGCAAGAGTCTTCTCAAACATGGGTGTATCAAGGCTGCTTGACATTGCGAGTATGCTTTAACTCATTTCATGCCTAATTAATTTTACCTTTACGACTCAAATGCCACCTTATTATCATGATGCAGTAACTTGAGCCGTATTCCTAGAGCCTCACCCCTGTTAGCAAATCAATACAGTTTTAAAGTAAGCTACACTGATAGCACTTCAAAGCGCATGCTACTAAAATTGTACATGCTAATATTAGAAAATACTCTGTAAGTTTGTATACAACTAATACAAGAATTTATAATATATATTAAATGCCAACACCAATAAATTAAGATTTCATTTTGTAAAAATTGCTTATATTTTTTGTATTCAACATCTTGCACACGTAACTATAACATACAGAATTTGAATCAGTCTTATGGCTAAAATCTGAGTGTTAGATGCTTACTAGAACCCAAAAAGTTTCAGTTATAGAGTTTTTTAAGGAGATAAAGTAAATAACTATGTTCAGTGATATTCTGATGAATCAGAAATATGAACAATGAAGTATAGCAAGTAATAATTTAAACCCATGGCTATAAAAAAAGAATATGTGCATCAATGCAATTTCTATCATGATATCTTCTTTGACCTCTATGGCATTGAGTCAGATTTTAGAGCCTAAGAAATTCATCAACAAGCACATTCACCTTGTTCACCTCCAAAGCTCTGTATAATCCATTTACCTAAATCCTATGGCTGCTTCAACAATGGCTCTATCTTCCCCTTCCTTCGCCGGACAGACGGTGCAATCTGTCCCCTCTACATCGACACTTGTCAGTAACGGAAGGGTCTCCATGAGGAAGACAGCCACCAAAGCTGCTCCATCAAGCAGCCCATGGTATGGTCCAGACCGTGATACCTTGGTCCATTCTCAGGAGAAGCACCATCATATCTCACCGGTGAGTTCCCAGGTGACTACGGATGGGACACTGCTGGCCTCTCAGCCGACCCAGAGACATTTGCAAAGAACCGTGAGCTGGAGGTGATCCACTGCAGATGGGCCATGCTTGGAGCTCTAGGGTGTGTCTTCCCTGAGCTTTTGGCTCGCAACGGAGTCAAGTTTGGTGAAGCAGTATGGTTCAAGGCTGGAGCGCAGATATTCAGTGAAGGTGGACTTGTCTACTTGGGCAACCCAAGCTTGGTCCATGCACAGAGCATTTTGGCTATCTGGGCTACACAAGTGATCCTAATGGGCGCTGTTGAGGGCTATAGAATAGCCGGTGGGCCACTTGGTGAGGTGGTTGATCCACTATACCCATGTGGGTGCTTTGACCCGTTAGGACTTGCTGATGATCCAGAGGCGTTTGCTGAGCTGAAGGTTAAGGAAATCAAGAACGGTAGATTGGCTATGTTTTCAATGTTTGGGTTCTTTGTACAAGCTATAGTCACCGGAAAGGGACCGTTGGAGACCCTTGCTGACCATCTTGCCGACCCTGTTGCCAACAATGTTTGGGCTTTTGCCACTAACTTTGTTCCTGGAAAGTGAAACTGGTTGATTCATTTATGTACAATATAGACTGTGAATTATTGCAGAATATATACAAACAATCTGAAGTATAAATTCGTGATTTTGTTATAAGTATTTGCTGTCATACTCTGCACTTCCATATACCAAATATAGATAATTAGACTTTCACTTTAATTTAGAAACTAGTTCCCTTCAAGATGCTAAATTGATATATTTTGACCCTTACTGTGTTAGCTGATATTGAGAGTATATGGTGCAAAATTAAGTTGAAAACATTATGGTTATCACTCTTAAAAAAAATAAAAAATTAGAGAATGTTGTAACTCAAATCTATAGATACAAGAGTTTTCGTTTTTCATTGGGGAGAACGTTACCAATGTCTGCTCTTTACCAATGAGCAAGAGTCTTGTTAATATGGTGCATCAACTCGATCTGCTCGTGTCGTAGTTTCTTTCAAGGCTAACAAATCTTGTTTGCGGCTCAAATACAAGTATACAACCTTCTTGTAATGAAGCAATGCTTTTAAGTAATCTCAATGGCTCGCTCCTGTTATTAACGAAAGCAGCACTGATTCAAAGACCGAATGTTGATAATATATCTACACATCTAAAGTTAAAGCACTTGTTAAGGTTAATTTTGAAATCAGATCTGTTCATACAAAAACAATTACATATAATAATAATAACTTCCAACCACTGACAGTGTGAGAAGTTATATTAAAAACATTGAGTGTATATATATCTTATTTTGCAAATTATGAGTTACTTAATACTAACACGCACAAACCTAAATCAGTCTAATGGCATCATTATATTATACAATAAACTTAATACCTAAAATATGATCACCATCGGTCTAACATCTTTACAATAAACATCTTTAAACACAATTTACATCAACCAAATTATTGTCATGGAAGATTACATGGACATGTATGTATACAAAGTTTACGTGGCTGCTTTTAAGCAACTGTAACCTAACAAGCGCTAACGTGACAGCTGAACTACAAGACTTATGCGTGTTTAGACACTCTTTTCTCAAACTTGCTTTCATTTCCTAACACTTCTGGTCATAATATCGCTACACCATAGACACCCCAGTTGGTATACCTGAAGAGGTTATACGAAGTTAAAATATTTAGAATGAAGACAAAGTTCTAAAGAAATAACAAGGCTAACTATGTTTAGTGATGATTTGGTTAAACACAAATGTTGGCAATGAAGTATCTCAAGTTGAATAAATCTCATGGATATGTTGCAAAAAGAAAATCCACATCTATGTCACCTTATCTTCCTTGTCCTCTACTGTAGTGAGTCAGATAACAGCACATGTGGCTTTTTCTTACTAGTGGGGAAAATCCTTTATCTTAAATATGATATATTCTCAAAATCACCAACTAAGCTTGCCAATTGGATTTTCGAAAAATACTATCAACGAATAGAAATGAAGATAAAGATGTCAACAGATCAGACTAATTGCTTATAAGTATTACCTGAGTAAGCTAACAAATTCAAGCAACCAACACACATTAGCTCTTGTACTTCCTATTCAACAAAATCCAATGGCTGCTTCAACAATGGCTCTCTCTTCCCCTTCCTTCGCCGGACAGACGCTGCAATCTGTCCCCTCTACATCCACACTTAACGGAAGGGTCTCCATGAGGAAGACAGCCACCAAAGCTGCTCCATCAAGCAGCCCATGGTATGGTCCAGACCGTGTCAAGTACCTTGGTCCATTCTCAGGAGAAGCACCATCATATCTCACCGGTGAGTTCCCTGGTGACTACGGTTGGGACACTGCTGGCCTCTCAGCCGACCCAGAAACTTTTTCAAAGAACCGTGAGCTTGAGGTTATCCACTGCAGATGGGCCATGCTTGGAGCTCTTGGGTGTGTCTTCCCAGAGCTCTTGGCCCGCAATGGTGTCAAATTTGGTGAAGCAGTATGGTTTAAGGCTGGAGCACAAATATTCAGTGAAGGTGGACTTGACTACTTGGGTAACCCAAGCTTGGTTCATGCACAGAGCATTTTGGCCATTTGGGCTACACAAGTGATCCTCATGGGTGCTGTTGAGGGTTACAGAATAGCAGGTGGGCCACTTGGTGAGGTGGTTGATCCTCTATACCCTGGTGGGAGCTTTGACCCGTTAGGACTTGCTGATGATCCAGAAGCATTTGCAGAGTTGAAGGTGAAGGAGATCAAGAATGGAAGATTGGCCATGTTTTCAATGTTCGGATTCTTTGTACAAGCAATTGTGACTGGAAAGGGACCGCTGGAGAACCTTGCCGACCATCTTGCCGACCCTGTTGCCAACAATGCTTGGGCTTTTGCCACTAACTTTGTTCCTGGAAAGTGAACTTGATTATTTCTTATAGATTGTAAACTATTAAAGAACATATAAATGAAATCTGGAGTAAAAATTGTTTTTTTAAAAGATTTTCTATGTCATACTTTCTCCTTGCATGTAACAACATTCAACTTGCACTTTAATTCAGGAACAGTAAACTTCAAAATCCTAATTCAATCTAGTTGCCTTGCCACTTACTGTGTTAAATGACAGTATATGCTGTTAAAAAATATTGAAATGCATTACTGTTGTAAATCTATTTAAAAATAAGTTAGAAAACATCATAACTCAAATTCAAGTATCAAAACTTACCTTTTTAGTGGAGAACATTACCTGTGTTTGCTCTTATCATTGAGCAAGACTTTTCTTAATCGATCATCGGTGCACTAAAGAATTAAGTATCACAAATGCTGACCACTAACAAGTCAAGATTTCAATTGTAGACATTGCTTATATTTGTTGTCTTCAACACTGTGCTCTAACATGCAAAATTTCAATCAGTCTTATGGCCAGAAGATATATTAAGCATTCGTTGTATGATGCAAGACCTATTTCGTACGTACAATTGCATCGTGATTGGTCTGAAGTCCAAAAAACAACCAACTTTAAATATATTTCGTTTCATTCAAATTAGAATATTTTAGTGTTATTAAAGATATATTATTTGGACTTGTATGCATGCATAATATTAGTACTTACAATTTCATTATTATTTGTCTAAAATCTGAAAAGCAACTTCAAACATATCTCATTTCAGTCAAATTAGAAGACTTTACTGATGAAAGATGATTTGGACTTGCATGTATACATATATAAATGTGACAAATCCAGTCAAATGTTCTAAGACCAGTAACTAGACAAGCCCTAACATGACAAGCGAAAGACAAAACCCATGCCTTCATAGCACACTGCCACTCTTGCGTCCCTTTTCCAACACTTATAGTCATATATCCTTCCGCTAAACCATAATAACGTAATTTGATAAACATTATATGTGAAATCTGAGTTTTAGATGTTTATGGGAGCCCAAAAGTCTTGGATACAGATTGTTTTAAGGAGATAAATTAACGAAGTAAGTTCGGTGATATTTTGATAATCAGAAATGTTTACAATGATGTATAGCCCGTATAATAAAACCAATGGCTATGAATCAACAAGAAAATCTACATGAATGCGACCTCTCCTGCTTTGGCTCCATCACAAGTTATTATTATAAAATCTTCTTTGTCTTCTATGGTATTAAGTCAGATAACAGCATATGTGGAATTTTCCTATTGGTGGGAAAAAAAATCCTATCCCATATGATATATTCTCAAAATAGCCAGATAAGCATTCCTACTGGATTTTCGTAAAAATATCATCAACGAATAGAAATGAAGATAAAGATGTCAACTGATCAGACTAATTGCTTATAAATATTACCTCAGTAGGCTAACAAATTCAAGTAACCAACACACATTAGCTCTTGTACATCTTATCACCAATATACTATGGCAGCTTCAACAATGGCTCTCTCTTCCCCTTCCTTCGCCGGACAGACACTGCAATCTGTCCCCTCTACATCCACACTTGTCAGTAACGGAAGGGTATCCATGAGGAAGACAGCCACCAAAGCTGCCCCATCAAGCAGCCCATGGTATGGTCCAGACCGTGTCAAGTACCTTGGTCCATTCTCAGGAGAAGCACCATCATATCTCACCGGTGAGTTCCCAGGTGACTACGGATGGGACACTGCTGGCCTCTCAGCCGACCCAGAGACATTTGCCAAGAACCGTGAGCTTGAGGTGATCCACTGCAGATGGGCCATGCTTGGAGCTCTCGGGTGTGTCTTCCCTGAACTCTTGGCCCGCAATGGTGTCAAATTTGGTGAAGCAGTATGGTTCAAGGCTGGGGCACAAATATTTAGTGAAGGTGGACTTGACTACTTGGGTAACCCAAGCTTGGTCCATGCACAAAGCATTTTGGCCATTTGGGCTACACAGGTGATCCTCATGGGCGCTGTTGAGGGTTACAGAATAGCCGGCGGGCCACTTGGTGAGGTTGTTGATCCTCTATACCCTGGTGGAAGCTTTGACCCATTAGGACTTGCAGATGATCCAGAGGCGTTTGCTGAACTGAAGGTTAAGGAGATCAAGAACGGCAGACTTGCTATGTTTTCAATGTTCGGATTCTTTGTGCAAGCTATAGTCACCGGAAAGGGGCCGTTGGAGAACCTTGCTGACCATCTTGCTGACCCTGTTGCCAACAACGCTTGGGCTTTTGCGACAAACTTTGTTCCTGGAAAGTAAAACTAATCCAATGATATATGCGTAAGAAGCATGACCAATTATTATGTATATTTTATCTTGTGAATTACTGGAGGATATATATAATGACATTTAAAAGTTTAGACTATTATGGCTGTTATCATTGCTAACAAGTTCCTGTTTTGCTGCATATTTTCAGTATGTATTGTAGCACACATGTTTTTTATGACATGCAGCAACTGGTTACCAAATGAGCAGTAGGATGCCCTTCAAGAAAAATATAATTAGCATTACTCGATAATGTGGTTACTTTTTACCATATATAGTTGCATTTCAACTTTTTAACATGTGTAAACTTGCGACTGTTTGAACTTTGAACCCTGTGACCTGTATGGATGATCCTTAAGAACACTATGTACCAAACACCAAAACACTGATATCTAGCTAGTCGATTGCTTCTAATACGGGGTTGAGGGGTTCCTCAAATACATGCTATTTTTTCCCCATAGACGTTCATCCACTAGATAAATTATAAACAACAATTATTCCGCCCCATCTTGTGAACCACTCATTCTAGCTACTTGTCCGGGAAGATTGTGTCAAACTAAGCCGGGACCAATATCCAGGCGAGGCCTTCAGCCTAGTATAATAAAGAATTTGGATTTATACCAATTCAGATTCCTGAGTCTTTGTGAACTTTACTCACATAAAAAAAACATCTTTGATCTCAGCTAACTAGGTTAGTGTTCAAACATACATTGTTCGATTAGCTGAGTGCTAAGCTAACAACTAGTCAAACTGAATGAAATTACTAGTCAACGCAAACCTAATGTGGTTTCTAAACAAAGTAAATGAGATTAATATGAGTAAATGAAGTCTATGTGATCCAGTAAGCGGTTTTCTTTTGATAAAAATAACTCAAAGTGATCTACAAATCTTGATCAAAAGACAGCTTGCATGCTGGTTTTTAGCAAAAACATTATTCTGTATGGAAACCGAGGCTTTTATCCTAACTATTAACGTAGCTGAGACATTGAAAGCTATGGAAAAGAAATAGCTAAAGACATTTAGCAAATGATATAATTTTGTAAATGCGAAAAAACGAAGAAATAAAAAGAAAACAGATGTGTGGATCTGCTATGTTTGTTTACCTGCCTCCTGCTCGAGATGATAACTACTTAATGACCAGAGTGTGGCTAGGGCTCTGTCATACCTCCCACCATTGAGACACATTATCACTTTATTGTTATTCGATTATGTACAATATAAGGGTGTTTGGGTAAAACTTTTGAATGGTTTAAAGTGTGTCTAAGACCAAGGGGTTTTTGTTGGATTGTTTATTTTCTATGTTTCCACTTATAGGATTGATCATGTTCTTAAAAGTAATTATTTCTCAGAACGCTTTAGTACTTATGATTGCATTGTTAATTGGTCTAATGCCTATATCATATACAACTTTAACATATCTTACTTCATTAGATTCCGAAGATTTCATTGCCATGAAAATTCAGTTAAAATTTTAAACAAGCATCTGCATATATTCTAAGTGGTCAGTCTAAACAATTGCTCTTATTACATGTAACCTAACAAGCCAAACACAAACATGCCAGGCCAAACCAAGAACATTTGCATTCAATTCATATCACTTTTGGTCGTAAATCCTATCTTAAGAGTTTAGACCATAGCAACCCAATTTGATATACTTTTAGAGGATTTATGAAGCTAAAAAATTTAATAAACTATGTTTACTGAAATTTTGGTATGTCAGAAAGCAAAAAAAAGAGTAATTCAAGTGGATAAATCTCATGGCTATAGAGAGAATGGAAAATCTAAACACATGCCACTTCACCTGACAATGACCCCATTCCAATGTTTATTACAATATCCTCTTTGTCCTGGAAATATTGATTTTAGATTTTTTAGATAATACAGCACATGTGGCCTTTGCCCATTGGTGATACTAAAAAATATATTTTCTCATACATGATATGTGCCATAACCAACTAGGCTTGCCAATTGGATTTCCAAAAAATACTCTCAACGAATAGAAATAAAGACAAAGATATCAAAAGATCAGACTGCTTGTTATATATATGTTACCTGAGAAGCACAAGAAATTCAAGCAACTAACACATTAGCATTATTCACCTGCATAGCTCTTGTTCTTCCATTGACCAAATCTTATGGCTGCTTCAACAATGGCTCTCTCTTCCCCTTCGTTCGCAGGCCAGGGGGTTCAATCCATTCCCGCAACATCGGCACTTTCCAGTAATGGAAAGGTCTCCATGAGGAAAGCAACCACTAAAGCAGCCCCATCAAGCAGCCCATGGTATGGTCCAGACCGAGTCAAGTACTTGGGTCCATTCTCTGGTGAAGCACCATCATATCTCACTGGTGAATTTCCCGGTGACTACGGATGGGACACTGCTGGACTTTCTGCTGACCCTGAAACTTTCGCCAAGAACCGTGAGCTCGAGGTTATTCACTGCAGATGGGCCATGCTTGGAGCTCTGGGGTGTGTCTTCCCTGAACTCTTGGCCCGCAATGGTGTCAAGTTTGGTGAAGCAGTATGGTTCAAGGCCGGGGCACAAATATTCAGTGAAGGTGGACTCGACTACTTAGGTAACCCCAGCTTAGTCCATGCACAAAGTATATTGGCCATTTGGGCTACACAAGTGATCCTCATGGGCGCTGTTGAGGGTTACAGAATAGCAGGTGGGCCACTTGGTGAGGTGGTTGATCCACTATACCCTGGTGGAAGCTTTGACCCATTAGGACTTGCAGATGATCCAGAAGCGTTTGCTGAGCTGAAGGTTAAGGAGATCAAGAACGGCAGATTGGCTATGTTTTCAATGTTTGGATTCTTTGTGCAAGCAATTGTGACCGGAAAAGGACCGTTGGAGAACCTTGCTGACCATCTTGCCGACCCTGTTGCCAACAATGCTTGGGCTTTTGCCACTAACTTTGTTCCTGGAAAGTAAAACTATTCTAATCGGACACGCATAAAAACCATGACCAATTTTTATGAAAAATATATTTTGTGAATTACTGGAAGATATAAAATGACACTTTAAATTATCATGGCTGTTATCATTGTTTAGCAAGATCCTGTTACTCTTGCTGCACATTTTCAGCATGTATTACAGCATAAATGTCAAGGATAACATTTAGCAATCGGTTGCCATAATTAAGAGTGCTCAATAATGTAGTTAATAGATACCACATATAATTGCATCTTAACTATTAACGATCATCCATTCTGGCGTCTACACATCAGATTATCAGATTTCCATGACACGTGTAAACTTATGATTGTTTGCACCATGTGACCAGTATATATCAATGATCCTTATGACTAATATATACTAAACCCCAACAACAAATTGCTGAACACCAAAACTCTGATGCCTCAAATGTATGCTATTCTTTTTTCTTCCTGTAGTCCACTATATATAGTTGTATACTAACAGAAAAAGGTCATGGTTATGGACCATCAACAATAGTTTGGTCCCATCTGTGAGCATGTAATCTCGATCTACTGCTTCATTCATCAAGACAAGAAACATGAAGGACCAAAGTTGCTTATTACATTCTTAATAACCGAATAGCAGTTATTATAGTTAGATCAGTTATTTACAGAACCATCATGTCGTTTGGACATGCCCTTTAGAAACCTATATATAGATGAACATGTACAGAATTTCGACAGAAGACATATTGACAAGTTATTCATTATATTGCAATTTCGTTATATTGTTTTACTCATATTGGGACCAACATTTGGCATCAAGAGCCTTGTCCATACACTCGTTACATCAATACAACCATCATCTTAAACACAAGATTCCGAACCAGAAAACAGAAACAAATTCTGTTGATTAACGAGTACAAAACAAAAAACCAGAAACACTCTTGAACGAGAAAGAAGGAGCCAGAAAAAGTTTAGACGCGCTGAAACTTTGTTTCAGGAAGAAGAAGAAGAAAAGACGCAACGTATTATCATTACATACGCTGCCTGGATAACTTGATAACGCAAGGAAAGTAGTGCACGACCGTACTTGTGTAGAAATTGCATTCGACAAGCCACCAAACTGTGGTGACTTGATATTTTCTGTTGGTTTGATTTGGAACGCAGCAAAAACAACAACTTTGTTACACTTGTTTGTTTGTTTTCAAATCATACAACGAAGACTCCTTTTGCCGAGACAAAAGTAGAGAAGGAAAAGACGTACGTAGAAGAAAAAAGAGGACGTTGCTTGGATTAAAGAAGAAGGGTATACCGAACCAGAAAACAATCACTTGTTTTTGGAAAGACGTTTACAATACAAAGAGGGACAACAACAGGAGCATCCTGATCATTTGCTCGCAAGGATACCGTTGGTATTTCTGTAGGTTGTTGTAGATACGGTGTGGAATAAAGAAGAAGGAGTATTGTTTGAACGCGGACAAGCAACGAGGGCAACAAGGATATCACTTGTTGACATACTACCGTCGAGTAGTAGAACAAAGACAAGCAACTCGCTTTGTATTTTTGGAAGAAATTACCGAGACTAATTTCTGAAACATTTTGTGTTTTATTCGAAACTTGGAGATAAAGAAGCAAGTCGACACAAAATTCGAGACTTGGAGATAAAGGAAGCAAGTCAACAAAAGAAAGGACAACGTGATACAAGGGAAAAGAAAAACATAGTTGGTATATTCTAGTACCGACAAGAAGGGAAACGCGACAAATACAGGTCACACGAAAAATCTTAAACTTTTGGATTTTCTTTCATATTTATAGTATAGATATTTAGTTTATACTATTAGAAATCCATAGTTTCATATTAGGATTCCCGGATAACTATTTCTGTTCCCGTAGTATTAAGTGATACCACTAGTTAGAAATCCCTATACAAAGTAGAAAGTGAAGATCATAAGAACCATCAAAATGCCCGGTGACGACGCAAGTGGCAGTAACATTGCACCAAAACCCGTAACCCCTATGACACAGTATCAATGCCCAAAACTGAAAATCACAAACTACACAGTTTGGACTATACAAATTAAGGTGATACTAGAAGCGCAAGGATTATGGGAAACAATAGAACCTAAGGCCGATACACAATTAGATGTTAAGAAGGATAAGGCAACAACCGCCTTCTTATATCAAGCGTTAACCGAAGATGTGATCTTACAAGTAGCAAGTTGCAAAACAGCAAAAGAATTATGAGATTCGTTGAAAAAGAGACACGTTGGAGAAGAAAAGGTGCAACAAGCACGATTACAATCATTGATGATTGGATTTCGCACTCTTCGATGAAGGAGGATGAAACGGTGGATGCATTTACAGCCAAATTGAACGGCTACGCCACAAAGGCAAAAGAATTAGGAAAAGAGTTGGATGAATCACTTTTAGTTCGAAAACTATTAGACTCCACACCAGATAGGTTCATTCAAATAGTAGCATCCATAGAACAGACGAATGATCTCGATGACATTACGTTAGATGAGATCACAGGAAAACTTAAGGCATTCGAGGAGAGAATAAAACTCGAGGGAGGACAAGTAGATGGCGGACAACTTATTATTCGCACAAGGCTTAACATTCTAGAAATAAGAAACGATTTACAAAATATAGAGGTAGATCAAACTATTCACGTGAAACCGCGAATAAGGGAAATAGAAACAACTCGAATGGAGGAAACTCATCCCATAAGTCAAATAATGGAAAACAAGGATGGGATAAGAGCAAAATCACATGCTATAATAGTGGAAAATTCGGACACTACAAGAAGGATTGTAGAAGTCCACCAACAACTCAGAAGTCAAACCTTATCTAAGAAGACGATGAACCATCATTGCTAATGGCTACACACGAAACTGAAGAAATCTTGTTAAATGAAGAACAAGTACAACCCCGAAAATATGCTACGACAGATGCTAGCATATGGTATTTAGATAACGGTGCAAGCAACCATATGTCAGGCACCAAAGGCCATTTTAAAGATATTGACGAAAACATCACTGGACGAGTTCGTTTTGGAGATGGATCGTATGTAGAGATAAAGAGTAGAGGTTCAATACTATTAGGATGTAGAAACTTACAACAAAAGATGATTTCGGATGTTTACTACATTCCAAACCTCAAGAGCAACATACTTAGTCTAGGACAACTTACTGAAATAGGTTGCAAGATCATCATGGATGGAAACTTACTGACTTTGTATGATAAGAACAAGAAGTTGTTGATGAAAGTAGAACGATCTAAGAATCGACTTTACAGTATTAGATTGCATATAGTAGCACCTATATGTCTTTTAGCAAACGTAGATGACCAAGCATGGTTATGGCATGCTAGATTAGGTCACCTGAACTTTGATGCAATAGATAAAATGACAAGGAAAGGTTTAGTGGATGGAATACCAAGAATAAAGCATGCAGGACAAATCTGTGATGCATGTTTATTAGGAAAACACATCAGAACACCATTTCCAAACCAAGCTAAATTCAGATCGAAAAACCCGTTAGACTTAATATATGGAGATCTTTGTGGTCCCATAAGTCCAACAACACAATCTGGAAAGAAGTTCATCTTCTTATTAGTAGATGACTGCACACGTTTTATGTGGGCTTACTTTCTAAACTCGAAAGATCAAGCATTTAGCACATTCAAGGAATTTAGACACCAGATCGAATCAAAGTTGAAGTTGAAAATCAAGATGTTAAGAATCGATAGAGGAGGTGAATTTACATCACATGAATTCACCAAATACTGTAAGGAAAATGGAATTGAGAGACAATTGACAGCACCATACTCACCACAACAGAATGGTGTAGTAGAGAGAGAAATAGAACAAAGTGTTATCAACGACTAGGAGTATGATGAAAGCAATGAAGTTACCCTTAACTTTGGCGGAAGCAGAAGGCACGCCATTTACATACTCAACAGGTACCAACGAAAGCCCCGAAAGATAAAACACCATATGAAGCCCTTTACAACAGAAAACCAAATCTAGAATACCTAAGAATATTCGATGCACTTTTATGCTAAGGTAACCATACCTCACTTAAAGAAGCTAGATGATAGAAGCATTCCAATGATTTACTTAGGAGTTGAAGAAGGATCAAAAGCAAGTAGGCTATATGATCCAGTAGGAAAGAAGAAACATGTTAGTAGGGATGTAAAGTTCATGGAAACAAAACCGTGGGATTGGAATAATAATGAAGAGGATACGAATACTGAAGATACGTTTTGGACTACCTTTGTAATAGATGGAGTTGACTATGATAATCCTACACCATCCAACATAGAAAACACCGACAACACGTATCAAGAACAAGAACCTATACCAGATCCACCCTCACCAATCACACCACCATCATATACTTTCAACCCTAACTCAGATGAAGAAAGAGCTACTATAAGCTCATTAGAGAGCTCAGATCCTAGATTTGATCATAGACCTATACAAGGTTTAAAGGATATTACGGAAATTTACCAAACTGCACGTGAAGTAGAAGCCCCGAGCTTATTCTTTACAGAAGAAGAACCCCCTAATTACAAGGAAGCATCAAAAGATTAGAAGTGGATTGAGGCCATGGAAATTGAATTAGATTCAATCAACAAAAATAACACATGGACCCTTACCACATTGCCCAAAATCGAAAAGCAATAGGACTCAAGTGGGTTTATAAAACCAAAAGAGATGCACAAGGAAGGATCATAAAGTATAAAGCAAGATTAGTAGCAAAAGGTTATGTACAAGAACAGGGAATAGACTTCGATGAAGTGTTTGCACCAGTTGCTAGGATAGAGACAGTTCGATTGATATTAGCACTAGCAAAGATATAATGGATGGCAAGTACACCACTTAGATGTAAAATCAGCGTTTTACATGGAGAATTGAAGGAAGAAGTCTATGTTACACAACCTGAAGGTTTCATTCAACAAAGAAACCTAGGAAAAGTCTACAAGCTAACTAAAGCTTTGTATGGCTTAAGACAAGCACCTAGAGCTTGGAACGTGAAGCTTGACCAAACATTAAAGTCATTAGACTTTAAGAAATGTAATCTCGAACAAGCAATCTACACAAAGAGAAGCAAGACTTCTACACTTATCGTCGGAGTATATGTGGATGATTTGATAATCACAGGCACTCCAAAGAAGGAAGTAGACTTGTTCAAATCCCAGATGAAAGATAAATTTGAAATGAGCGACCTAGGGTTGCTAGCATATTACCTTGGGATAGAAGTTACACAGACAGGAGGAGAGATTACAATCATGCAACCGGATACATTAACAAGATCTTAAAAGAGACAAGCATGACGGACAAGAATGACACAAAGACATCGATGGACCCGGCACTAAGTTGGTCAGGCGCGAAGATGGAAACCCAGTTGACGCAACTTATTACCGAAGTTTAATTGGAAGTCTCAGATATTTACTACATACAAGACCGGATCTTAGTTATTCACGGACTACTCGCAGATTTATGCAAGACCAAGGATCATCACCAAGGCAGTGAAACAAGTAATCTGATACATCAAAGGAACGAAAGACCATGGAGTAATATACAAGAAAGACTAAGCCGCAAGATTACAGTGATACAGGCGACAGAGTTATGGAGTTAATACAGATCAAGGAAAAGGAACTACTGGAATAGTATTTTACTTTGGAGAGTCACCTATCACTTGGTGTACTCGTAAGCAACCGACAAGCGCTCTCATCATGTGAATCAGAATTTATGGCGCTACAAAGAAGAAGATGTCAAGCCTTATGGTCAAAACGATTACTCATTGAATTAACTGGATTAGAAGAAAAGAAGATAACGCTTAGAGTTGACAACATATCGCCTATACAACTCGTAAAGAACCCAAAGATTTTCACCGGAAGAAGCAAGCATATAGACATTCGCTAACATTTCATTCAGGAATGTGTAGAGAATGGTCATATCAAGGTAGAACACGTAGCGAGAACTTCAAAGAGTAGACATTCTAACTAAAGCATTACCAAGACTCAAGTTCGTGACTATGCGACAAATGCTCTGAGTTCAAGACTTAGGACGAAGCAACGATCAAGATTAAGGAGGAGAATGTGAGCATGTAATCTCGATCTACTGCTCCATTCATCAAGACAAGAAACATGAAGGACCAAAGTTGCTTATTACATTCTTAATAACCGAATAGCGGTTATTATAGTTAGATCGCTTATTTACGTAACCATCATGTCGTTTGGACATGCCCTTTAGAAACCTATATATAGATGAACATGTACAGAATTTCGACAGAAGACATATTGACAAGTTATTCATTATATTGCAATTTCGTTATATTGTTTTACTCATATTGGGACCAACACCATCTTGTGAGCCACTCATTCTAGCCACTTGTCTAGGGAGATGGCGTCAAAATAAGCAGGGGCCATTTTCCAGGTGGCCTTAATATTACAAAGAAATAGAATAAAAAACCAATTGAGATTCCCGAGTTGTTTTTAGCGTAAGTCACACACACAAAAACTTGAGAGGATGTATTTGTTGCTCATTTACACTCGCGCAATGTATTTTTTCGTATTTTCAATTGAGAACATCCCGTCGCACGTTTGGTACATGCGGCCTAAGCATGCCCAAAAACTGTAAATTATCTCCTAACTTTGACCCAATTACATTCCAACACATGGCAAACTTAGTAATAATTTAAAAAATTGGATAATGTATACGGAGGTCACTCAACTTTTAAGTTTCTTAAAGACCACACAATTATAAAAACAGACTAGAAGGGTACCCGCGCGTTGCGGCGGTAGGTACCCTGTATTTTAACGTTTTAGCAAACAATGTCTTTCGATTACACATTCCCTATGATAATAAACTTATGTATGTCAATAAATTTAGGATGTAATAGCTTTAATCATAGCGAACTATTTCATATACTAATAGTAGGATAACCACGCGATGTTGCGACAATATAAATACGGTAGTCATTAATATTATGGGTGTAAAAGATCATAGTGGTTAACATTGACTTGTAGTCGCAAGTAGGTTGGAGATGGTATGATATGCTTCATTAAATTCTTGCGATAAATATCTACATATTACTAAGTGTGATGGAGCTTTGCTTGGTTTATATTATTTTGTTTGTTTATTGTGTCAAGTAGCTTGTTTGGTTTGTACAATGTGTTTTATTAATTGTATTTTTCATATAGGGGGTGTTTTAAATAACATCATTAATTGTAGATGTTGACCAGTCAATAGAGTATATGTTAGTGCATCAATTCATTGTGCATATTGCATTAGTAGTTGTATTCTTTAATTAAATTGAATTTCTATTTTTTATTTTTGAAAAAAGGACTTCTAATAATAGCAAGTGTGTAAGCTTAAAATTTTTAAGACTTCTAAAAATAAAAGTCCTAAATACATTATAAAGTAGTATAGATTTATAGGCCTCCAAACAATGTGCTTGCTTTCGTTTACACCAAATTGGGGAAAATTCATGCCATAAAATCATCAAACGGCATATATGAACCTAGCACCAACATATTTAATAGATCAAATACAAAAACTAGAGGTGAAATTTTAGTTATACCCTTTTAAATCACTTTGTGTAGTATAAAAGTGTATCTAAATTAAGGGTATAATTGGTATTACACATCTAACTTTTTATTTAAATGACTTCAACACGTTAGAGTTATGTTCATGATTTACGGTTAACAGTTTTCGGGCATAAATTTAGCCGGAATTGGTGTGCAATAAACCAAGCACATAGATAGGTGGTTTCCATTAAAGTGCGATTTACGGTTAACAGTTATGCGACCAACAAAATTTATTAACTAAAAGAGTTACTACTAATTAAATGATATTAATCTATTTATAAAATAAATGCAAAATGTATTTTGTATAGAATTGAACAATACATACATTGTACCGTTAGGTAAGTGCTAAGCTTGTGACTAGTCAAACTGATCAATGATCATGTGGTTTCTAAACAGAAGACAAATATAATTTTGAAAACTGAAAGAAAATAAAAATGGGTGTGGTTTTGTTTACCTGGTCTGTCGAGATGATAATGAGGCTGAGGTACTGTCATCCTTTCCACCGTCACTCTTACCATTAAATTGAATTAATTTCAATATCAAGATATTATGTTTCAGTTGAAGGGGTTAAACTCGGTTTATAGTTAGGCCCTATGTGGCTAACCTTATTTATCATAAGCCATTTTTTTTTAACAGAGATAACATTTCATTTCACACCTCACAAATGGAATCATAAGCCATTTAGGCTTATTTTTTATAAGCTCTAATTTTGTGTTTTATTTTGAGACTTGTCGGTTTTTATAAGTTTATCATATCATAATGAACTTAAATAAGCCGACAAGTCTCAAAATAAGCCGTAAAATTGAGGAAATTTCGGCTTATTTTTTATAAGCCCTAATTTTATGGCTTATTTTGAGACTTGTCGGCTTTTATAAGTTTATCATATCATAAGAACTTAAATAAGCCGACAAGTCTCAAAATAAGCCACAAAATCGGAGCTTATTAAAACCCAAATCGACTTATGGTAAATAAGCTTAGCCAAACACCCCCTTATACTGTGTTTGAGAGGATTTGCTTATTTTTGTCGACTCAAATGAGGGGGAAAAATGAGAGAAGGAGAACATTTTAGATACATGTATTTTATTTTATTATTTTTTTTTTTTAATAATTTAAAATTTATGAATAAAAATTCTATTTATTTTTCTAGTTTTTCTTTTCGGATTTCTTTCGTTCACTTGTAATAATAAAAACTAATTACTAAGTGAACTAATATCATACTACTTTTACGAAAATTAACCAATTTTTATCAATTTACCAAACTAAATCATGGCGCATTAACATTTTCATACTCGTACATGATACCTATTGTAAACCACTTCTATGTTCCCAAGCGCGCATGAAACCAGAAGCGTTTAATTGAAGGTGCGCTTTGGTTTTTATTTTATTTATTTTTCCTAAATAAATGCCCCTTATCAGATACTTAGTGTTTATTATTTACATTGTGTTTTTTTTTTGCCCCAAATAAATGCCCAAAATTCACATTTGACTTTTTTTCCATCTTTTCATTCAATGCATCTTTTAATTCATTTTTACCTACATCCCACAATCTCATTCACAAATGCATTGATATCCATCGACCACATTCATTGATAAAAAATTCGCAATCTTCTATGAGATAACCATCCAACAAGAAATGCATTGATATCCAAGATATAATACACATTTTTTAGTTTATTCACATCTTTTAACTGTATTCACATTGTATGCGCGCAAGGCTTCATTGTATGTGCATTAGTTCATTGTATGCGCGCATGGAGTTTATTCACATTGTATGCGCATGAGTTAACTTGTGTTTGTCTTTTTCGAAAAATAAGCAAATCCCAAGCTCAGTTTATACTATAGTGTGTTTGAGATCAAGACGTTTTTGGGATTTGCTTATTTTTGTCTACTCAAATGAGGGAAATATTAAAATGAGAGAGGAGAACATTTTTGATTTTAGGTGATGTTTGTTTGATGGTTGTAGAATGAATCAATGAAACCATACCACCATTCATTTGTTTGGTTGGTTGTGAAATCAAATGGTCGAATGAAACCCATAGACTCAAAAGAGCCAAGAGAGAGTGGTATCACTTGATTCAAGTATATATATTATTTAGGGTCCGTTTGGTTTGTTAAGGGATTTAGGGCATGTTTCTTTTATTTTCCTGTTTGCAAAATGTGTCTTTTTACATAATGATATCTGTTTACAAGTGGTCTTTTGTGAAAAAATTGTGTTTCTTTTTCTTTCTTATTGACAAACAATACTAAAGTAAATGACTGTGCTACCCTTTATCTAAAGGGGTGTTAAAATCAAGTACTGTAATAACTTTTTAATAGCCATTTTCAGTTTCCACTTAATAAAATTGTGTACAAAATCTCTATACAAAACATAAAACCCTCAAATTCTTTAAAAAAACAAAAAACCCAAATGAATCTAATCATTTATATATACTAACCATGACAAAAAAAAAATGTGTGGCCCAATATGAGGTTATATAAATTCGATTGAAAACTAAAATATTATAGATCTGACCCTTTTTTCTATCTAAACATTTTACAAAAAAAATAAAATAAATAACTAGTTGGTAACCATCTTCTTCATACCATTCCACCATTAAAAAAAGTTGAAGCTTTTATTGAGATGAATTAAATTGAAGCAAATAATGAAACCTTGACAGGAAAAGGCTAAACTCCGACGAGAAGAGATGCCGGGGTAAGCAACTCACGTGGGAAAGGAGGTTGGCCATCGTGAGGAAAGAATGGTGGTAGTGATGGAGGATATAAGTGTCTTGACTATTGGATTTTGATGAATGATGTGATGAAATGAAATGGAAAGAGAAAATGATAAGGGTACAAGTTGTCTTTTAGTTATCATAGATGGGAAGGATATAGGTTTTTATGGTCATCCAGATTCAGGATAGTTGTTTGAAATAAGCAAAAAAGAAACAAGAGTAATTTCTTTGTGTGAAAGGAAATGTTACCAACTAAGACAATAACCAAAAAGTAAACACCCCCTTAGATTTGGATTAGGATTTGGATTTAGATTTGGATTAGGATTTGGATTTAGATTTGAATTTTGTATAAATTTTAAAAAAAAAGTATGAGAGAGAAAATATATAAATGATATAATATTAGAATTTAAAAATATATGAAAGAAAATAAACTAACTTTTTTATTACTACAAAATAAGTTTTAAATTAAAATAAATAATGTAGATTAAATGAGGACCCACATTATTTGAATAGGACAAAATCATAGTTGAAAATTATTTTCTAATCCTAGCTATTTGATATGGATTCAGATATATACATTATTTGGTAATTTGGCCAAACCTTGGGCCCATAACATTTATACCAAACAAGTTTTTTTTTGTGTGAATCTACTCCAATAGTGCAAATCACACATACCAAACGGCACCTTAAATTTAAATTCAAATCTAAATCCAAATACAAATCCTAATCTAAATCCAAATCCAAATCTAAATCCGAAACCCACCTACAAACCAAACGGGCCCTAGATGCATTTAAAAATATATATATTTTTAAGAGAAATTACCAAAAGATGCCAAATTTTCAAGGTTGGTCCATTTTTAAGACTCTTTTCTCATCTCTTTCCCAAAAGAGTCATGCTCAACTGCTCAACTCCATTATTTTTATGACATGTGTCTAAGTGTTAGGTGAGATATTTTTTACTTTTAACTTAAGTGACTATTTTACCCTCAAACACATATATAAAAGACACCACATATTTCATTTTTTCTAATTTTTTTCTCTCTCTCTTCAACCTCAATCCAAGATCCGGTCATGGGAAAAGATCCGGCCATATCTCCGATGAAACACACACACACACACACACATATATATATATATATATATATATATATATATATATATATATATATATATATATATATATATATATATATATATATGGGTTATTATGAAAAGATTCTTATAATGAAAAGAATGAGAAGGCATGTGGAGGTGACATGTGTCACCTTTGCCACATCATCATGCCACATCACCATACCCCACCGAAAAAATTTTTTTCCAAAAAAAAAAATTTTTTGCAAAAAAAAAATTTCCCGCCAAAAATTTCCCGCCAAATTTTTTACTGCATCACAATTATAAATTTAGTGCATCAAGGTTATAAATTACTGCATCACAGTTATAAAGCATCGCATCACAATCATAATTTTAGTGCATTAATGTTATAACCTTGATTTTAGTGCATCATAGTTGATGCACTACTAACTATGATGCAAGAACTTATAAAAAGATGCACCAAAACTTATTAGTCATTAAGGTTATAAGTTCTTTGCGTCACAATTATGATTTTAGTGCATTAAGGTTATAAATTATTGCATTACAATTATAAAGTTACTGCATCACAATCATGATTTTAGTGCATTTAAGGTTATAACCTTGATTTTAGTGCATCATAGTTGATGCCCTGAACTATTAACTATGATGCAGTAACTTACCAATGGAGCATTAGTCCAATGGTTGGAGCACTTGTGCTTGAGTCAATTGACCAAGTTCAAGTCCCATCCTTGGCATTGCTTCATATAAGTATCCACCTCCGCAAAACCTGTAGGCACACTAGAGAGACTTTGTGGAATAAGAGCTTAGGGGTCCTAGTCCTTGGCTCGACTCACTCCAGGTTGGTGCCCCACTAGGCCGGAGAGTTTCCGAGCTATTCCTTGTGGGGTGGACAATGGCTGGTGCCAAAAGGCACACGGGGTCAGGGTGTTCCCGCCAATCTACACCTTTTGTAGAATGATGTAGTAACTTATAATAAAGATGCACCAAAACTTATTAGTGCATTAAGGTTATAAGTTCTTGCATCACGTTATAAATTTACTGCATCATAATCATGATTTTAGTGCATTAAGGTTATAAATTACGCGATCACAATTATGATTGTGATGCAAAGATTTTTATAATCGTGATGCATAAGAATAAATTTTGGCGAATTTTTGGCGGAAAATTTTTTTTGCCCAAAAAATTTTTTTTTAGGCGGAAAAAATTTTTTATTTTGGGGTGGGTGGGTGGGTGGGAGTGGGGGTGACACATGGCATGGTGATGTGGCGAAGGTGACACATGTCACCTCCACATGCCTTCTCATTCTTTTCATTATAAGAAACTTTTCATTTTAACCCTACCCTATATATATATATATATATATATATATATATATATATATATATATATATATATATATGATGAGTGGGTATAACACATATATAAACCTCCTGCCACCATCACCATAAAAGACAACACAAGATATCGTCAAAGATCCGGCCAACACTCATCGTCAAGATCCGGTGTCAAGATCTACAGATCCGGCCAGATCCGGTGTCGAGATCTACAGATCCGGCCAGATCCGGTGTCAAGATCTACCCATCGTCAACAATATGTTTTTCATTGTGTTGATTTAAAAAGATCACTTTCCTGATAGATCATTTTTGCACGTTATTTTCCAGCCCCTCGTTGCCACGTGTCACATTCGTAGTTGCCAGCCGCCATATCTACTCACAACGGTCATTAATGCCAACGTTAATGTGAAGGCTATAAATTGAAGATGGAACATTGCAAAAAAAGGGAGGAGAGCAGCTTTCAATTTTTTTATTTTCATTTTAAATTATCAATGTCATTTTTCTTTTAATAACATGTAGACTTTGTAATATTTTTGGTATTAGTCGACATCGTGTTGATTTATTGGTGCGACTTGTGTTAACTTTGTCGACATCGTGTTGATTTATTGAATGGATTTATTGAAGGGAGATTGATTTATTGAATTGATTTATTAAAATGGATTTTATGAAAAATCAACACTAATTTTATTGAATGGATTTATCGTGTTGATTTATTGTGTCGACATCTTGTTACCCCTTTCTTTTAGCATATGTTTCTTTTGGTAATTTTCTGTTTCGGTTGAGCAGTGGTGGTTGAGCAGATGAGCAGCGGTGGTGGTGGTTTTTTGTGGTTGAGCAATGGTGGTCGAGCAGTTGAGCAGTGGTGGTCGAGCAGATGAGCAGCGGTGGTGGTGGTGGTTATGGACTGGTAAGGTGGTGTGGTAGGTGGATGGAGTTAGGTGGGGTAGGTGAGATAATTAATAAAGAAAAGTAATAAGGGTAAAATGGTCACTTAAGTTAAAAGTAAAAAATATCTCATTTAACACTTGACACATATCATAAAAATAATGGAGTTGAGCAGTTGAGCATGGCTCTTTTGGGAAAGAGATGAGAAAAGAGTCTTAAAAATAGACCAACCTTGAAAATTTGGCCTCTTTTGGTAAATTTCTCTATTTTTAATATAAAATGTGTTTTTTTTTTTTTTTCGAATTTCTTTCCTTCACTTATAATAATAAAAACTAATTACTAAGAGAACTAATATCATACTACTTTCACGAGGATGAACCAATTTTCATCAATTTATCAAACTGAATCATGATACATTAATATTTTCAAACTCGCACACGTTACCCAGTGTCAACCATTCTTGTGGCTACGTGTGTTCTCAAGCACGCATGAAACCACGCGTTTAATTGCAAGTGCGCCTTTTTTTTATCGTCAAATAAATGCACTTTGTCAGATACCTGGTGTTTATTATTTATAGTGTGTCTTTTTTGCGCCAGATAAATGCCCAGGATTCACATTTGGCTTTTTTTACATCTTTTCGTTCAATGTAGCTTTTAATTCATTTTTACCGCCTTCTCACCATCCCATCCACAAATGCATTTGATATCCATCCATCAATCACATTCATTGATAAAAGATTTGCAGGCATCTATAAGAAAACCATCCACCAAGAAATGCATTGACATCCAAGATACAATACACATTTTTTAGTTTATTCACACCGTATGCGCATGAGTTCATTGTATACGCGCATGGAGTTTATTCACATTGTATGCGTGCCATGAGTTTATTTATTTCGAAGTAATATATAGGCGCGCATGAGTTGAATTATTTTAGTTACTTTTCACAAGCGCGCAAGAGTTTATTTATTTCGAAGCGCGCTTCAGTTTGTCACTTTTTGTAATTTCTTTACTTTTTTGCTTTTGGTCGCGTACGGCCTAGCGCGCTTAACATTTTAGATGCACTAGCAGGTTGATGCGCGCTTAGCTATTTCCAAAGTAAATTTATGCGCACTTAGCCAGTTTAGTTATACGTGCGACACGAACCATTAGATGAGCCAATTGTAATATATATAATAGATCATTGCTCAAAAGTCTATTTGCGTAAAATAAATAAACGCTATCCATTTTCGTAATCTATAGTCGAAAAGGATCATTTAATTTTTTTTTTACTCTAATAATAAAGCATTATGTGATTGTTTTGA
This sequence comes from Chrysanthemum makinoi, assembly GCA_910596185.1. Taxonomy (NCBI): domain Eukaryota; kingdom Viridiplantae; phylum Streptophyta; class Magnoliopsida; order Asterales; family Asteraceae; genus Chrysanthemum; species Chrysanthemum makinoi. The sequence continues at coordinate 70,186,842 of OU343220.1, read as the reverse complement.
TTTGTTTATTTTCAACAACACAATAAGATGTTTTTGAATTGTTTTCAATTAACTGAATAGAAAAACAAAATCGAGATTAGCCAGTTAAATCGGGAACCAGAGTTATGAATGATTCGTTGTAAGACGACTTTTGCCTAAAATGTAAATTGGATTAAACCTTTGAGGTCTTTTCGAGCTGGGTTGATTCGTTGGACCAAAGTTTCATAAATTACCCATTTTTTATGTTTCTTCTTGTGTACTTTAGACATCTGTTGCTTATGAAAAAAATTCCTATAACGAAATAGAGAAACAAAATTATTGTAATATTGACAAAATCACTTTCAATTATACCTTTCGTTGGTTAATCAGCAGCAATATTTTAAAACCGACCTCCTCTGTTTGTTTTTCAATATAAGTATTGTTTTCTTTCAAAGATATTATAATTGCTGTTTTTGAAAGAAGAACAAAAACAAATAAAAAATAAAGGGTTATTAGCGCAAAAAGGCATAATACTTGTCATTTTTTGTTATTGTATGTTGCGTATTTTGTTTTTCAACTTGACACCAACTTTCTAAAATCGTGATATTATGTGTATTTTGTGATCATTTTACCCATATTTTTTTCAAGTTTTGAAGGGTAAAATGGTCATTTTACATGACAAAATAGTCGCAAAATATACACAATAGCACGAATTCAAAAGGTTGGTTTCAAGTTGAGAAAAAAAGAAATACGCAACATGAGGTGAGATCTATGCAAAACACCTTCTATCCAAAGAACAAATGACATCATCTCAACCATCCAACCTTCTTGCATCCAATGGTCCAGATTTCATCTGAAAATAACAAATAGGGGCATATTAGTAAAATTACATGTTACAATAAAAAGAAAAAAAAATCTCAAGTCCTGTCATTTAACATTCCAGTTTCTCTCTCATCAAACCCTAATCGACTTTCTCTCTCTATCATCCACCGCCGAAATCCATGGAAACACCGCCGGTATCACCATGAAACACCGTCGGCTTCATCACCATCGCATCAAACTGTCGTTTTGTCAATCAAACCACCGTCGCATTCGTCAGCATCGGAATCAGATAAAACAGTGAAACCGCCGTCGGAATCACCTTCAAACCACGGTCTGAGTATGTGGAATCACATAAAACCGTCTTCTCGGACGTTTATCTTATTCCGGTTGACGGGAAAACACCGTCACCGCCGCCGGTAGATGAAAGTGATTTAATCGAAGTTACAATAGATGAACATGAAGCCGTGAAAGAAATTAGTGGTAAAAATCCTTTAGATTTAATTTTTGTTGTAAAAGTGAATATCCCATGGGATTTAGCATGAAAACACATGAGATTTTGAAATGACTTGACATTCAGTTTTTAGTTGTGTGATGCTATAACAAAAGTGTGAATCATAGTGTTTTAGTCATCTCAATCCCATGGGATTCTGTATTAAATAATATGGGATTCAGCATTAAAAATATATGTCTTCGTTGCGAATCCCATGGGATTCCAAGTGAATTCCATGGGATTCAGCATGAAAACACATGAGATTTTGAAATGACTTGACTTTCAGTTTTAAGTTGTGTGATGCTATAACAAAAGTGTGAATCATAGTGTTTTAGTCATCTCAATCCCATGGGATTCTGTATTAAATCACATGGGATTCAGCATGAAAAAATATATGTCGTCATTGTTAATCCCATGGGATTCAGAATCAAAACACATGAGATTATGAAATTACTTGACATTTAGTTTTTTGTTGTTTAATGGTATGACAAAAGTGTGAATCACAGGGTTTTAGTTATGTCAATCCCATGGTATTCTGTATAAAATCACATGTGATTCAGCATGAAAAAGATAGTTAACAATCCAACAAAGGCAAGAAACAAAGGAAATATTACAGAAGCAGAATGGAATGAAAGGCGAAAAAGTGAAAGAGAAAAAGCACTTAAAGTTAAAAAGAAACAAATGAAGCCTTGTGGCCATTGTGGAGAGAAGACAAACTTGCATACGAAAACAACTTGTCCGAAGAACCCAAAGGCAAAGCGAAAGGCAAAACCAATTGATGACGAAATCAATGATGTTTGAAAAAATTTAAGTTACTTATATTCTTGTTTTTTGTTAGTTCTTTTTTTTCTTTACTTGAATATTAGAATACTTGGATTCTTAGATCATTTGATGTTTGAACAAATTGATGTTTGGTTATTAGTGCTGCCAATACTTGTTACTATTGTTACAATATTGGTTAGTGCTGCCACGATTTTTTTAAGGGCAAATGACAAAAAAATGCATCGAACTTGACACTTTATGTGATTGTGTGTAGCCAACTATTTTTTTCTTATTGTATGTACTGAACTTTTAAATTTCGATCATTATGTGTATTTTGTGACTATTATGTCATGTAAAATGACCATTTTACCCTTCAAAATTTGAAAAAATTAAGGGTAAAATGGTCACAAAATACACACAATAATCAAATTTTGAAAGTTCAGTACACATAATAAGAAAAAAAATAGTTGGCTACACACAATCATAAAAAGTGTCCAGTTCGATGCATTTTTGTGTCATTTGCCCTTTTTTTAATACTGCCCCATGTACTCGAATGAGAGGAAGTTAGTAATGCTGAATACTCGTTTATATTGCTGCCCGACTCTCAATTAAATCCCATGGGATTTATAATGAATCTCATGGGATTTATATTATGTGTAAATCACATAACTAAAAAACATAAAAAAATACATATTTATTATGAATCCCATAGGATTATTAGACAATCTCATAGGATTTAATATAAATCTCATGGGATTTATAATGAATCCCAATGGGATTCTGTCTAAATCACATAAAGATAGTTGACAACTAAAAAGCATAAAAAGACAGATTTTAACAAAGTGATCATAAAGATCTTTGTACTACTTAACAAAACTTAATCACTAAAAAATTAGTTAGTTATGGTACTACTTAACAAAACATAATCACTAAAAATTTAGTTATTGTACTACTTAACAAAAGACAATGTCTTAAAATTTCTACCATGGACATAAAGACTGTTCTAGAATGCTTGTTAAGCTCATGTAACAAGATCTTCCTAGCAAATTTAAATATCAATCGCCGCAACATGTCCAATTGCTCTTTAGACTCAAGTACCAGCCCACAGTCCCATTTTGTAGCAGCTTCACCAGAATAACTTTCCATATGTAACATAGTGAACACACCACAATCTTGGAAGTTTTTCGACGTCCTCCACTAAAGTTTTGCGATTCTTGGTTTTACTTTGAGAATGTTAGCATGCTTTTTGTACCCATAAAGCTTAAGATGTTTGGCAAACAATTTCTTCTACAAAAATATTTAAAAAAATAAAATTTAAAAAAAAATAATAAAAAAAAGCATAAATACTATATTTGGAGCATAAGATTCACATGGGATCTGTATGAATCCCATGAGATTCTGTATGAATCCCATGGAGTTCTCTATAAAAATATTTAGTTCTCTATAAATATATTGATCAACAAAATCCCATGGGATTGATATTGAATCCCATGGGATTTTATACAAAATCTCATGGGATTTCATAAAAATCCCATGGGATTCAATATGAATCCCATGAGATCAAAAACACATAAAAAATATAAAAGAGACAAATTTCTAAAAACTATACCTTTTTGTAGCTTGACCTTCACTTTTTTTTTACTCTCGTCTAATTTTGATAAAGACAAAACCCTTTTTCGCTTCACTTCATCTTTGGACTGAACTGGTTCAACAGACTGTGACTCCAGCTTCTCATCGGAATCTATATAAAAAAAGACATAATATAAATATATTTGATCAAAAAAATCCCATGATACAATCCCATGGGAGTTTGTATGGAATCCCCTGGGATTCTTAATGAATCCCATGGGATTCAAAATCAAACCCATGGGATCCATACAAAATCCCATGGGATTCATAATAAATCCCATGAGATTAAAAATATACCTTTTTGCAGATTGACCTTCAGTTTTTTTGTACTCTTCGGTTTATCTTCAGGCTCAACTGCTTCAAAAGACTGTGTCTTCGGCAAACTAGAAGACCGTGAAAACTTGGATTAGCATCACATTGAGTTTGAGTAAAGCACCTATGCAAACCTCATATCCCCTTGTATCATTGCTAAAAGATTGACTCTCAAATTATCAGAAACTTAATTTCAAACTTAGTTAGCCGAATGTCAATTACACAAAACACCATCTTATGAACTTACTGAATAGCACATTTTTAACGGCCGTGAAAAAATGTGAATAGCTCATTCAGAATAGCACATTTTGATGGACTTATGAACTTACAGAACAACACATTTTTAATGGCTAATGAGTTTACATTGATCAAGTTAATAGCTCATTCAGAAAGCCATGATTATAAGCTTATCAAAATGTTTCAAATAAGCTAAAACAAACATCCTTAAATTGCTCCTACAGGCCATGAAAAAAACATTAGTACCGGCTGCTAAAACATAAAAGTTTATATCAAATTCACTAACATTTTACAAACATATAGCAACGCCAAGTTTTATGTTAAAAGTTTCTGATGTACGTGGCCTACGCGCCAAAATGACAGGTAGGTTCAATACTTCAACTACATCACAGCAAGAGGTTCAATACACATTTCAACTACATCTAATCAATCATGACGTCATCATAACCTAACCTAACAATCAAATCAATCAGTAAACCTAACCTAACATCAAATCTATGACGTCATCAACAAATAAGTCAAACATAACCTAATAAACTAACAAGAAGATATCAAATTAAAGAAAATGTAACAGATAAAATTAACATATAATTAAAAATATATCGTAATCCGATTTAGTATTGCGTTTAGATGCTGCTATTTCATCACGTACGTCCATTTTAATGTAATAATTTTAAAAATTGGGGTTTGGCGACGGTTTCCGGTGGTGAGAGTGTTTGAGATCTGATTTGGGGGTGAGAGCATTTGAGAGTGAGTGAGTGGGTGTGTGTGTGTGTGTGTGTTACATGAAAATTGTGAGAGTTGGGGGTGATTAATCTAATTTTGAAAAGACTATAATACCCCTAAGTATATTTTTATTTTAAAAGAGTGATTAATCTAAACTGTTGGATGGAAGGAGGATGGATGGCTAAGATCTTGTGATTTGTTCCTTGGATAAATCTTGTTTCGTATGGAACTTTTATCTACGCAACATATAATGACAAAAAGTGACAAGTAAGATGCTTTTTTGTGTTAATAACCCAAAAATGAAAATTATACCATATACTAAATGTGAAACAAACGGTTTGGCCCTTTGCTAACACCGTTAATGATGTGTCAAAAAATGACTGGTTTTTATGCATTTGTTGCCTTATTCTTATTAGGTGAAATGTTTTTGTGAGTGATTTTCTACAGTTGTTTCCAACTGTAGAACGTTATTCATCCTACTATTTCTCCGTTTATCCACAACCACTTCTTCTCTCCCACATGTTCTAGATCACTCTCAGAAATTCCACACGCACAAGAAAAACCCACGCATCTCTGCCTTCCCTCTGAAATCAATCGAACACTAAATCAATATGTTCCTTTATCAAAACCCGTAATTTAAAACCAATAAGGTATCCTAATTATAATCCCAGTTCGATTCAAATCGAGCAATCCGTAACCCGATCGGTTTCAAAAATAGGCTTCTGGAATGACTACTGATCTTATTATATCCGGTCATCTCTTTTTTGATATTTTTTTAGGTATGGTCTATTCTAATTACTTTTTTATTCATGTTTTAATCTAGTGACAGTTTTTGAGGTGCGATCTATTTGATTTCGTTGTGGCATCTTCCAAATATTTTGCTTCGAAGTAGGTTTTCCTTTTTTTTATTATTTTTTTATTTTTTTATTTTTTTTATGGTTCCATTAATTGTTGGAGTTTTTACTTTTGCTTAACATAGGTTAGTTTTTATCTGGAGACATAGTTATCTTGGAAGAACCAGTAGTGAGGTATGTTGGATGCAGATTAACTTTTTCGTGATATGTTTTTTTGACTTTAAGCTGTGATTCACTGTATTCTCCTTTCTCCTTTTTTTTGGTCTTGCAGTTTTTATTTGTGGCTAAAGCACGTCTTAAAACTGTATTTTTTTCATCAGGACCAAGCGCCGCTTAAAAAGGTATGAAAAGAATGTTTTGTTATATCCTTTTTTTTAAATCCTTTTGCATTTGTGATAATGTAATTGATTTAGGTTTGGGATAATGTTAGTATGGGTTTTGGGGTGTTTTAAATGGGTGTTCAGGTGTCGTATTATGGGGTATTTAGTTTTCGTATTAGTTGGTGTAATAGCTGATAAGCACATCAAAGAATCGAACGCAGTTAGTCAACTAGGTTAAGTTTCAGATTTTTATTTTTTATTTTTTATACGAAATGGGCATTTTGCTATTTTTACTAATTTAGGTGAAAATGTGACAATATATTTAAATTTAGGTATTGTAATACTTTCGATAAAAAAAAAATAAAGATGGTATATTTGACATTGTTTTTTTGTCTTTATGAAATGTATTTATGTAATTTTTTTTTATGATTTTGGTGAAAAAATGGTATATACTGACTTAACCAGTAAAGATGGCATATACATATTCCAGTCGGTAATGTCAAATTTAAGTTTCAGAATTGCTAAACTGATTCCATATTTTTTTTTCATGCTACCTTTGGGAAAGGAAATGTGGTGAGCAATATTCGGCCAAGAAAAATATACTCCTCGCACTGGTGTACTGGGATCGTTTTTCTTGGTCGAATACTGATCACCACTTATGATTTTTGCCCATGTTTTTACGCCTTTCGCATCATGCATCCATCAACAGCTTTGGCCTTTTGTACACACTTTCACTTTTTCCTTACAAATATTCACTTTTATTGGAATTTTGAATATTACACGGAATGATATTGGTGGAAATCAGGCTTATGTTCCGACCGAAACTCCAGATGGAGAAGGAAATGTTTAATAAAAAAAAGTGAGACAAGACGGCATCAAGACCTTAAATGGTGCGTTGGTTGGTATTCGATATTATAATAAATTTTGCACTATTTTCGTGTTTGAAACTGAAATTTAGTATCACATTGTAGTTGTTTTAGAAGCATACCACTGTCAAGGGATGAACCCAATTAACTATACCTAATGTGTACAATAGATTTCCTGATATACCATGTTGGTTTTTTTTCGAAGTGCAGATTTAGTTATGCTGTGGTGAAGTAAGACGAAAAATAACAGGTCACTTTGGAAGTACATATTGCCAGACACGCATAGAGCGGAAACTTTAAAAAGTAGAATTGAAAAAAACAAGTACATTTAACAAGGTAATTGTTTATCTATAATACTTAGGGGTGTTTCCATTAGCTTATATGCATATAACCATTTGCGGAAATTTGGGAAGTCACTGTAACCTAAAATGCTGACTACCTAAGAATCGTATTAACAATGTTGATTATCATCTTATTTTAGTTACATAAGGCCAAGCTGTTAACCTCATTCATATATGTTTTTATCTATATAAAAGCGAGTTGGTAAGAATCTGATTAGATTGGGGGTTTAGGGGTTGTTTTGATGTGCTTTAACTGCTTATGGAAATGTTCGCCACTTCTTATTGCCATACTACATTACACAATTTCAGCAAGGTCACTAAAATATAATTGACAATGGCTGATAATGATACCGTGTAAGATATCCTGATACGCTTACACAGCGCGTTCGGGGTCAAAGGAACTTCCTTTTCGTCGAGCAAGTTCTTCAACACCCTAGGCAGTGAACCTAATCGTTGTAGTGTAGTATTAGGGTAAGCCACGGGTATTGATATCGTTCTCTAGGGGAATAGGAATGCTAGTGAGAAGTTACTACGCTAAGGTTGGGGTTGAGGAAGATTATTTTTTTATCTTTTTTATATTTTTTAGGAAATGGAAAGTTACGAATCTCGGGGTTTGGATTTGGGGGTTGGTATTTCTACCGATGACTCTACTTATCTAATTATCTAATTAACTAAGCTAGGGTAGTCTATGTCTATTGTTGTGTGCTCGTATGATGATTAAAAATGTGTTTACTTAGATTTTTTTACTCCCTAGTTATCTCCTATTGATGGTTGAATTGTCACGTCCTTATTCTTAACGCGTTGTGTTTCTAAGGTCATAGGGTATGCGTTTATCCCTAACTCTTTGAAGCTACCAAAGGTTAATGACTACGAAATATCTAGGATTCATAAACTTAACACTAAGGTATTCTTTGGATGTTTAGCCTACAATTCCACTAGTAACTATATGCTAAGGTTTAACAAAGATTAATCAAGCATTAATAGCACAACGAATGACCTATCGCAATACTAGGTCAATCACAATTAAGATAAGAGACAACCAATCAATATTCAATAACTAGGTTTCATATTACCTAAACAAACACACAAATAAATTAGCCGGACATGGAGAACATGCAAGCATACACACAATCAATTGAAGACATAATTGAATCAATGAAGTAAAACATTTATCTTGATGTAAAATAGGGTATGGAACCCTAAAATACTTTATAAGACAGCCTTGGTTCGGTTTAGGTTTTTACTCCACAAAACTACCTCCTAAAACTGAAAAATTCAGATTCTATATATAGTGTTACAAACTGCGACGGCGCCACTCTTTAATTGTGACGCCGCCGGTCGCCGTATTAGGTTTTCGCCTTGGCCACGTTATCATTGTGACGCGTCACCCTATGCCCGTGGACGCCGCCGCCAGTCTCTAACGCCATCCGATCAAATCTAGGCCGCGAGCTGCGACACCCTACTCTTTTAAAACCCGATGCGTCACTTGTAAATAAGCAATTTGGCTATTGAGTCGTCACAAAACATGTTCCGACGGCCACAAATAGAACTCCGACGCCCCCCTTCGCCCAGCAAGTTGAGTGTCTCGATTTTTGTCTTTGGCCATTTTCTTCGTATATTCGCGCCTTTTCGTCCGAATAAGTGTCATTCCAGCAATTTGCCTTCAAGAGACCTAAAAAGTGAAAAGGAACGAAATTAAGTAATAACGGATACAAAAGTGATCAATTAAGGGCTTAAATGACCCCTCAAAAAGGTACCTTTTAAATCCTTATCATATCCATATAGTGATCTCACGACAACATAGTTCAGATTACTTATTAGGTACTAATGATACATGTTTGATTAATTGGGTACGTGACAACAGGAACACACAGGCACACGTGTTAGGTCAGAAAAAACAGGTTGGCCGGGTCAAGAGCGTCAAGTAAGGTAGCCTGTTTATGCAACATTGGAATTAGAATGGCGAGGGAAGAAGCAGTCGTAGTGGAATGCTGCACAAAATATTATGATAAGCGAAGATCTCACAGCTACTGCTAACTATCGGTTTCAATTTCTTGCTACCGTAGGCAGTAATCATTGTCTTTATGAAGGCCAAGACTTCCTATGAACCATCTGTAGGTAAATCAACAATTTAAGTATACAGAAACAAACAATTCTTTTTTTTTGCTAAGTGTTTGGTTAACTGGTTATTCAACAATTTAAGTATCCAAAAACGAACATCATTGCCTCTTTTTGATGTATACCTTTTATTAACGGGTAATTCATAGCACAGTTAAAAGTGTGACAGTTCGGTGCGTTAGAGGTACAAATTTAGAACCATTTACTTATGAATGTGTTGACTTTTTTTTCACTTTCATACTAATCATATAATAGATATAGGTAAAAGGGGAAATAGCTGTTTTAGGTAGCACTCTTGATGAATGGTAACGAGTTATAGTATTGTGTCCAAATCTGATAGGGTATAATTAATATGTTGCATTATTCTTATTGTTCAGATTCTTTGTGTGAAGTGAATTTCTATAGTTTAATCAAACTGTAACAACATGCTAACAACCGCTAAATCCAAACAGTTACTATGCATGTACTAATACGCATTATCTAGGTGGGTCCAAACGGATATTGTAGTCCAGTAGTTACCTGTATCTTGGTCGGGCAGCCATATCCGGAATATGGTTACAGCCATGGCGGGTATTTGAAATCGTTATCAGACTTGCAGATCTGAGTCTGTGATGGGTTTGAACGGGTTACGTTAAAAATGAAATTTCCCGTATTTTGGCAAGACAACCTGATAGAATTGCAGCCATGTCGCGTCCATTCATTCTTTCCTAAATGAAGATTTACTTTTACGGTTTCAGAATGGCTTTTAGAGCGTGTATTGGCAACAATGGGTTAAATTAGGCCCGTGTATTGCCTGGGCAGACCTTACCAATTTGGTAACTTTGCAACAATATACCTGTATATTGGCATGGCATACCTTCCTATCCTTGTGAAATAAACTTCTGATTGAAAGATTACCGGATAATGGGTGAAATTAAGCCAGCATTTCTTAAATGGTTCATAGCAATCAGGATTTAGTTTAGATTTTATTACACCTACATTTGGCTATTACTGATGTGACTGCTACATTGGCATATACTAATTCCATATTTGTTATTATTGCAGGTATGTATATGCAAACGGCTGGAATCAGCAACAGTTGACATGAAAATTGTAGGTGCACGGTCTCATTGGAAGAAGATGATTTCCTAATTTATTTTGTGCTTCTGTAGCTTCAAGTAATCATATTAACGTTTCATTTTTAATATACATTTTACACGTTAACTGATAATTATACCTACTGACCCTCTATTCTCAACTTCCCACACTGGCAGAAGGCATAACAGGGATCTTCACCCATTTAAAAAAAAACGATATTCCTAAGTTGTTAGATGCTACTTTGTGAGACATAAATCTAATGAACCACGCGATATGTGTGTCACAAAATAACATTTAACAGCCCAAGAATAGCGTCGTTTTTTTCTGTCTTATAAAGCGAACACCTCGGTATCCTGCTGGTACGTTTGATTTACCAATTAAATTATATCACGTTACAAAAAAAACTATGTTAGAACCATTAATCGCACAATCCTTTGGATGTTTAGTGTATGATCACACTTACCACAGGGCGCATATCTAATACGATTATCCATTATTTTGATGATGTAGGTTATCTTTTCAACGATGCTCTCTAATGTCACTTTCAAAGTAACATTTAAAAAAAGCCCAATATTCTTGAGCTGTTAAATGCTATTTTATGAGACATAAATCTTCTGTAGCATACAGATCTATGTGTCATAAAATAGCATTTAATATACCAACAATATTGTGATCTTTTATTTTATACGACGTTTGCTTATGTTGCGGATATATTTATGTGAATGGTGATAATAAGGTATTTAAATTTTTTCACATAACATTGTTATTTATGGCTATCTATACTATATAAAATGGAAAAATGGTCAAAGTGAAAAAAGTGAAAAATGTTGAAAGTTGAATGTTGAAAACATGGTCAATGGAGAGAGAAATAAATAATATAATTAATACTCTTATTAAAACACCCCATTACTTAAAAGTACAATAATTTATTCACATTGTACACCCAATTAAAAGCACATCTACCAAATTAAAAACCAATTGAAACCGATACCGGGTTGACCCGTTGAAACCGATACCGGGTTGACTTGTTGAAACCGATACCGGGTTGACCCGGGACGCTTCAAACCCTGGTGACCCGTTAATTAGACATTTTTTCACCCAACCTATCGGTTTGACTCGGTTTAAATCGACTGCTTTTTTATCGAACGGTTCAACCAGTTGAACCACCCGGTGAAATCGGGTTTCAAATTTGACAAAATTATATGAGAAATGATGAAGTAGTTGTGGAACCCGTGACAATTTTTTGAAAGGAGAGACCAAGTAATTGTAGTTTTGGTTTATTTTGCTTTGACACATGTAATTTGTCATTTGTATAATGTTATTTTAAAAATGTTGCTCTTGCACCATTTAAGGGACTAGCATATATGAATCGTCGTTAAAAGTTAATATATATTGTATAGTCCTTTGTTCAGTGCATCAATAATGTTATGTAAGTTTATTAAAATCACAAAAATAAATAGTATTGTTATCTTTAGCGATAATTATTTGTACCTCAAACAAATAGCTTTGAACAATGCATAAATATCTATACAAATTGATAGTACAAAATAATCTTATATGGTGATATCCAATTTGCAAAGTTACAATTTTAAAAGCCACACACCAAATGATAAACGCTACACATGTAAAAAATAGTTATCAACTGCCTAAATTATCTTGACAAAACAAGAAAATACGGTCACACATGTTGGCTATACCTCTAAACTACAATATAATATTGCCAACTATATAATACCGTTGCTTTTTGTAATGCTTGAATCTATTATTACTAAAAATCTTAATAACTTAAAACAATCCTATTAGAAAATATACTCACACACTTAGATCGACTCCACATAATTTTTTAAAAACTATATATTTATGTCGCTATGCAACCACGATCGTAATTGTAGTTATTCGATAACGATTCTCTAATGCTACAAATACAGTTTGTTGAAAGAAACTTATGGGTCATCGGAACTTTGCAGAAAACTAGACATCGCTGCCGCTAGGCGCGGGTACTCGTCTAGTTATCCCATATGAATAAATAGTATTTGTTACTTTGAAAATTTACATTCATATATGGAAATTTTAATCATTTGCTTTACTTGCAGCAACAGGTAAACAAAGTCCATTAAGAGAGGCATTTCAACAGATTAATCCTGAACCAGTGAAGAGGATGTTGTTTCAGAATGGATCATGGAATGCAAACACAGTAAAAGGTAAGAATCGTAAAATTAGTTAACACAAACACTGGATTTTATTTGATAAAATATTTTAAAACCACCTGCCAAAGGCTAGAGCCAAATATTACACAACATTCAAAATAAAATTCAAGACAAGTACATAATTGCAAATGCAAATACCAACATAAAGAAGACATCATGACCAACATCAGCTTCCCCCATCTGTGCACACACACTTACCAATCCATTAAGCCCTTAAGTTTCTGAATGAACACATCATAATTACGAAAATTTAGCTCCAATTCAGCTGCCAAAATGCACATTTGCATGAGCTTTTGTTCAACTCTTGCCTGAACTTCTCTTAGATATTCTGCAGTTTTCTGGGCATAAATGTTCCCAACTGATTCTAACTCTTGAATAAAAGTAAGCCTCTCACGAGTAACACTCACCAAGCTAACACATAGGACATTCATTTGTTGTGACATTTGAATATCCTGACCTGCAGCTTGGCGACAAGCACAAGACTAGCATCTCAGACCAGTTATTCGAATTAGCTTCTGCTCTAAGCTGATCACACTTAGGGTGTCTAGACATTGTGTTTTCTTTCTTCTTTATTACAAGTTATGACATGAGTTACAAAAAAAATATCCACTTAGACTCTCTTAAATAGCAAAAGTAAGGCTATATCTTTTCCATAGTGAAAAACACAATAGGCACATGTATAACATATAATTACACATTGAATACCATTTGCATGAAAACAAAATACACAGAATCACTACTGTTTCTGCAGATTTCATATTGATTCGCTTGGAAGGTATCTAACACAAATAATTCATAAACGTCTTTTATTATATGTTTTGTTGAATACATTGTTTTGCAACCACAACTTATATCACAATGTAACCCATCCATTACAAATACAAACCACTTTTAAACTTTAAACGAAACACGTAAGTGCCACAATGAGTTTGCTCCAACTCATCCATGAAATTATGGCTAGAATAGTCGCTACGTCATAACAGATAGCATGTAAGTAAACTATTTTGAAGAAACACAATAAACCAAATACTATTTTTTTTACATGCACTTCTCCTCCACAAATGAAAACAATTTGCTCACATGTGCTACTTGTTAGCGTAGCATTATTATGGGCTTAGCCGGATTACCTTTGTGTTTAGTATGGCCTTATATCAGTCCACTTGTATGTTATATATATACATTCCTTGTACTCATTATTAATCAATCAGGAATATGGTTTTTCATGGTATCAAGTCAAACAAGATCCTAAAAACCCTAACAGAAAACATCGACCCTCCCCTTCCATCTTTTCTGCCGTCATAATGACAAACGGAGATATCCCTACACCACCTCCCACCCTAACCCTTGTAGAAAAACTATATGCCGTGAACAACATCAACAACGTGATTCCCTTCAAACTCGAAATTGATGAGTTAAATTACTCATCTTGGTGCTATTTTTTTAAGATTCATTGCAACAATTTCGGTGTTTTAAAGCACATCGAAGGCGAAGCTACAACCTCTACATCCGTCGTTCCACCCACAGAAGAATGGCTTACTGCCGATTCCATAGTGAAGTCGTGGATACTTTTAACCCTAGCTCCAGCCCTACAAGCACGTCTAATCAAAGCCAACCCTCCCACGGCTAAAGCGGCTTGGGAACTCGTTGAGAAAATCTTTCTCGACAGCAAATGTACACGTACCGTCGCTTTAAAAGGCGAGTTACGTGTCATTCAAATGGGTGATCTTACTGCTGATGTGTACTTTCGAAAGATCGAATCTATTATTACTCAACTTAATGATCTTGGTTCATCCATGACGGATGATGATATTGTCACTTACGCCATTAACGGGCTAAGTGAAAAGTTTGAAAATCTCGCTACTATAATCGCTCACAAAGACCCATTCCCTAACCTCGACACTATGCGCTCTATGGTAATCACCGAGGAGATGAGGCTCAACTCTCGCCCTCAAACTGTCTCTACAAACATGTCTTCATCGGCACCTTAGGTTCTTGTAGCCGAGACTTCCAATGCAAATCGTGGTCAAGAATCTCGTACTACACGTGACACTCGCACAACCTCACCTCAGGTATGTCGCAATTTTTCTCGTGGATTTTGTAGGTGGGGAAATGCTTGTCGCTTTATACATGACTCTAATCGGGTGGGAAACACGTCTGGTACACAAACAAACTCAAGGAAAAATACCAGTGTTAATAATTCTTCTCAACATAGTACTGGTCTCAGCTCGTTCCACAACAACAACGGGCAACAAAACCTCTTGGCACTTTTACAGGCCCAACAACAGATTATTGCCCAACTGTCACAGGCCCAATCAACTTCACCACATGCCTCGTTATTGGGCCACATAATTCCACCTGGTTTTGCTTCTATTGGATCACATCAGCCTAACACTAATGCCTTTGGGCTTTCGAGTCTGCATCAGCCCACCCCAACTATTTCTCCCCAACAGCAGGCTCTCATTGCACAAGCAGTATATGGTTCGGGTTCAGGTACACAGGGTCAAGAAACGCTTCTCCCTCAGGCCTTCAACACGATGACTCTTCAAGACCCGGCCAATGCTAATTGGAACATGGACACGGGTGCGTCTTCTCATCTTAACTCATCTGCTAATAATCTTAGTACTATTTTTAATTCTTGCATTTATCGATCCGTCTTTGTTGGTGATGGAAAATCTATTCCCGTCACCAACACGGGCCATAGCACTTTGACCACACCTCACAGAACTCTTTACTTAAATAATGTACTCATTACCCCCAATATTGTTAAAAAATTAATATATGTTCGTCAGTTTGTGCGTGATAATAAATGTACCATTGAATTTGATGAGTTCGGTTTTTCTGTGAAGGACTACTGGACCCGCCAAATCCTCCTCAGATGTGATAGCACCGGGGATCTCTATCCTGTCACCACCCCAACTCCTCCCCAAGCCTTTCTTGTTAGTCGACACATGTGGCACCAATGACTTGGACATCCAGGAAGTGACGTGTTACACTCTCTAGTTTCTAATAATTTCATTTCTTGTAATAAGACTAAGTCTCCCGTGTTATGTCATGCTTGTCAACTTGGCAAACACGTGCGGCTTCCTTTTTCGCTTTCAGAAACTATTGTTACTTCTCCTTTTGATATTGTTCATTCCGATTTGTGGACTTCTCCACTTTCGAGTATTACTGGCATTAAATACTATGTTTTATTTTTAGATCATTTTTCTCATTATTTATGGGTGTATCCTTTACGTAACAAGTCTGATATGTTGTCTAAATTTATTCATTTTCGTGCATTCATTAAGAATCAATTTAATTGTGATATCAAATCCTTGCAATGTGATCATGGTGGTGAATTTGACAACAATGCCCTAAACCAATTATTTGCTTCTAATGGCATCACCATTCGATTTTCTTGTCCCAGAACATCTCAACAGAATGTTAAGTCTGAGCGCATGATCCGTACCATTAACAACTCATCTGAACCCTTTTATTTCAAGCACACCTACCACCCACATTTTGGGTTGAATCCCTCCACATGGCGACCTATCTTTTGAATATCTTACCTTCCACCGCCATAAACAATGAAATCCCTCACACCCGCCTTTATAAGACTACACCCAACTATATGGATCTTCGTGTCTTTGGTTATCTTTGCTACCCTCACATAGATACCAACAACAAACTAGAACCTCGTGCAACACCCTCCATCTTTCTCGGGTACCCAACAAATCATCGCGGGTATCGATGCCTTGACCTAAACACAAATAAAATTATCATCTCCCTTCATGTGACCTTTGATGAAACACAATTCCCTTATGGCTCCATGACACCTACCTCATCGCCCTCCTACACGTTCCATGACACTCCGCCAAACATAATTCATCAAAAAATGATAGCCAAATCCACTAACACGCCTTCGTTCACCACCGCTGCCCAATCTACACATATTGTTTCACAAAGCCCAACATCTCAACCAAGCCCAACTACTACATCCAGCTCATCTTCCACTACACAGCCCAATACACAAGTTCAACACCCACCCACTAATAGTCCGAGGCCAAACACAACTCCAAACCATCAGCCTACTTCCCCTACTTCAACCAAACCTGGTGGTGTTATTCCACCGACCCAACATCCAAACCCCAATCCCGCGTCAACTCACCCCATGGTCACTCGCTATCGTGTTGGTTCTAACCGCCCTACCCAACGTTTTACATTAAATGTGTCTACCATTTCTCCTCTTCCCAAATCGTACACCCATGCGTTTCAAGACCAAAATTGACACAGTGTTATGATAGATGAATATAATGCATTAATTAAAAATAATACTTGGATTCTTGTGCCTCGACCTCCGGACGCGAACATTGTTCGTTTCATGTGGCTTTTTCGACACAAACATAATGCAGATGGTACTCTTAACCGCTACAAGGCTCGCCTTGTGGCCAATGGAAGCATACAAATTACAGGTATTGATGTGGATGAGACCTTTAGCCCGGTTGTTAATCCGGCTACTATACGTACAGTTCCGAGTCTTGCTATTTCTCGACATTGGCCTATTCACCAACTTGATGTCAAGAATGCATTTTTGCACGGGTTTCGGGATCCTCTTCATCCCGATCATGTTTGTCTTTTGCAGAGATCTTTATATGGGCTTAAACAGGCTCCTAGAGCCTGGTTTCAGAGGTTTGCTATTTATGCTGCTCGTGTTGGGTTCCATTATAGTCGCTGTGACTCATCGCTATTTATTTATCGACAGGGATTAGATACTGCTTATTTATTGTTATATGTTGATGATATCGTTTTGACTGCATCTTCATCCACACTTCTACAGCAAGTTATTTCTTCATTGCATGCAGAGTTTCCATGACTGATCTTGGCCCACTTAATTATTTTTTGGGCATTTCTGTGACACGTAATACTTCGGGGATGTTTCTTTCCCAATCGAAGTATGCTACTGAGGTTCTTGAGCGGGCCAATATGCTTAATTGCAACCCTTGTCGGACTCCGGTTGAAACAGACACCAAACTTGCAGCAGATGGTAATCCTGTTTCCAACCCTAGTTTGTACCGTAGTCTTGCAGGTGCTCTACAATATCTTACCTTTACCAGACCGGATATCTCTTATGCAGTTCAACAGGTTTGTCTTTTTATGCATGACCCTCGGGAGCCGTATTTTTCTGCTCTTAAGAGGATCTTGCGTTATGTTCGGGGAACCTTGGACTATGGATTACAGCTTTATTCGTCCTCGACATCATCATTGGTTGCATATTCAGATGCAGATTGGGCTTGTTGTCCAACTACACGCCGGTCTACTTCGGGTTATTGTGTCTTTCTTGGCAACAATCTTCTATCCTGGTCTTCTAAGCGGCAGTTTACTCTCTCCATGTCAAGTGTTGAAGCTGAATATCGCGGTGTTGCTAATGCTGTTGCCGAGACTTGTTGGTTACGCAAGTTATTACGTGAGCTTCATTCTCCACTGTCGACTGCTACACTGGTTTATTGTGATAATGTTAGTGTTGTCTATCTCTCAGCCAATCCAGTCCAGCACCAACGTACGAAACACATAGAGATTGACATTCACTTTGTTCGTGACTTATTGGATATGGGACATGTTCGGGTTCTTCATGTTCCATCCAGATATCAGTATGCATATATTTTCACCAAAGGCTTACCTACTTCTTTATTTGATGAGTTTCACTCTAGCTTGAGCGTTCGTCCTTCTTCCGCTCAAATTGCGGGGGGCTGTTAGCGTAGCATTATTATGGGCTTAGCCCGATTACCTTTGTGTTTACTATGGCCTTATATCGGTCCACTAGTATGTTATATATATACATCCCTTGTACTCATTATTAATCAATCAGGAATACGGTTTTACACTACTGTCATTCTATGCATTTCACTTATACAATATCTGACCTTGTCATTCAAAAGTAAAAGCCAAATTTATTACTATTTGCATACGTCCTTTTAGTTTACTCCAAACACTGCACTCTGTTTTCTTGTATCTTTACATATATTCATTTTTTGTTTCTTACTACCGTTGCAATCATTCAAATAGTCATACATGTGTCGTTAGAGGCTTTTTCTACTTTGTTGGTTGAAGATAATGGAAAAGATATGCAGCAGATCCTCTCTCAAATGGTATAACTTTTATCTATCTTTTATGTTGAACTATATACTAAACTTTTTACCAAATACAAAGATTACTCAAAAAATGTAACCTACGCACATTTACTTATGATCGCAGTGTTGCCCAATAAATATATGCACTTCTAAAGCATGTCTATACACCTATGGTTTACCAACATGAAATAGGCAATGTCAACAAAAATCTCCGATAATATGATTCACAAAAGTCCTAGAATTACTTTACAAATTTAAAATGGTTATATAACTATATATGATACTTTTTTTTTGTCTACCATGAGTTACTAATACAATAATTTCTTTTTTGCCATGTATACTTGATCATGAATCTAAAACAGCAAACAATTACATTTACATATTTAACCAACTAACTCTCTAAAACTGATTATCTCATTCTTTGTTGTCACATTGAAGTTCGAAGTTTTCATTTGAATCACCCTTTACATTTAAACTAGAATTTCAATTATCATAGTGATGAAAGCTTTAAGATTTAATTTTACTTCTTATACAGTAAACTTATTGTAACAGGTCGTGTATTGCACTGCCACTAGATTCAACCACTAATGGAATAAACCAACGGCTCCCAAGATCAATTCAACACTACATGTCTACAACACCATCATAGCAAGACAGCAGACTACAACATATATAAAAAACAGGTATGTTCCAACAAAATTAATATGGCACCATAAAGCTTAAATTCATTGACTACTGAAACATAAAAAAAAAATAAAAACATATGTTAAAAGATCCATAAACATAAACATTACCAAGTCTTAGTCAACATATCCCCACAACCCTACCCATTTACAACATACCTTAAACTCAAAATATATTTCAGAAACACTAAAAGAAACAAGATCAGTACACCATAGACTTCAGCTTCTCAATGAATGACAGAAGCTCCTCTGCTCGCTTCTGCTTCTTCATGACATTCACCAAAATCATTGAGGCTTCTGTCAAATCTTCAGTTTGCAACTTGGTCAATTCTGAAATACTCTGCACACAAGAATCAAAAGGAAACAGAAGCTCCAACTCTCCAATCCCTCTCAGCCACACGAGACTTTATGTCTTTGGCTTTTTTCATTAGGTATCCTTCATCCACCATAGTCACAGTCACCTCCCTATGAAATCGGACAACCATCATATCCCTAACCAAACTAGAACCAGCAACAACAGCCAGCTTCTTGCAGAAAGGCATTGGTGTATTCATCATCATTTTTTTTTTATAATTCTAAAACAGCCATTCTTTACTATGTGTGTGTGTTTTAAAGTGAAAACTTTGCTTTGGTTATAATTGCTATAGTCTAATTGTAGATGACTTATAAGCCATTTGATTTGATTGCCACCATAGAACCACCAAATGCAACAGTAACTAATGATGGATTTGGCTTCCCCTTGAAAAAGCATTAATTATCCAACCTTTCACATACTTGGCCTTTTTTTTCAAGTGTACTCCCCAAAAAAATCATCTGCTCTTATTAAAAAAATCAAACGTACAAGAAAACAAGTGAAAAAAAATATATGTATCAAACCGGGAAAAAAAATGTGATACAGAGATTTTATGAACATCACCAGTTTGACCAAAAAAATATCTAACAAAAAAAATTTGTTTCTTATTTAAAAAGTACCTACAATTGTATAATTTATTGCAACGTTTAACTTTTTTTTTACTTGGATTCCACAGGTTTTTTTCATCACAGTGAACGTGACATTAAAGGACGGGAAACATCGTATAAAAACATTGCAAACGTTGATGCACTGGCAGTAATTCAATAGCTACATTGTATATTCGATTAACCAATATTGTATTCGACATATGTATTTACATGCTCTTTCTTTCATTTACTTTATAATATTTAACTGTTTCAAATCTCTCTTAAAAGCAATTAATAGCAAATAAATTCCGATTGCTAACACACGTATATAAAAACTACCCCGCAAAACATTGCATTACATAACATGCAACCTCAAAAAAACAAAAAAACAAAAAAATCATATGTGTTCAATATTTTTACATAAACGAACATAAAACAAGAAACCTATACAAAGAGCATTTACAAGTTATCTTCGGCCTAAACACTCCCGCAGCAACGCGCGGGCTACCAAGCTCGTATATAGTAATTGTTGAATTTTCTAATCACAAACCAAATTACCAAACACCACCTTAAATGACGTCACAAGTAGGGTTTAAGAAAGAAAAATGTTGGTACCCCATCACAAACATAAACCTCTCTACTAGGGTTTAATAAACACTCCCTCTTTTTCATCATAAACCCAGATCTTAAAAATGAATAGTCTGATAAGATCTTCATCTACCAAACTCACCGCTATTGCTTCCCTTCAACACATCATTTTCAGACCCATTCTCATTTCTTCATCACAATCACTGTTTCCAAACACCCCTCAAACATTCACCAATTCTAGTTCTGTTAATAGGGTTCCAACCACCAGTAGTTTCCACACTACCCCATGGTTCAATGTTCGGGCTTCTGCGGTGGTATCGCAGTCTGCGGGTGTCGCCTTTGCGTCCGAAACATGTTCGGATGAGGACGACACCCCTTCGGATGGTTTGGAGGTTTCGAAGCTTGGTATTTCTCAAGAGATTGTCAATGCTTTGGCTAAAAAGGGTATTACTAAGCTTTTTCCTATTCAGGTATATCATTTTCCCTTTTAATTGGATTCTTTGTTGGTTTTTTATTTTTTAATTGTATGTGTACTTAAAAAAACTAAAAAGTTATTGGGTTTAGATCTCAAAAGGTTACTTTTTTAGTCGATGCTAGGTGCAAACAACCCTGAAGTGGTCTCGCTAACCTCTCAGAAGGGAGAGCTTTACCTGGTTTGAGTTCTGTGTGACTGTGGGTTTAAATCGCGTGAATTAGTCAACCAAAAAGTTACTTTTTTTGGGTAATCTTGGTTTCCATCCTTTTGGTTGACTAATTCACGGGGTTTGAGCCCACCGCCACACATGCACAAACTAGGTAAAGCTCTCCCCTTTTGAGAAGGTTGGCGTGGCCACTTGAGGGTAAAACTCATTTTGTTATTAGGGAAAAATTACTAACTTTATTGGACAATATATTAGCGCGAGGATTAAAATTTGCAGAAGAGCAGACTTCAAAATCAATGTGGTTTGTTTGTTTTGGCTGAAACTATCTATGTTAGAAACTATTGGCATGAATCTTCTCTTAGAGGCAAAAACCATTCCTCGGGATGTACCATATTGTTTGACTATTGGAAAGAATCGGCCCTCTTTTTGTCTCTCATGATTATTTATGCCAATAGTTTGCAACAAAGATGGTTTCGGCCAAAATGGGCCAACCACAGCCAGTTTACTCTTTGCAGAATGGTTGAATATTGTTGGTGCATTTTGAATGGAAAGTACCAATTTTGACATTAACTACCAAAATATAGCTCCTTTTTGAGGTAGTAGTTTTTTTTCAGTAATGTAACTGCTTAATGATATTGCTATGGTTTTCAGAAAGCTGTACTGGAGCCAGCGATGCAGGGGCGTGATATGATTGGTCGTGCTAGAACAGGAACAGGAAAAACTCTTGCTTTTGGTATCCCCATCATGGATAAAATTACTCGTTCTATTCACAAGAATGGGTAAGTAACTTAAGTTGTTTTGTTCATATACTTTTTGGGTGTTTGACTGTGGCTTCATTTCATATAAGCTTATGAGAAAACAAATATGTTTTTATTAAATGACAGAAAAGGGAGAAATCCGCTAGCGATTGTCTTGGCTCCAACGCGAGAACTTGCTCGTCAAGTAGAAAAAGAATTCTACGAGGCTGCACCTAATTTGAGTACACTTTGCGTATATGGTGGTGTACCAATTCAACGTCAGATGAGTACCCTTGATTATGGTGTTGATGTGATAGTAGGCACCCCTGGACGTGTCATTGATCTCATCAAAAGGGGTTCTTTGAAACTATCAGATGTTCAGTTTGCTGTTTTAGACGAAGCTGATCAGATGCTTAACGTGGGTTTTGCTGACGATGTTGAAACAATTTTAGAATATCTGCCAAAAGAGCGTCAGAGCATGATGTTTTCAGCAACTATGCCAAGTTGGATTGTGAAACTTACCCGCAAGTATCTGCAGAATCCATTGACTATTGATCTTGTGAGTTAACTCTAAACCATTTTATCTTTTGTATCGTAATAAATTTACCCTTATTTCTTGTATAGCTTATGGCAATTTTAATTGCAGGTTGGTGATTCTGACCAAAAATTGGCTGATGGGATCACACTATATTCTCTTGTTGCAGAAACGCGTGATAGACCATCGGTTATTGGACCACTTATAACGGTATGGATCTATGTTGCTTTATTGGGTCTTCTAAAAATATAAATTTGGCAAGCTAAATAGCGAATAATTGTATTTTTTTCTGCAGGAACATGCAAATGGAGGTAAATGTATAGTTTTCACCCAAACAAAACGTGATGCGGATCGGTTAGCTTACGCTATGAATAGGCACTTTGGTTGTGAAGCTCTGCATGGGGATATATCTCAAAATCAAAGAGAGAAAACACTGTCGGGCTTTAGAGATGGTCGTTTTAATGTTTTGGTAGCCACTGATGTTGCTGCTCGTGGTCTTGATGTTCCTAACGTTGATCTGGTGAGTCTTTATTCTTCTGTTAAACTACAATACAATGTTTGTTGTTCTTATTCAAAGGTTTTATAACATCAATCAACAGGTGATACATTATGAGCTTCCGTCATCTTCCGAAATATTTGTTCACCGATCTGGGCGAACAGGTCGTGCTGGAAAGAAAGGAAGGGCAATTTTGATCCATTCATCTATGCAGATGAGAGATGTGAAGGGCTACGAGCGTGAAGTAGGATGCAAATTTACGATGGTAGGTATTTTAAACCACTTTCATATATAAGAAGGCATTGATCAATTAGTTAAGTAATTACGTATGTTATGATGTATTCAGCTACCTCAAATCAGTGTTGATGCTAGTTCAAGAGTTGAGCTTGGTGGTGGTTTTGGGTCATCTGGTGGTGGTAGATTTGGTAATTCAGGGTTTGGTGGATCTTCTAATGGATATGGTGGTGGTAGAACGGGTGGTCGTTTTGGTTCAAGTGGTGGTTCTACTTATGGTAGATCAAGTGGTGGATTCAGAAGCTCTGAACGAGTTAGTGACTTTGGTGACCGTGGTGGCAACACACGGTCAAGTGGTTTTGGTAAATTTGGTTCAGATCGTTCAAGTGGTTTTGGCAACTTCAGTGGTGCAGGAGGCCGTACAGGTGGTGGATTTGGTAGTTTTGGGAAGGAATAAGATGGACCCCCAATCTGAGTTAATAAGGTGTGGTAGATCTTTCTTTCTGTAATATCATTTTCTTCTATAATGTGGTTTTCTTTGTTTCACAAAGATGCAGCTTTTATTGGTTTGACTTCTGGTTCAAATTTGTTAATTGACTTTTTTATTAACGTTCACTGCAGCAGCAGATGGGATATTAAAGACCAGTTAGTTTTCTGGGGCGATGCATAAGCTGACACTGGCCTTCTGTGTCTAGATAACGGAAGAAGAGATGGATTCTATTTTTTGAGTTACTTTTTACGTTTATCTTATTGATACTTCCACCTAAGTAATTCTTTGAGCTGTTCTCATGGATGCCAATTTCTTAAGCTGCTCTCTTGAATGCTAATTTAGCTTTTGTACACATTTTGTTTTTCATTTTATGGCATTCAAGTAGTGTTCAATAACCTGATACATTTCCAGAAATGGATACAAAGTTTTGTATAATGTACACGTACTAGGCTTGGCACACGTATTTTATTACCATTATGTGTTCAAATTTTATGTAGTCGTAGAATTTGATGGTGAGTGAGTTCATAGTAAACCACTACACCAACTGTGGTGGGTCAGAAAAAAAGAGCCAAAAAATGTCTGAGTTGAAGCTGGTGGCATGTTGACGGGTGGCTGCCTGGCCAGCGGTGGGGGACATGAAGCCGAATTTTGACCCCATGTTGCGATTAGCTCAATTTATCATATTCACATTGGGAAACTGACCTGTCATAGGACTAAAGATGGTGGTTAGCCTTAAATGTAGCCATTAGGAAGGGGCAACATAAGACTTCAAAGGATTGCTAATTGTGAAACTAAAATAACTTTGTATTTAACTTAAACAAAAATAAAAGAAGTCATTTCTATTATTTAAGCTATTCAAAAATTTGTTTACTAAAATAATAAGTTTGAAGTTGCCAAAGTAGCTAATATTTTTCAGAATTTGAAGATGCAAATTTGCTAAATACTAATAAGATCATGCCAAAAAAATGCTTGTTTTGCTTGATAGCCAGTGTACTGGCATTCCAACCAAAGAGTCTGCGTGCAAGAATCGAACCCAATACCTCTTGGAAAGTCTGCGAGAAACGGACCATCATGCCAAACAAGTTTTTATGACATGGTTTCCAATCAAAAGTACTTTAACCCCTTATTCTAAAACAATTAAGAACTTTTTTCAAAAATTACAAATTTTATTTGCTATTTTGATGAAAAACACAAACATATACTGTATAAACTTTTGAAAAATTCGCAATTTTATTATTACTGATAAAATAAATGACAATATAATCACTGTTAATCACTTAGCCATCACAATGAGTTCTCGTTCTCCCCTTGGAATTGCTGTTTAAATATTTTATATTTGTTAGCTTACAGTTCAAATTTTGGTTTGAGACAGGAGCGGGTTGGGCACCTGCCCGGCTGCCCCCTAGCCAAAGAAGTTGTTATGTAAATTTTTTAAAATATCTTGTTATTTTTGTAATTTGTCCCGAACCAATTTGTAGTGTAGTTTCTAAATATTATCATCAAAGTGTGCCTTTCAATCATAACTTTCTGGCTCCGCCTATGGTTTGATTTACGGTTGAAATTTATTAATTAACTTTTGGCTCATACTCTATCAATGCTTAATGCAAAAGCACATAGGATATCAAATACCAGGCAGTTTGCTGACTCGGGCGACACGATGTATTAGCTCGGAGTTTATAGAATACGGAAGAAGATATTGATTCTATTCCCTTTTGAGTTAGTATTTATTTACATATGATAAAAGATTTCACCCAAGTAATTCTTTGACCTGTTCTTTTGGATACTAATTTGGATTTTGTACACATTTTGTTTTTCAAGGCATTCAAGTGGTGTTTAATAACCTCGTACATTTCCAGGAAATGAATGTAGTAGACTGGGGACACCTACTTATCATAATTTGTCCAAAATTCTACCTTGTAATAAGTACACCAAATGTGGTGGGTCAATGTCAATCTAAATCTGCTAAAATGAAGAAAAAAGAGCCAAAGAAAGTCTAAGGTGAAGCCGGTGACATGTTGACGGGTGGCTGCATGACCAGTGGTGGGAGACATGTAGTTTAACGTGGAGGTCTAAAGTTCAAACCCGACCCCATGTATCTGTTTGCCACTACCTAAATTTATCACATCCACATTGGGCAAGCTAAATAGTAAATACCTTTTGGGGACCAAAGATTGGTGGTTACCCATAAATGTAGTTGAATCAAAGGTCGTCTCTAGGAGTGTCAAACATAAGACTTTAAAGATGGAATTGTTAATGTATCCTTTTTGCAAATCTTGTTGGATGATGGGAAATTTTCGTAAGTAAAAAAGTAAAGTAAAGTAAAGTAACGCCCAATACCGTTTTTTACGGGTTATGGGTCTTAATACCGTCTTCCACGTAGAGAGGCTGCTTCCGGTTCTACCAAAGATAGAAAAGGACCTCCGGCCTTGCAAGAGGTGAGGATCGAACCCTTGATATCTGTCTCCAGAGGCAAGGGTGTTAACCACTTGATCCAACCTTGCTCTTTTTATGGGAAAATTTCGTAAGTATAATGTATTATTCAACAATAATATATAAAGGTTACATGAGACATAAATGAAATTCTAACGGACCTTAACCCACAAATCGGGCTTGGGTCGACTAATTATCTTTAATACTTCCCGTAGTTCGAGCGGCGCAACCGCTAAAGCTTGAGACATGAGAAGTAAACATTGATAATAAAGCTAAAGAAAAAGATAACAACTGTTGACGAAGACTCTTTAATATTGAGTGATAAGCTTATAACGATCACCACCCTTATTTCACTTTTCTTGCACAACATCAAGTTTTTGAGTTTCCCATGACCAACGTCTTCCACCATTTTAAGACCCTTCATTAACCACAAACCTAATAGGATCCGCACTTCCAATAATAGTAATACTTATGAAAAAAAAGAAAACTAAAAATTTATAAAACTACCAACGATCGACTGAAACAAGAGTCGACCGGTAATCAACAAATAGTAAAAATCAAACGTAAAAGTCGACTGGTATAACAACACCAACGATCGACTATAACCTGTTACACACAACGATTGGTTATCAACAAAAACCAACGATCGACGTAAAACAGAGAACACGTTGATTGGTTATCAACAAAACCAACGATTGATGAAAATTGGAGAAAGTGACGACTGGTTATCAACAAAAACAACGATCGACGAAAAACTAATGTTGAAAGAAGCGGTTTTAGGGTTTTGTGGACGATGAAGATTGGTAACAGTAAGGTATGTGGATGTTTGGTTTGTGTATGGGATCGTGGAATAGAGTTTGAACAAGATACGTGAATGAATGCAAGTATGTGAATTAATGAAGCAAGCAACTAAGCACGATATGTGAATTACATGCTAATACTTACATGCTTTTGAGATTGAAAAATTACGTAAAAGTGTATGAATGGATGATAAAGTGACGGCAAATATTTTTGTTTGTTTTGTGATTTTAGAGTTTTTGGGATAATTCAGGCTATCTTTTTTATATAATAAAGGAATTACATCATTTCAGAGTGATTTTGTCAATTCATTCTTATTTAAAAAATAATTGGGCCAATAGGAGAGCTCAATTTCGCCACGTAAGCAAAATCGTGTGATGAGATTGGTTAATAAAAGTCAAAATTAAATTGATTTTGGTCAAACTTTAATAAATTTGATGGAGAAATTTAGTTGATAAAAAAAACACATAAAAATATAGGTGTCAAATTTATGAAAACAAAAACTTAAAAAAAGAGGAGGTAATTAATAAAACTTTAGTGGTTGAATTTTTAAAAATTATATGGAGTTAAGTGTAATATTATAAGACTCCATGTTTTTTAATAACTTTAGATTATAAACAAATACCCTCTTATACTTTATACCCTTTATACTTTATATCTTAAAAAATACAATGTATATATGTTGTTTTAAAATAACAACATATAAATTTGCATAAGATTATAAGTATCAATTTTTTCACTATATACGTTCAATAAGGACTCATTTATTTCATTTCTAAAAGTTTAACCTATGTGGACACGAGTTTACATTCTAAATATGGCTAAATTACTAAAAACGAGAATATAATTATCAAATTGTAAGCACGGCTTACTTCAACAA
The DNA here is from genome assembly GCA_910596185.1 of Chrysanthemum makinoi. Classification (NCBI taxonomy): domain Eukaryota; kingdom Viridiplantae; phylum Streptophyta; class Magnoliopsida; order Asterales; family Asteraceae; genus Chrysanthemum; species Chrysanthemum makinoi. The sequence continues at coordinate 70,158,565 of OU343220.1, read as the reverse complement.
TCGACTTGCTAGGGCCGCTTGTTTCAATGGAATGAGGGACTTCACGGGGTGAAAATTGTTAAGACAAAACACCGTTAATTTCACCGTGAGAGAGGAATTCCACAATAAACCTCAGGTGTGTAAGAGTAAGTATGTGATTCAATTATGGAAAGTTGAGAGAGAAAGAGAAGTGTTAGTGCGTGTAAATAACATGTGTTTGAATGATCTTTGGCTTGGTATTTATAGGTTAGATATTTTGTCGTTTTCCTCGGATCATGCTAACATTCGCGTGGGTAATAGCATGATCACTTTGGTGTTGAAACTTTGATCCTTTCCATGCATGGATAACCAAGCTACTTTGTTTTAACATATAGCCTATGGCCGGCCTTGGGGATCGTGTCGTCGCCGTATCTTACTTTTTATCCATTTTTGAAACGATTTCGTCCGTCCTTCTTCCCCACCATATAATACTTTCTTCTCTCAGCAAGTCAAGTGATTCGTGACTTGGAGCTTACTCGTCTAAGTTTCGAGCTTTGGGCGTGGTGAAGAAGGTTCGAGTTAGCGGATGCCTTGCTCCGAACGCCGACCTATACTTCTGGTTCTCCCGACTTTCTCCTTACCCCGGCTCCACTTGCCGGTCCCGTCTTTGTCAGGACTTATGTTTTGTGGCCGGATGTGGTTTATTTGTTACTCCGCCCTATACGTGATCAGGTGCGGAAAATGCTAAGTAAATAGTTGAATACATTCTTTTTTGTTATTATAATGTATTCAAAAATTAGTTATTAATATAAAGTTTGCCTATTGCGCATTGCAGTTACGTCTATTCGTTTGGTTGATGTGTTTTTGTAACAAAAGGATAAAAAAAAAAATTGAACCAAAATTGCTATTTTTGGAATTTCTGCGAGTTTCATAATAAAAAGTCACGAGTTTGCGATTTTTCCTAAAAGAAAACCTTATTGAAATACTGTTAAGAGTAAGCCAGAAAAGTTGTTTTGCTAGATGACGAACTAATACTATTAACATTATGTCAAAAAAACTGTTTTGTTAGATGCTTAATTCGTCAGAACTATGCAAAAGAGGTAAGGAGGCAAGATTCGAACTCCATACCTTTTGGATAGAGTGCAAACGAATTAGCCATCAAGCCAAACATTTTATCTTACATAATATTCACTCTACAATATCTAACCATGAGTTGGGATCAATATAAAACCAAAGTTATCTACAAATCCAATCAACAAATCATAGTCACTCATTTTTTCATCAAAATAAAAAAGGATAATTCCATATATCCCCAACTTAAACCTTATAATGACATATATACCCAACCAAAATTAATAATGACATATATACCCAATATAAATAACAATTTGTCATATTTACCCATTTCTTTATAAAACTAGTTAAAATTGAATTTATGGCATTAAATTCCCATTATACCCCTAATACCTTAATAAAGAAATTGATCCTAAACAAATTTTTATCATCATCTGATGATACCATCAACTACCATCACGTCCTTTATTTTATTTCATGGGTAAATTATCGTAATATATGATAAAAACCAACTGACATTAGAACTTCTTATTTGGCACATAAATGCTTGTGTTATAGTATATTAGTATAAGTTTTCAATTGTCCAACTGGTTCAAAAATGTAAAAGCATTTACATGTCACAACTCATAATATTAAGCCATGGGGGTGTTTGTCTAACGAGTGTGGTCAACATTACACAACTAGTACGTAAAATTCATGGCAATTGAAAATGACATCAAGTATGGAATACGTGATCTCATCAGAAGATCAAATAATCACTAAAACCTTTGTAAAAATTGAAAAAACTAACCTTGAAAGTCACGAAGTTTTATGAACAATCACATACTATAAAAGAGGTTACATGATAAAAAATCGTGATCATGTAATCATGCAAGCACCTGTTAATTTTTATGTAAACCTAGATTCCCGAGGGTGGGTTCGGGCGGGGGTGGGGGGCAGAGGGTATAGTAGTCAACATATTTGTGAAAAATAGTTATTATTAATTTTATAAATTTTGAAAATGATTAAATTAGTATTATGGGTAAATATGACAAATTATTATTTAGATTGGGTATATATGTCATTATGAGTTTTGGTTGGGTAAATATGTCATTAGAAGGTTTAAGTTGGGGATATATGGAATTATCCCAAATAAAAAAACTCACTTTCCACCACTTTTTTAAAATTAAAATATCTTGCAAATGATAAATTGTCAAGTTAAAAAATTAAACCATCACGACGAGTATTTTTTTCATCTTTTAATAGACGGGCATTTCGATATACTTTCGACGATTTTTTTTTTCAATTTTTTTTCAGTTATATCTGAAAAATAACATGTGATTTGTACCACAAATCACATGTGTGATTCCATAAATCAAATGTAACTGAAAAAAGTCGAAAAAAAGTTTCTCTAAAGTATATCGAAATGCCCGTCTATAGAAAGATGATTTAATTCTCGTCGCGATGGTATGATTCGGTTTGCGTAACAATTAATGGTTTGCGAGATTGTTAATTTTTAAAAAAAGTGAAAGTTTATTTTTTTTATTTGATAAAAAAAAAATGACTATGATTGGTTTATTTGATCTTTAAAAAATATTGAATCTACATTGAACTTTTATCATCTAACCATTATTTCATCAAATTCGTATTATTTTCTTTACTAAATTAGAGTGAGGTTATTTTGCATACCAAATAATACTCACATACCAAGGGACACATCCCAACCATTGATTCAAATTTAATCAATGGCTGAGATTAAAACACACTATCCACTAAAATAAAGCGGAGGGGTATAATCGTCAAATCACACAAAATACTAAAACGCGCTATCTCTCTTCATTTCTCACATTCACTGAACCTACCTAACACACACTACTCACACATTTACACCGATCAAAAACCACCGCAAAAACTATCAAAATCACCGGAGAAGATGGAAGATACTGACGCAGAAACAATCACGTTAAAAGAACTGAGAAAAAAAGGAACTACGAGCAAACAACCGGCCAAAAAACCGGTCAAAAAACCGGTTTCAGGTATAATCTTACACTCTAAACAACTATTTCAATATCTACAACTGTTATTTATGATTATATGATGTTTTGAACTGTTTATAGCGATTATGATGTAGAAATGTGCAAATAGAAGTGTTTTAACAGTTTAGAAGCTAGGTTTGCGAAATTAGAACTGTTTATAGATTTTTTGTTATGATTAGGAGTTAGGTTTTAACAGTTTAGAAGCTAGGTTTGCGAGATTAGAAGTGTTTATCGAAGGCGTCTTATGCGGCTAAGCCGAAGGCTTAGCCGCATAAGACGCCTTCGACTTTGGCTTCGCCAAAGGTATTTTATGCGGCTAAAACTTTGGCTCAGCTGCGGAAGCTTTGACGAATGCAAAAGGCTTCAACAAAGCATTCACTGCAGCTAAGTAAAAGGATTAGCCGTAGAAGATGCCTTTGGCTTCGCCAAAGGCATCTTATGCGGCTAAACCTTTGGCTCAACTGTGGAAGCTTTGACGAATGCAAAAGGCTTCAACAAAGCATTCGATGCAGCTAAGTAAAAGGATTAGCCGCAGAAGATGCCTTTGGCTTCGCCAAAGGCATCTTATGCGGCTAAACCTTTGGCTCAGCCGCGGAAGGTGGCTTTGTCAAAATGCTAAAGCATCTTCTGCGGCTAAACCTTTGGCTTAGCTACAGAACATGCCTTTGGCTTTGCCAAAGGCATCTTATGTGGCTAAGCCTTTTGCTTAGCCGCATAATATGCTTTAGCATTTGACAAAGGAATAGGCTGTGACTGATGCACAAAATGCTTGGTGGGGATATATGATAACTTAAAATAAGCTTTTAAATCTGTTTTTTATTCTATATCAAATATGCCTTTGGAAAAAACTTTCAATCATTAACATTTGCTTAGTCACAGGCATAACATTCAACATTTCTGCACACAAATACATGTTTGTAACATATTTTGTAGCTACCAAAAATTTTATGTTAAATATCACATATGATATAATAAAATATGCATTCAACTTTGTGAATTGACTAGGGTGCAGATAAGCAAAGGCTTCAGCATAGGCTTAGCCATAGTCATAGCCTTCAGCTTTGCCGAAGGCTATGCCTGTGGCTAAGAATTTTACAAAAATAAACAATTATTCAGTAGCTAAAAAAAATTTATGTTGAATATCAAATATGATATTATAAAGAATTTTGGTACTATACAGGCATAGCCTCTAAATTTGCAAAAAAATATATGCCTGCACCTAATCCTTTGAGTAAAACTGTCAGGATATTAAGTAATTGTTCATTGTTGATGATGTAGGTGAAAAAGAAAATGATGACGATCTAATCTCTAAATTGCCACTACTAAAAACAACTACTGAAGAGAAAAGCCCTGCTAAAGGTACATATCATGTTATTAAAGAAACACGTTATGTACTGAGAATATTTCAATTACTAAATCACAAATGATATAATATAAATTTGTTTTGCAGATAAAGCAAAAACAGTTGCTCAAAGATTGAATGAATTACAGAGAAGTGCTAAGAAGAGAAGAGCAGAGCTAGAAAAGCAAAGGAAGAATGAAGCAGATAAGAAAAAAACTAAAAATCAAGAAGAAAAAGACACTTCAGATAAGAAACAAATGAAACGTCCACAGAAAAGAAAAGCATCAGAAACGCAAAGTACTCCAAAAAGATTTACTAGAGGTGATGCTAGGAGAATTGAAGAGGAAAAAGATGCTGATAAAAGTGATGATGAGGATGTTGAGACGGTAGAAGAGACTGAAGTGGAAGAGACTGAAGAGGAAATCGAAGAAGAGAATGATCAACAATTGGTTGTAAAAGAAACCAAAAAGAGAAAGAAGGAAATAGTTGTTGAGAAGGAGGTTGAAGATCAGGAAGATAAAAAGAAGCTTAAGGTGGAAAAGGACAAAACAAAAACAAAAAATTACCCAACATGTACAACAAGGTCATCACCAAAACCTCTCTATGAAGCGATGATCGGTTTATCAAATGAGAGAAAGAAATGCTTGAAAGAGATGGGATTTGAGAGGTTCATAAACTTCCCTATTGTTGAACTTCCAGCTGCATTGGTGTACCATGTAATCGATAAATTCCATCCACCTAGCATGGAATTGAGATTACAAAAAGGTTCAATAAAGGTAACAAGGCAAAAAATTCATGATATGCTAGGTGTGCCGATGGGGACAAGAAAGCTGGAAGATCTGGAGGAAAGATTTGATGATGACGATTTCGTTAGAGAATGGGAAGAACAGTATGCTCATCTTGGACGAATTACACCACCTGTTGTAGCCTTCGAGATATCGAGCACAACTGAAGCATATTTCATGTTCAAGATGAATTTCTTAACTTTGTTTGCAAGCACCATGGGCACTTTGGAGAGTGCAGGAAAAGTGCCCACAAAAATCCTCAGACACGTGAAAGAAGATGATGATATCTCTAATATCGATTGGTGCAACTACATAATGGAATGATTGCAGATCAGTAAGCTAAACTGGGCCCAAGTCAAGTCGGGTACCAACTTCTATTATGGTCCTCTAACATTCTTATGTGTAAGTTATTTTCCATTAAACTTATCAACTATGATTCACTCATATAAAAAATTATCTAACAAAATTTTAATTGTATTTTTGTGTATAAAAAAGCTGTTATACTTGGACTCAACAAACTACCCGAGCTTCCAAGTTACGCGTCACCGCCCAGCACTCAGAAGTTGGAACACTCCAACAATGAGGAAAAGAATAAACATGGAAATGAGAGACGGTTGCTTGGGGACATTAGAGCATCACGGAGAGTATGATCCTGATGAGGACCAAAATGGCCTGAATTTGTACAAGGGAGCAGACATATACTATGAACCGTTGCCTCCCAGAAAGCCAGTGGAAAGAGAGGTAATTTTATTGAATTCATTTATAAAAATGTTGTTATAAAAAAGTATGTTATGATATATTTTACTTATTATTAAAAAAGCATGTTTAAAAGAGTTAACATAAAACAAAACCTTAAGCTTACGCGCAAGCATAGCCTTCGGCTAAAGCCGAAGGCTATGCCTGCGCCTAAGCCTTCAGGCATAGCCTTCGGCTTTAGCCGAAGGCTATGCCAGCGACTAAGCCTTCAGCAGGCTAACATTCAGCTGTGCTTGCAAAAATATCATATATGATAAAACACTAAGATGAATATCACATTTGATATTAGTGTTAAAACATATATGATATGTAATATCATATGTGATATTACACTAATATCACATGTGATATTACATATCATATATGATATTTTTTAAAATCATATATGATTTTGCATATACAGTAGTGAAGGTGAGTGTGAAGGAAAAACAAACTGAAGTTCCAGTAACGAAGGTGAGTGAGAGTGAGAAAGAAAAACAAACTGAAGTTCAAGTAGCAAAGGTGAGTGAGAAGGAAAACCCGATTGAAGTTATAAAGGAAGTAGGAACACCAACTGTGGAGGTAGCACCAGGTTATAAGTTGAGAGTAGCAACTCCAAATGACTTTTGGAATCCAGAAAACTTTGATAATCTCGTGAGTCAAGCAGAACAAGATTATGAAAAGCTTCATGGGAAAACAGATAAGAGTGATAAAAAAGAGATGGCTGGGACAACAGAGATGATGAGTGACCCAAAAGAGATTCATGGGGCAACAGAGATGAGTGGTCCAAAAGAAATTCAATGGTCAAAAGAGAAAATAACAAGAGGAATAATAAGAAAATCAATGACGCCACCATCTAAGAAAATGACAAGAGGAAAGATAAGAAAATCAATGACGCCACCATCTTTCAGTCTTGGTATAAGCCCAATGGCAACATAAGCTGTTGTTGATGTTAATACAAATAAGCCGTAAAAACGTTTATTTATATTTTACGATCTTCTAATGTTTTGTCGATAACAAACGTAAAATCATTTTAACGAAACAAATAAAATACGTAAATGGTTTGAAATAATAGTTTCTAACATATTCACATTTTCACATAAAACACTAAAACAAGTATAAGTGATTTTATGATTTAATATTACATATGTACAACAACTAGTGTTTACATATTTGGGTAAAATATACACATAACTAGTATGTAGTATATTGGGTAATATAAATAGGTAGAAACTTAAATATCATAACCCATTGGGCAAATACATTGAATGTAGTTGGGTACAACCCAAAGCCCATGACCCATGGAGCTTGACCCATAACCCATTGCATGACATCATGCTTATATCATACATGAATAATATCCATAACCCATGGATCAACCCATACCCAAGTGACTAAGTGCATTGCACTCAAGAGATACATTGTATCTAGCTAAAGATCCATGGTTCAACCCATGACCCATAACCAAAATACCCATGGGTAAAAGGGAGCGTCCCACGGATCCCTAGCTTAACGCTAGACGGATCCCTTGTGGAAGGGATCCGTGGGATCCGGGGAACAGTAGATTTTTTCTTCTATAAATAGTGAGCCATTTCTTCATTGTTTCTCACCCCTTTCTAACACACTTTCTCCCTGAGTTAAAAAATCACTAACCTCAGATCCAAGAGATCTATGTTTGTAGTTTTGTTTTTGTGTGATCTTCTAGGTTCCTCTTAAAGGCAAGATCACCACCTTTGAAGTCGAGCAAGCTCAAGTCCATGAGTTGCCATGCTTCCTCATCATCAAGGCCACTGAAGTCTTCTTGTTGATGATTCTTTTCTTTCTTCTAAGAAGTGTAGTGTTGAAGACATTAGTGAAAGATGTCTCAAGTGTCAAGACGAAGATATTAGTGAAGGGTATCTATCGTCCATATCATAAGCACTTGTCGTAGGTGCTTAGAAGTCAAGACTGGAAGCATTAGTGAAAGGTGCTTAGAAATCAAGACACAAGACATTAGTGAATGATGTCTTGAAGATCTAGTCAAAGGCATTAGTGAAAGGTGCCTTAGATGTACATTCGATATGGTGTGTTTCGATGTACAAGATAGACTAGTATTAGATCCAAGGATATTGATATCCTTGATGATGTTGTAAAGGAGTAGATATCCTTTGGGATTAGTCATTGGTGTAGTGTGGTAGTAGTTCCTCCATTGCAATGGAACTAGGTGCTTAGCCTAGTACCTAATAAAGGGTAGGAGACGTTGTGTAGGTGTAGTTCACCTTGGAGTGAAAGAACTAGGTACTTAGCCTAGTACCTTATAAAGGGTAGGCGACGTTTTGTAGGTGTGGTTCACCTTTGGTGTGAAAGAACCTGGTGGTTAGCCTAGCACCGTATAAAGGGTAGGCGACGTTGTGTAGGTGTGGTTCGCCTTGGTGTGAAAGAACTCGGTATTTAGCTTTGTACCGGAAAAAAGGTTAAACGACGTTGTGAAGGCTTCTCCGCCATAAGGAGATTGGTGTAGTGTTTACGAACTCTCGTGTAGGTGACTCGGGGAGTGGAGTAGGACAATGAAGGTGTCCTTGTAGCCGAACCACTATAAATACTCGCATTGTGGTTTTGTGCTTCTTACTCTTATCTTTTCATTACTTACCTTTATATGCTTGTTTATCAACATCCAACATACACATCCAAATAGATTGACATAAGTCGATCTAAATAGTTTAAAAAGAAGTTTTAATTGGCAAAACTATTCAACCCCCCTTCTAGTTTTCCACAATTGGCATCAGAGCTTCGTTACCAAGTTTCTTGAAGTATATTGTACTTTAAAAACTTGATACGATCCATGGTTAATTGAAAACTACAAAGAAGGTTTTTCATAAAAACAAACACCATGTATTTTAAAACTATATGTTTGGATGTTGATTTGATAACAACATTTTTTTTATTTACTTTTTCATTTACTTGCTCTAATCTTCTTTGTCATGTTGATTAGTCAAAGCTCATACCCACCAAGCTATAGGAATCGCTTGGTAACAAGAATACATTCCTTAAGAAGGTATCTTAAACGCAAAGGAGCGGGAATCGTCTAAGTGACATTTGCTGTGTCATTTGTAAAGACATTCCTAAGTGCGCTAGAGGTATGATTTTCTTTTTATTTTTCTTGATAATTAAGTATGCCTATTTAGGTGTTTATATGATTATCTTTTGTGCATATACATGTTTTACATGAAACTTCATTAGGAAGCCTTTTTCTTACATACGTGTTTTATTTCTCGTCTAAAGTCGTGGTATATAAACTTATGTTTTGTTTCTTTTAATCCAATAATAAAACAAAACACAAATTTCGAAAAATACTCCTTCCCCATAAATATTCCACTCGACGCCCACTTTATCAAATCCTCATTTTTTTTTTCAAATCTTCCAATTTCAAAAATTCCCTCTCATTCAAAACTTCATCTTCCTCTCCATCCTATCCCAATCGAAACCAAGAAGGATCGTCTTCAACATGGTTTACATTGCCTTCGTACTCATCATCTTAACACTCATTGCACTTGTGTTCCCTATGATGAAGTTCACATACGGAGACATTTACTTTGTGTTGTTAATCTACATTGGGGTTATATACCCAATCCTTTGTATCATTCTTAGTATTGAAATGAAATATTACTAATAGTTTAGTTATCTAGGTTATTATGTGTTTATCATCCTTCTTTGTTTTATTTCTTTCTTTCGTGATACATTAGAAGTCATGTATGCATGTTAAAAGAAAATGTAGGCAAAAACACATATCTTGGTATAAAACTATGAGATCTAAAAACCTATGCTTTTCATAAAATCTGGTTCTGTACTTACAGATCTACGGATCCCGGAAGTTATACTAGCCGGATCCCTTTTGAAAAGGAACGTGGGATCCGTCCTCTTGGAGAACAGTTTTTCATGCAAATTAAAAACCACTTTTCTTCTAAAAGTAATTCTCCACTAATATGTCAAAACCATAAGTGAGTTAAGTGTCTTTCTTGTTAAAAAAAAAAAAAAAAAAAAAACCATTGTTAATAAAAATCTAATAAAAACGTTAGATAATCATAGGTTGATCACAAACATCACTTTCTATTAACTCATCTTTTCTATAGGTGTCACTATGTCGCACGTATATGTGTTTGATTCTTCACTCTCTAGCGTCTACACTCCTAACATCTCTCTTGAACCCAACACACCTGGCAATCATGTTCGTGGGTTCAATAATCTCGAAACCCGTCACTTCCATGAAGGATGTATTGTAGACACCTTTCTACAATTCGAAGAATGTATCAATACCTCCTTCCGAGCCATAGGACTAGAATGTCTTCTCGAAATTAACGAGAAAATATGTCCAAGGTTTGTATTGGAATTCTTCCGTTAAGTCGAACTCGTTCGTAACGAGGATCGTTCCCTATCTCTTTGGTTTTGGATCAAAATTTTTTGAGTCTTGGGCAATTTGCTCAAATTCCCTGAATTCCAAATTATGGACAATGTGCCTTCACTGAAGATTGGTCTCTTGATTCTCTCTTCAATTTTCGTGAAGAAAATAGTCCGTATTGTTCTCACATTCCTTCCCCACAAGACTTAATTCGCATATTATGCAAACCCCATCACTCCAATCCAAACTTCATCCACACACGGGATATTCTTGAAGAGTACAAGCCCCTTGCACTAATCCTACGTGAAAATGTTTGGAGTCTTAAAGGGAATCAAGAAATCCTTCCCGCCTGTTGTACTCACATAATGTATTGTGTGCTAACACAACAACCATACAATCTCGCCTACTTCTTTGCAAGGCGAATTGTAAACCTTCAAGGCTCCAAGAATAAACTCATTCCATATGGAATGTTCTTGACGCGCCTCTATCATAATGTCATGCACTTTCATCCTCAATTTCAAAGTCCGTTGTACGTACTTGTGAACAAGATGATGGAACCGCTGAACATTTCCCTCATGAAGACGTTCTTCATTCCTGAATCCGCCAACACTCATCAACCATTTGATAATCTATCTAGTGAAAACACTCAAGGAACTTAGTAGTATTTCAAATAGGATCAATCCTCTTGTACTCGTGCTTTATCAATGTAATTCTATTTCCTTCATGAAATAAAACATCTCACATTTGATATCTTAGTATTAGAACCCCTTTAAACTAACCTTGGGATATAATGCATTGTCAAGATCATTGCATACCTTTAGTAAAGGTTCTGCTGAGCAGATGGACGGATCCCAAAGTTTGTGCTAGACTGATCCCTACACTTAGGGAACCGTGGGATCCAGAAAACAGAAAATGCAATTGCAAGCATTGTATTTCAAACATATCCCTAAAACACCTCACACTAAGCTAAACATAGTATCTTAAGGCAAATTAAGCCCTTATCAAGTTAAGTAGATTCTTCCTACTCACACATAACTCACCTAGATCATACTCAAAGACGCTTGTAGATCTATCGTTTCATTCTAATCCATTACTCTTCCGCTTCTAAAACTCACACATCATATTTCACATTATCCCTCACATCTAGTCTTAGAAATCCTTCGATTATGGCAAAATTGATCATAAATCATCCTTACCTCAAAATTGATCAAAGTTGATCAAATTTTAGTTTTCCCATCTCAAAGCCTTTAGGATATTTTCCAAACACTATCCCAAGTCACAACCTGATCTCTAGGATCATTTAGCTTCAATTGACATTCTCATCCTTAGTGTCATCCTTGCTCATTCATTGGTACTCATGAAAGTTCCAAATCCTTGCATAAAAGGCAATCATTAGCTACATCACTCATTACCTTCATGCACTTAAGCACCCCTTCATTTAAGACACTTAGGAGGACTGAAACACTCAAGGTGATATAGATATTAGATCTTAGAAACATCATTTCTACTCTTCCATAGCTGCTGAGCGCCGGATCCCTAGGATTAGCTTAGACGGATCCCTCTAAGGAGGGAACCGTGGGATCCGGATGACAGTTTATGTCAAACCTTACTAAAACAATCATTTCAACTCATCTTTCTAACTCAAACACTCCATCTCATCTTAAATGAGTTCCTAGATCAGTACAAACTCTGAAGTTGACTCTTGTGCATGTTAATCATCACATTCCAATGAATCTTAGTGGCTTAAGGCTTAAATGCACTTGCCAAATCTCTTGCTTTATAAACCATGTTAATACAAATAAGCCGTAAAAACGTTTATTATATTTTATGATCTTCTAATGTTTTGTCGATAACAAACGTAAAATCATGTTAACAAAACAAATAAAATACGTAAATGGTTTGAACTAATAGTTTCTAACATATTCACATTTTCACATAAAACACTAAAACAAGTATAAGTGATTTTATGATTTAGTAATACATATGTACAACAACTAGTGTTTACATATTTGGGTAAAATATACACATAACTAGTATGTAGTATATTGGGTATTATAAATGGGTAGAAACTTAAATATCACAACCCATTGGGCAAATACGTTGAATGTAGTTGGGTACAACCCAAAGCCCATAACCCATGGAACTTAACCCATAACCCATTGCATGACATCATGCTTATATCATACATGGATTATATCCATAACCCATGGATCAACCCATACCCAAGTGACCAAGTGCATTGCACTCAAAGATATATTGTATCTAGCTAAAGATCCATGGTTCAACCCATGACCCATGACCCATAACCAAAATACCCATGGGTAAAAGGGAGCGTCCCACGGATCCCTAGCTTAACGCTAGACGGATCCCTTGTGGAAGGGATCTGTGGGATCCGGGGAACAGTAGAGTTTTTCTTCTATAAATAGTGAGCCATTTCTTCATTGTTTCTCACCCCTTTCTAACACACTTTCTCCCTGAATTAAAAACTCACTAACCTCAGATCTAAGAGATCTATGTTTGTAGTTTTGCTTTTGTGTGATCTTTTAGGTTCCTCTTAAAGGCAAGATCACCACCTTTGAAGTTGAGCAAGCTCAAGTCCATGAGTTGCCATGCTTCCTCATCATCAAGGCTACTGAAGTCTTCTTGTTGATGATTACTTTTTTTCTTCAAAGAAGTGTAGTGTTGAAGACATTAGTGAAAGATGTCTCAAGTGTCAAGACAAAGATATTAGTGAAGGGTATCTATCGCCTACATCATAAGCACTTGTGGTAGGTGCTTAGAAGTCAAGACTAGAAGCATTAGTGAAAGGTACTTAGAAGTCAAGACACAAGACATTAGTGAAGGGTGTTTTGTAGATCTAGTCAAAGGCATTAGTGAAAGGTGCCTTAGATGTACATTCGATATGGTGTGTTTCGATGTACAAGATATACTAGTTTTAGATCCAAGGATATTGATATCCTTGATGATGTTGTAAAGGAGTAGATCTCCTTTGGGATTAGTCGTTGGTGTAGTGTGGTAGTAGTTCCTCCATTGCAATGGAACTAGGTGCTTAGCCTAGTACCTAATAAAGGGTAGGCGACGTTGTGAAGGTGTAGTTCACCTCGGAGTAAAAGAACTAGGTACTTAGCCTAGTACCTTATAAAGGGTAGGCGACGTTGTGAAGGTGTAGTTCGACGTTGTGTAGGTGTGGTTCACCTTGGAGTGAAAGAACCCGGTGGTTAGCCTAGCACCTGAAAAAGGGTAGGCGACGTTGTGAAGGCTTCTCCGCCATAAGGATATTGGTGTAGTGATTACAAACTCTCGAGTAGGTGACTCGGGGAGTGGAGTAGGGCAAGGAAGGTGTCCTTGTAGCTGAACCACTATAAATACTCGTGTTGTGGTTTTGTGCTTCTTACTCTTATATTTTCATTACTTACCTTTATATGCTTGTTTATCAACATCCAACACACACATTCAAATAGATTGACATAAGTCGATCTAAATATATTAAAAGGAAGTTTTAATTGGTAAAACTATTCAACCCCCCCTTCTAGTTTTCCACAATTGGCATCAGAGCTTCGTTACCAAGTTTCTTGAAGTATATTGTACTTTAAAAACTTGATACGATCCATGGTTAATTGAAAACTACAAAGAAGGTTTTTCATAAAAACAAACACCATGTCTTTTAAAACTATATGTTTGGATGTTGATTTGATAACAACATTTTTCTTATTTACTCTTTCATTTAATTGCACTAATCTTCTTTGTCATGTTGATTAGTCAAAGCTCATACCCACCAAGCTGTAGGAATCGCTTGGTAACAAGAATACCTTCCTTAAGAAGGTATCTTAAATGCAAAGGAGCGGGAATCGTCTAAGTGACATTTGTTGTGTCATTTGTAAAGACATTCCTAAGTGCATTCGAGGTATGACTTTCCACTTATATCTAAATGATATTAGTTTAATAAATAAGTGTTATTTGTTAGGCATTTATTTGAGTAGATTTCGTGTTTACACATGTTTTACATGAAGCTTCATTAGGAAGCTTTTTCTCACATCGTGTCACTCCTCGTCTAAAAATCATGGTTTATAAAACTTGTGTTTTGTCTCACTTAATCCAAAAATCATTTCTTCTAATAATAAAACAAAACACAAATCTCAAAATTCCTCCTTCCCCATAAATACTCCCACCGTCGACCACTCTATCAAACCCTCACTTTTTCAAATCTTCCAATTTCAAAAATTTCCTCTCATTCAAAAACTTCATCTTCCTCCTCAACCGAAACCAAGAAGATCCGTCATTAACATGGTTTACATCGCGCTCGTGCTCATCGCCTTAACACTCATCGCACTTGTGTTCCCTATGATGAAGTTCACATATGTAGACATTTATTTTGTGTTGTTAATCTACATTGGGATCATATACCCAATCCTTTGTATCATCCTTAGTATTGAAATGCAATATTACTAATAATCTAGTTATCTAGGTTATTATTATCATAATATGTTTGTCATTTCTTTTGATTTATTTGTTTCATTTTCTTTCGTGATACATTAGAAGTCATGTATGCATGCTAAAAGAAAATGTAGGATAAAACATATTTCGTGGTATAAAAATGTAAAACCTATGTTTTTATCAAATCATTTTTTACTTTTCAGATCCACGGATCCCGGAAAATATACTAGCTGGATCCCTTTTGAAAAGGAACCGTGGGATCCGTCCTCTTGGAAAACAGTTTTCATGCAAATTAAAACCACTATCTTTCTAAAAGTAATAATCCACTAGAAAATCAAAACCTTGAGTAAGTTAGAGTGCTAAAAACCATTGTTAATAAAAATCTAGTAAAAACATTAGATAATCATAGGTTGACCACAAACATCTCTTTTTACTAACTTATCATTTCTATAGGTTCAACTATGACGCATGAATATGAGTTTGATTTTTCACTCACTAGCGTCTACACTCGAACATCTCTCTTGAACCCACACACACGGCAATCATGTCCGTGGGATCAATAATCTCGAAAACCGTCACTTCCACGAAGGACGTATTGTAGACACCTCTCTACAATTCGAAGAAGGTATCAATACCTCCTTCCGAGCCATAGGACTAGAATGTCTTCTTGAAATCAGCGAGAAGATATGTCCAAGGTTCATAATGGAATTCTTCCGTCAAGTTGAACTCGTTCGTAACAGGATCGCTCTCTATCTCTCTGGTTTTATATCAAAAACCAAAAGTTTACTCTAACCCTTGGGCATTTTGCTCACATCCTCCGGATTCCAAATCATGGACAATGTGCCTTCACCGAAGATTGGTCTCTTGATTCTCTCTTCAACTTTTGTGAAGAAAATAGTCCATATTTTTCACACATACCCTCCCCGGAAGATTTAAATCGCATAATATGCAAACCTCGACCATATTACTCCGATCCAAACATTATCTTCACACGGGACATCCGAGAAGAGTACAAGCCTCTTGCACTTCTTAGGGGAAATCGATAAATCCTTCCCGCTTGTTGTGCTCACATGTTGTGTTGTTTGCTAACACAACAACCATACAATCTCGCCTACTTCTTCGCAAGGCGAATTGTAAATCTTCAAGGCTCCAAGAATAAACTCATCCCTTATGGAATGTTCTTGACACGCCTCTATCATAATGTTATGCACTTCCATCCTCAATTTCAAAGTCCGTTGTACGTACTTGTGAACAAGATGATGGAACCGCTAAACATATCTCTCATGAAGACTTTCTTCATTCTTGATTCCACCAACACTCATCAATCACATAATGATCCTCCTAGCGAAAACACTCAAGGAACCTAGTAGTATTCCAAAATAGGATCAATTCTCTTGTACTCGTGCTTTATCAATGTAATCCAATTTCCCTCATGAAATAAAACATCTTACATTTGATATCTTAGTGTTAGAACCCCTTTAAACTAACCTTGGAATATAATGCATTGTCAATGCATACCTTTAGTAAAGGTTCTGCTGAGCAGATGGACGGATCCCTACACTTAGGGAACCATGGGATCCGGCAAACAGAAAATGCAATTGCAAGCATTGTATTTCAAACATATTCGTAGAACACCTCACACTAAGCTAAACATAGTGTCTTAAGGCAAATTAAGTCCTTATCAAGATAGGTTGATCCTTCCTACTCACACATAACTCACCTAGATCACACTCTAAGACGATTGTAGATCTATCGTTTCATTTTTAATCCATTACTCTTCCGCTCTTAAACTCACACTTCATTTTTCACTTGATCCCTCACATCTAGTCTTAGAAATCTTTCGATTATGGCAAAATTGATCATAAATCATCCTTACCTCAAAATTGATCAAAGTTGATCAAATTCTAGTTTTCCCATCTCAAAGCTTCTAGGATATTTTCCAAAACACTATCCTAAGTCACAAACTGATCTCTAGGATCATTTAGCTTCAATTGACACTCTCATCTTTAGTGTCATCCTTGCTCATCCATTGGTACTCATGAAAGTTCCAAATCCTTCCATAAAAGACAATCATTAGCTACATCACTCATTACCTTCAAGTACTTAAGCACCCTTCATTTAAGACACTTAGGAGGACTGAAACACTCAAGATGTTATATATCTTAGATCTTAGAAACATCATTTCCATTCTTTCATAGCTGCTGAGAGCCGGATCCCTAGGATTAGCCTAGACGGATCCCTCTGAGGAGGGAACCGTGGGATCCGGATGACAGACTATATCAATTCTTGCTAAAACAATCATTTCAACTCATCTTTCTAACTCAAACACTCCATCTCATCTTAAATGAGTTCCTAGATCAGTACAAACTCTGAAGTTGACTCTTGTGCATGTTAATCATCACATTCCAATGAATCTTAGTGGCTTAAGGCTTAAATGCACTTGCCAAATCTTTTGCTTTATAAACCACTTTGTTAGGACTTCCATAGTCATCACCTTCATCCTAAGTTTCAGCACTTTAGAAACCCTTACAAACCTCTTGAAATCACCTCATCATGAGGAAAACCCCAAGTAGTAACTTATCCACCAAAAAACCTCCCAAGAAAAAGGCTCGTGTTATACGAAATCTCTTCAACCAAATCATCTCCGGTCAAACCAACAAATGATAGGATCTTTCCTCAACCAATCAAACCAATTCCTAAAAGGATAGTACCCACAAAACTACCTATGCCAAACACCACCATACCTCCTAGGCCAAACAATATCATCTCCACTAAACCATCACCATTGGTTCCTAGAGCTATTTCTTTTACATCCCCACTATCATCACCACACCTCTACAATTTAGAGGACTTGCCTCCTAGGCCGTCTCATCCGCTTCCGCCGACAACATTTTCCTCATTAGGAAGAATAATGGTACAAAATCAAGGTGTTGAGTCAACACTTGCTCCGGCTTCCTTTTCGCCGTTTCCATCATATAATCCCATTTGGATTATGAGAAATCATCAAAGTCAACCACCCGACCATATGGAAGTTGACACTTCTCTACCACCACCATCATTCTTGGTCGAGCCATTCTCAAATGCGCCTCCACCAATCCCTCCATCGTTTGAAGCTCCACAAGTCGCTTCACTTGATCCTTCGCATCAAACCATTTCATTTCTTCCACCACCACTACCTAGCCATGACAAAGATTGCTATCATTGTCAACATGTTGAAAGTTTGATACATGAAGTACGAGAAGACCAACGTTTCATGTTCTATCATCTCCTCGAACGTTTCGACGAGATTAAACCTAAACAAAACTTGAGCTAGAAGATTTTAGTGGGTCCTAGCATCAAGCGATAGTTGGTTTAGAAATTCCTAGTCATGTATTTTCTTATTTTCTTAGTTTTTAGAGTCATGTATATCATAACTCTAGTTTTATTAAATGGAATTACATGCTACTTGTTATTTTTTTTTCTGAGCATATGATTACTTTGTATTCATATCTCATTTTTGTGATAACATTACTTGTCATATCACCTTTCTTTGAAATTAATCAGCTACTATGGATCCCTCAGAATTGCCTAGACGGATCCCTACTAGGAGGGAACCGTGGGATCCGTGAGACAGGAAGCTATTTTCTACTAACTTGGACCACATTTGCAGGAAATTGTGAATTATACTTGCTTTCTAACCTTTGTTTTGTAGTTATTCAATTTACACATGAAGACTTTGACATCCTAAAGCTAGGGGAGCTTTATGTCAAAGCAATACATTGCAAATTACTTGCAATACTAGGTTTACATTTCGTGACATCCCCTTGCATAATTGCAATCATCAAGGGGGAGCACATTCGTCACTTAGACGAAATATTTTGCAAACTTACTTGCAAAAAAACTAGATTAGTATCACTTTCTTGACGCCCTTACATAGGGATGGACTCGTCAAGGTGGAGTAAAGACGAGATCCTCTCCCGTTACTTGCTCTCTATTTCTTTTTATTTTTATTTCTTTCACATATTTTTCTTAAAAACGATGTGTTACTTTCCTTCAAACTCTTTTTGTTTCGACAAAAAGGGGGAGAAGAAAGTAAAAACTACAAATTCAAACTTTTACAATTTTAGCTTTTCCTTAAAATAATTTTATGTTTTGTCATCAACAAAAAGGGGAGATTGTTAATACAAATAAGCCGTAAAACGTTTATTTATATTTTACGATCTTCTAATGTTTTGTCGATAACAAGCGTAAAATCATGTTAACGAAACAAATAAAATACGTAAATGGTTTGAACTAATAGTTTCTAACATATTCACATTTTCACATAAAACACTAAAACAAGTATAAGTGATTTTATGATTTAGTAATACATATGTACAACAACTAGTGTTTACATATTTGGGTAAAATATACACATAACTAGTATGTAGTATATTGGGTAATATAAATGGGCAGAAACTTAAGTATCACAACCCATTGGGCAAATACATTGAATGTAGTTGGGTACAACCCAAAGCCCATAACCCATGGAACTTGACCCATAACCCATTGCATGACATCATGCTTATATCATACATGGATTATATCCATAACCCATGGATCAACCCATACCCAAGTGACCAAGTGCATTGCACTCAAAGATACATTGTATCTAGCTAAAGATCCATGGTTCAACCCATGACCCATGACCCATAACCAAAATACCCATGGGTGAACGTCCCACGGATCCCTAGCTTAACGCTAGATGGATCCCTTGTGGAAGGGATTCGTGGGATCCGGGAACGATAGGAGTTTTCTTCTATAAATAGTAAGCCATTTCTTCATTGTTTCTCACCCCTTTCTAACACACTTTCTCCCTGAGTTGAAAACTCACTAACCTCATATCCAAGAGATCTATGTTTGTAGTTTTGTTTTGTGTGATCTTTTAGGTTCCTCTTAAAGGCAAGATCACCACCTTTGAAGTCGAGCAAGCTCAAGTCCATGAGTTGCCATGCTTCCTCATCATCAAGGCTACTGAAGTCTTCTTGTTGATGATTACTTTTGTTCTTCAAAGAAGTGTAGTGTTGAAGACATTAGTGAAAGATGTCTCAAGTGTCAAGACGAAGATATTAGTGAAGGGTATCTATCGTCTACATCATAAGCACTTGTGGTAGGTGCTTAGAAGTCAATACTAGAAGCATTAGTGAAAGGTGCTTAAAAGTCAAGACACAAGACATTAGTGAAGGGTGTCTTGTAGATCTAGTCAAAGGCATTAGTGAAAGGTGTCTTAGATGTACATTCGATATGGTGTGTTTCGATGTACAAGATATACTAGTATTAGATCCAAGGATATTGATATCCTTGATGATGTTGTAAAGGAGTAGATCTCCTTTGGGATTAGTCGTTGGTGTAGTGTGGTAGTAGTTCCTCCATTGCAATGGAACTAGGTGCTTAGCCTAGTACCTAATAAAGGGTAGGCGATGTTGTGAAGGTGTATTTCACCTTGGAGTGAAAGAACTAGGTACTTAGCCTAGTACCTTATAAAGGGTAGGCGACGTTGTGAAGGTGTAGTTCACCTTGGAGTGAAAGAACTAGGTACTTAGCCTAGTACCTTATAAAGGGTAGGCGACGTTGTGTAGGTGTGGTTCACCTTTGGTGTGAAAGAATCTGGTGGTTAGCCTATACTTGCAGTATAAAGGGTAAGCGACGTTGTGTAGGTGTGGTTCGCCTTGGTGTGAAAGAACTAGGTATTTAGCTTTGTACCGGAAAAAAGGTTAAGCGATGTTGTAAAGGCTTCTCCGCCATAAGGAGATTGGTGTAGTGTTTACGAACTCTCGAGTAGGTGACTCGGGGAGTGGAGTAGGGCAAGGAAGGTGTCCTTGTAGCCGAACCACTATAAATACTCGTGTTGTGGTTTTGTGCTTCTTACTCTTATCTTTTCATTACTTACCTTTATATGCTTGTTTATCAACATCCAACACACACATTCAAATAGATTGACATAAGTCGATCTAAATATATTAAAAGGAAGTTTTAATTAGTAAAACTATTCAACCCCCCTTCTAGTTTTCCACAAACCACATTGTTAGGACTTCCATAGTCATCACCTTCATCCTAACTTTCAGCACTTTAGAAACCCTTACAAACCTCTTGAAATCACCTCATCATGAGGAAAACCCCAAGTAGTAACTTATCCACCAAAAAACCTCCCAAGAAAAAGGCTCATGTTGTACACGAAATCTCTTCAACCGAATCATCTCCGGTCAAGCCAACAAATGATATGATCTTTCCTCAACCAATCAAACCAATTCCTAAAAGGATAGTACCCACAAAACTACCTATGCCAAACACCACCATACCTCCTAAGCCAAACAATATCATCTCCACTAAACCATCACCATTGGTTCCTAGAGCTATCTCCTTTACATCTCCACTATCATCACCACACCTCTACAATTTAGAGGACTTGCCTCCTAGGCTGTATCATCCGCCTCCGCCGACAACATTTTCCTCATTAGGAGGAATAATGGTACAAAATCAAGGTGTTGAGTCAACACTTGCTCCGGCTTCCTTTTCGCCATTTCCTTCATATAATCCCATATGGATTATGAGAAATCATCAAAATCAACCACCCGATCACATGGAAGTTGATACTTCTCTACCACCACCATCATTCTTGGTCGAGCCATTCTCAAATGCGCCTCCACCAATCCCTCCATCGTTTGAAGCTCCACAAGCCGCTTCACTTAATCCTTCGCATCAAGCCATTTCATTTCTTCCACCACCACTACCTAGCCATGACAAAGATTGCTATCATTATCAACATGTTGAAAGTTTGATACATGAAGTACGAGAAGACCAACGTTTCATGTTCTATCATCTCCTAGAACGTTTCGACGAGATCAAACCTAAACAAAACTGGAGCTAGAAGATTTTAGTGGTGTCCTAGCATCAAGCGATAGTTGGTCTAGAAATTCCTAGTCATGTATTTTCTTATTTTCTTAGTTTTTAGAGTCATGTTTATCATAACTCTAGTTTTATTAAATGAAATTACATGCTACTTGTTATATTTCTGAGTATATGATTACGTTGTATTCATATCTCACCTTTGTGATAACATTACTTGTTATATCACCATTCTTTGAAATTAATCATCGGTATCACGGATCCCTCAGAATTGTCTAGACGGATCCCTACTAGGAGGGAACCGTGGGATCCGTGAGACAGAAAACTATTTTCTACTAACTTGGACCACATTTGCAGGAAATTGTGAATTATACTTGTTGTCTAACCCTTGTTTTGTAGTTATTCAATTTACACATGAAGACATTGACATCCTAAAGCTAGGGGGAGCTTTATGTCAATGCAATACATTGCAAATTACTTGCAATATTAGTTTTACATTTTGTGACATCCCTTTGCAATATTGCAGTCATCAAGGGGGAGCACATTCGTCACTTAGACGAAATCTTTTGCAAATTTACTTGCAAACAAACTAGATTAGTAATACTTTCTTGACGCCCTTACATAGGGATGGACTCGTCAAGGGGGAGTAAAGACGATATCCTTTCCCGTTACTTGCTCTCTATTTCTTTTTATTTCTTTCACATGTTTTTCTTAAAAACAATGTGTTGCTTTCTTCGAAAGCTCTTTTTGTTTTCGACAAAAGGGGGAGAAAAGTAAAACTAAATTCAAACTTTTGCACAATTTTAGCTTTTCCTTAAAATAAGTTTATGTTTTGTCATCAACAAAAATGGGGAGATTGTTAATAAAATAAGCCGTAAAAACGTTTATTTATATTTTACGATCTTCTAATGTTTTAATCGATAACAAGCGTAAATCATTTTGAAACAAATAAAATATTTAAATGGTTTGAACTAATAGTTTCTAACATATTCACATTTTCACATAAAACACTAAAACAAGTATAAGTGATTTTATGATTTAATATTACATATGTACAACAACTAGTGTTTACATATTTGGGTAAAATATACACATAACTAGTATGTAGTATATTGGGTAATATAAATGGGTTGAAACTGAATTATCATAACCCATTGAATACATTGAATGTATTTGGGTACAACCCAAAGCCCATGACCCATGGAGCTTGACCCATAACCCATTGCATGACATCATACTTATATCATACATGGATAATATCCATAACCCATGGATCAACCCATACCCAAGTGACTAAGTGCATTGCACTCAAGAGATACATTCTATCTAGCTAAAGATCCATGGTTCAACCCATGACCCATAACCAAAAAACCCATGGGTGAAAGGGAGCGTCCCACGGATCCCTAGCTTAACGCTAGACGGATCCTTTGTGGAAGGGATCCGCGGGATCGAGGGGAAAGTAGATTTTTCTTCTATAAATAGTGAGCCATTTCTTCATTGTTTCTCACCCCTTTCTAACACACTTTCTCCCTGAGTTAAAACTCACTAACCTCAGATCCAAGAGATCTATGTATTTAGTTTTGTTTTTGTGTGATCTTCTAGGTTCTTCTTAAAGGCAAGATCACCACCTTTGAAGTCGAGAGCAAGCTCAGTCCATGAGTTGCCATGCTTCCTCATCATCAAGGCCACTGAAGTCTTCTTGTTGATGATTATTTTCTTTCTTCTAAGAAGTGTAGTGTTGAAGACATTAGTGAAAGATGTCTCAAGTGTCAAGACGAAGATATTAGTGAAGGGTATCTATCGTCCATATCATAAGCACTTGTGGTAGGTGCTTAGAAGTCAAGACTAGAAGCATTAGTGAAAGGTGCTTAGAAGTCAAGACACAAGACATTAGTGAAGGATGCCTTGATGATCTAGTCAAAGGCATTAGTGAAAGGTGCCTTAGATATACATTCGATATGGTGTGTTTCGATGTACAAGATAGACTAGTATTAGATCCAAGGATATTGATATCCTTGATGATGTTGTAAAGTAGTAGATCTCCTTTGGGATTAGTCGTTGGTGTAGTGTGGTAGTAGTTCCTCCATTGCAATGGAACTAGGTGCTTAGCCTAGTACCTAATAAAGGTTAGGCGACGTTGTGTAGGTGTAGTTCACCTTGGAGTGAAAGAACTAGGTACTTAGCCTAGTACCTTATAAAGGGTAGGCGGCGTTGTGTATTAGTAAGTGTGGTTCACCTTTGGTGTGAAAAGAATGCGGTGGTTAGCCTAGCACCGTATAAAGGGTAGGCGAATGGCGTTCATTGTAGGTGTGGTTCGCCTTGGTGTGAAGGAACTCGGTATATAGCTTTGTACTGGAAAAAGGTTAAGCGGCGTTGTAAAAGGCTTCTCCGCCATAAAGAGATTGGTGTAGTGTTCACGAACTCTCGAGTAGGTGACTCGGGGAGTGGAGTAGGGCAAGGAAGGTGTCCTTGTAGCCGAACCACTATAAATACTAGCGTTGTGGTTTTGTGCTTCTTACTCTTATCTTTTCATTACTTACCTTTATATGCTTGTTTATCAATATCCAACACACACATCCAAATAGATTGACATAAGTCGATCTAAATAGTTTAAAAGGAAGTTTTAATTGGCAAAACTATTCAACCCCCCTTCTAGTTTTCCACAGTTGAGACTGAAACAACATCAAAACTGGAACAAAAGACAGAAAAAAGGGTGAGAGACACTGATCTTTGAGACTGAAACAGAATCAAAAAACGAAGAAGAACATCTGGCAAAAAAGAGTCAAAAAGCGAATCCGTCGTTTTCACGATATCACCATATATGTGACAGAAAAAGCGTAATCCACACACCACCACAACGGATGAAGTGATGATAGCGGACACTATTTTTCAATGGAAGGAAATCAGGTGTAAGTCGCTATTTCTTATTAAAAATCATAAAAAAAAAAATATTGTGATAATAATATGTATATGATTTAAATTTTGTGTAGTGACTTTGTCTTTGAACCAAGCGTGAAGGGAGCCCCTACCATAAGGGACAACATGCAAACACTGTCACCAAAATTGAAGGTGGAAGCTAGTGTTATTGGCAGTTGCTTCTCTTTTGAACTATGAAGAAATGGTGACCATCTTTGGAAAAATGAAGTATTACTTTCACGGGAATGTTGGTAAGTAGATAAAAACTTAGAAACTAATTACTAATCTGTTTGTTTACAATTATATGATATTGTTAATTTTTGACAACTTGAGACAAGCCAAGTAGAGTTCTTGAAGAAAGATGAAGCTAAGTAATATAAAGCTTTCCTTGATTGCATGACAAGCGAGTTTGAAGAAAACCCAAATGACATATCATTGCAAAATGTAGAAATGGTAACAACTTATTTTACTTATTATGAAGAAAGACATTCGACTTTTATTTGAATTAAAATGAATATAATTTTCTTTCAATTTCTACAGGAATTCTTCGATAATAGCTCATGAACACTTCTATGTTGTTGTATTCAATCTAGCCAAAGGAACTTCAACGATCATTGACAACTCTGGGCAGACATATGATACCAAATACAAGAAAGAATGCGATGTTTTGGTAAGTAACTCAAACTAGGCATGGAAAGAACATAAATTGCATTTAATATTAGAAACTATAATATGACAGTAAAATATCATATATGATATAATTGTCTTTAATATTACAAACTAAAATATGGTAGTAAAATATCATATATGATAAAACACTAGCAAGTAAATTGAGTCTTTTGTTTGAAATATCAGATATGATAAACCACTAGTAAGTAAATTGAATCTTTTGTTTGTGCAGAAAAGAGTGTTTTCTGATATTTGGAATCATTCAACCATCCAAAAGCAAAGCAGATAAAGAAAAACAAGACACTTGATCATGAAGGTCAAATGGGCAACAAAAGAAAATGTGATTGATTAGGGGTTTTTGTTTATGATGCACATGGAGATGTACAATGGTGAAGCGGCAAAGAACTAGGAGTTGAACTTTCCAACTGAAGAAGAAGGCAAAGAAATGGCAATAATCAAAATTTGAAAGTAAAGTATGCAACCAAAATGTTAGCATGAAATTAACAGAAGAGAACAAATCGGTGAGGAAGCACATGCGTTTGCAAGGGAGCATACAGACAAAGCAATGAAACAAATCTACATAAAGGAGCAGATAGACAAGAAGAAGAAAGAACAAGATGCAACCCGTGTTGCCAGTGCAATTTGAAGGTAAAAGTTACTAGTAGACAGTTGATAGATGATAGGAGCTGAAGAATAGATGGGAAGTCACTCTTTTTGGGGTAAAGGTGGAGTGACAATGGTGATGCAGGTAGAAACTTACTTATGATTAGTTAATTTTGGGATAGCGTATACCATTTAGAATGGTTAGAACAATATGTTATGTCTTATGGTACAATGTCACAATGTTATATCGTATGTTACAATGTCGTAACTAGTATTACACTTCTATCTGAAATGGTTATCTAATGAATATGGCGGCACATCTGCGGATGTGATTTTGGATTATATGTGCTGTTGTACAAGTTTTGCTACACAAAACTGATATATTCGATAAAATGATGTTGCTAACCAACTCCGCGTTTTATAACACAATTTGAAAACATATGATATGAGATATGATTAACAAATGTGCTAATGGTAGTATCACATATGATTTTGTATGTATATCAAATATGATATATAACAGTAAAAAATCAAATGTGATTTTGTATGTATATCAAATATGATATATAACAGGAAAAACAAACTAGATAAATCAAATGTGATAATTCTCATAAAATTAACCACAAGAAAAGATAAATCACTTAACACCAAAAAAAAATCAAAATCCATTTCATAAAACAAAATCTAAAAACAATCAAAGAAGATTCAAAGTACTTCAATCACAATTCTTATTTGGAAAAAAACAGTAAAATGATTTATGATGTAGCAGATTAGACAAATCATCTTGCACTCTATACTTATTTGGACAGGTCCTCTTGTTGTGGCCATCTTTAGCTCCACATATTGAACATGAATTCCTATGGCTGAACTCTAATCAATAGCTTGCTCTTTTCCACCTTTTATCTTTGACTTTTCCGTCCTTTGGGCTTCTGCCAGACTTCAAACAGCAACTTCTGAGGAGGCTTTGTACTCAGACAAGCTCTTCAGATTATCAAACTTGTCCTTTGATGGAGGATTTGGGCATCAGCTTCCATCTTTAGCAACCTCAACTTCTCAATAAAAGCGACTAACCTTGTCTCGTCTTTACTCAACATATGCACACAATGATCAACAATAGAAGTAGCCTCGTTTGCATAATTCTCAACAATCTCATTCTTCTCACGTACACCTGTTCCTTTTGTTCCTCAAACCAGCAGGTATCAAGTTCTTTGTCCAACGCCTCAAGATGTATTGATTTGGAATCATTTCAACATTACGCATTCTTAAAGACACAAAAATGTGTCTACACAATATTCCAACTCTAACAAAAGATGGACAGGAACAAACAACTGATCCATCTTCTATGTTTCGCAAAACCTCCATGCAAAAAAACAATACATAGTCAAATATCATATATGATAGATCATATGTGATACATCATTTGATATATCATATATGATATATCACATATGATCAATCAAAATTATAAAAGTATAAAAATTAACACTAAAAAAAGCTTTAAAAAGACCATAAAAAAAAACTAGTTAAGAAACAAACAAACCTTATGATCCATCTTCTCTGTGAAACAAGTTAATCGGCTCCTCTTCTTCTTCATTTTTATCATTATCATCACCTTTTTTCTTAAATTTCTCTTTTTTCTTAGCTTTCTTCTTTTCCATTAATTCATCAACAAACTTTTTCTCTTTAATAGCAGACACTGATCCTTCAACCAAACTTTTGGTATCTATTTGGCAAAACCATGTCGGCAAATATTTCAGCTTGAACCAATTCGAAAAGGGGACGAGTATAAACCTTTGACGCATGACGTTCAATCTTAAGATAGGTTCTAAGTGTAGGAACAGAATCAATCGACTTATGATCTAACCTCTCTTGTATATACCTCTGTTTTTCCATTGCCGTCTCAAAACAATTCATAAAATTCATTAGAGTCGAACCAGAATTAGTAAAATGAGAGAAAAAGGAATTCTCACTCTTAGACCTAGAAGTTGTCCTCATCAAACCACACAAAGGAGAGTCCACCAAAAAACAGGAATCCAACAAGAGCGTGAGGAAACATCTTTGTTAACCACTTATGATTATGCAAATTAAACTCATCTAATCACTTTCCCCATTGATACTCAAACTCATCAGGACCAATATACATATTCCACACAATTTGATTGAATTTCCTTTTAAAGTCAGTGTGATCATAAATTTTTGAGCATATCTGCAAACAAATATCACATATGATTTAACAAATGATTTACCAAATGAAAAAAGTATGAAATATCACACATGATAAATCATTAGAAACTACAAGAAAGCACATAAAGTATCACATATGATATAACAAAAGAAAATACAAGAAAGCACATAAAATACCTTTTCAGGAAGCTTTTGTGTAATATGCCACATACACAATCGTGTTTTCGATCCGGCAAATTCTTGTTCAATCACCTTTCTCATAGCCCGATCTGATCAGTGAACTTGACGATACTAGGAGCTTTACTAAAAGCTTTTATAAATGCTTTGAGCAACCAAATATAAGAGTTTGCGTTTCATTCTTCAAAGCCTGCACAGCAAGTAACACACTTCCTATGATTATCAATTCTTTGTAAAAGGAACAAACATCATTTTGTACCGAAAAACAAAAAAAATAGTTAAAAAAAACTATCTGAAGACAAAATACAATTAATACAATAAAATATGATATATATCACTCAAACACTTACTTATTTGTCTGTAGCGTAGCATCAAAAGAGACAACGTCACAAAACTCTTTGTAATTGTACTTGGAAACTTCATCGGCCAGTTGCGAAAGCTCGGCATTCTCAACCAAGTAATCAAGCGAAAATCTGGAACATGCTTCGTCTATTTTTCCATCTTAGCTATAAGCATCTGCGCATCATTATAAGCCTATATAACAATTCACACTCCTAAAAAGTTCTTAAAGTCAACGGTTGTACCATGAACAAGCAAATCCGATCCCTTCAGGACCGATCAACAACGATGAGCTATCGTTGCACCTATATTCCGCCTCGCGGCTTTAACAATAAACAATGCTTTTCGGCATATGTTAACGCCTTCGGTCTTTGACAAATTCTTATATTCTTTACGTTCAAGCTCATGGTTATGTATACTATCAAAAACAGTCAACTTAAACTTTGTAGAACCAGGAATCAACTCAAACATAATGCGTGCTTTGCAACTGTGATATCTTGAGGTTCGAACTTCTCTTATGCTTGTAAGCTATTCTCTAAATCTAGTGTGTCTACATGAATTCCCTTAGGACATCCTTCCCTATTACACACTAGATACTTTTGCTTAACAATAACGCTCCTCAACCTTTTCTGACATGATTTCCTAACCCTGACAAACCCTTTTTGAAGCATATTTCATATACGCACTAATGCACTCATCAACTGAATTAAAAGCATTGCCCTTAGCTAGTAAAACGTCGACATGAACTTTAAGAATATAATAAACCGTTCCCCCAGGAGTATCAAAATTAGAGTTAGTAGAGAATGATTCAGGAGTTTTCAAAGCATTCAGTTCTGAAAAAACAAAAAAACACAAAATAAAAACATTGATCAAGTAAAAATGAAATAACAAACACAAGTTCTTATGATCACATATGATATAACACATGTGTTGTATGTAACAGATATATATCACATGTGATATATCATATGTGATATCACATATGATATCAAATGTGATGCAAAATAAAAAGTGCTTATCAAAACATAACTAATAGCTTATTCAAAAAGCTTAAACTACTTAATTCAATCAAAGCATAAACTAATAGCTTATTCAAAGCTTAATATGCTTAATTCATCAAAAACTAATTAACAGCTTAATTTGAATCTAAACATAGCAGATAAACATTGAGCATTAAAATGATTAACACCTTATCCATATTCTACACGTAACACTAAACTAAAAGTTTAGTTCAATCTAAAGCTAAATAATAGCTTATTCACAGCTTCAAACTAACTTAAAACTGCTTAATTCAATCTAAAACTAGATTAAAACTGCTTAATTCAATATAAACCTAACTAAATAGCTTATTCACTGACTTAAAAGCTGTTAGTCAAACGAAAACACAATGAAAACAAAAATTAACGCATCTTACTCTTAATAGCGTGGATTCATCACGTGTTCATAAGCTACAATCTCCTCCGTATACTTAGCAGAAATATCATCACTAACAACAATATCTTAGGTTGCGGATTAGGTTATATAGAAACAACGGCGTTTTCGGTTATAGAAGAAGAAACGATCAGTTCAGAGTTATAGAAGAAGAACGATCGAGAAAGAAACTGAAGAATTTGGAATCGAATCTATGAAAGAATCGTTTAATTGATAACGAATTAGGGTTACCAGATGAAGAAGATGAAAAAACGAGAGAATAGAGAGAAACACGCACTTTGTGTGTGTGAAAATTAAAGAGCGTTTAATTGAAAGAAAGATAAAAAATGCTTTTTATATTGACTAAAATACCCCTGCAGTGTAAAAATCAGGTTTAATCTAAGCCATTAGATCAAAATGAATGAAAGGTGGGGATTGGTCCCTTGGTATGTAGATAAAGTTTTGTCCCTAAATGATCTTTTATCACAAAATTATGAGTTTTATTTTCAATTTTTATTTCAAAAAAAATATGAAGTTTTCAAAACTCGCAAACTTGCAAAAAAATAGCTAGTTTCATATTTCAAAAAGGGTTTTGGTCATTAAAAAGCAATTAACCTTTTCAAATGTATCGATTTGATACGTGAATTTGGAAAAAGTTATGTAAATATAGCGAATTTTTATAAAATGTTTCAATGCGTACATTGATGACGTGTCATACTTGATAGTTGATACTCTGACACGTGACACCATTTATAACATGACACGTCATTAAAATGTATAAATGTAAATACTTTATGAAAGTCCGTTGCATTTACACAACTTTTTAAAAGTTCGTGTATCAAAACGAGACAATAAAAAAACTTGTTGCTATTCTATGACCAAAGCCCTTTCAAAAATTACAACTTTGTTCATAACTCGATTGTGTATTGTACAAAACAAATGATTAAACGTGTTTTGTATGGATAAACTAAATGAAAACAAACTCATTATTTCATCACTTAGGGGGGAGTGAGTGGTCACCTAGTACCCAATACTACTCAAATTGCCACATCACCTCTATCCAATAAAAACCCTCCAACTCAAAACTACCCAATTCTACCCTAACACTACCCAAAGTGGAGGGAGTGGTCACCTATCCTACCATATTTTTTTTTCATATATTTTTAATACATAAAATCACATACAATATTAATATAAAAACATACCATTTCATTAAAAATAAAAACATTATATAATACTTAAAAAAACTACAACTTAAAAATTGAAACTACAACTTAAAAAACAAACATTACATAAGTTGAAATAAAAAAACAAATGAAACTACAACTTAAAAATTGCAAGCCCATCCGTGTTTACGCAAGTTCAGCGTTTTTGGGCAAACGAATTCAACATAGCGGATCCTTGCGAATGTGATCATCTTGCTCAAAAAAACTTCATCTCCGTTGTGTATTCTTGAACTTAGCCCCTCGAGTTGTGTAGCCAACAATTGTTTAGCCAACGCATCCTTCTCGCGTTTTTCTTCCAAATATTGTGTCTTCTTTTGTGTGTAGCTTGATTGATTTCATCCGCCAATACTTGAGGCCCGACGAGGAGGATGTGCCTTGCTTCTTTTTCATCTTTCTTGATTCAAGTGGAGGGGTGGGGTCTTCATTCATGTCGGGAATGGTGTTGCTTGCGATTCATAGTCCCAGACTTCCTTTTTGAAGAATTGCTAGTCGCATAACATCTTGAAAACATTCTTGTCCGTCCATTTGTCATGACCTCGACAACCTCCCCAAGCTATGAGCAAATTGTCCTTTTGTTATTGTATAGTA
Organism: Chrysanthemum makinoi; assembly: GCA_910596185.1. NCBI lineage: Eukaryota > Viridiplantae > Streptophyta > Magnoliopsida > Asterales > Asteraceae > Chrysanthemum > Chrysanthemum makinoi. The sequence continues at coordinate 70,126,871 of OU343220.1, read as the reverse complement.
ATCCGCCTCAGCTTGTCTCACCACGTCTAAGTCGTTGCACCCACTAGCCCTTGCGTTTCTACATAATATACAAAATAATAAAAAATATAACTTATACAAAATAATGTAATTGTAAATAATAAAGTATAGATTATGTAAAATAAAAAGTATAGCTTGTACGCTTGGGCGTAGTAGCGTTGAAAATACCCATGGACTTGTTCATTGTTTTCCACTTTGTATTCAACGAATGAAAAGTTCGTGAAGTCGAACCCAAAGTTGCCTTGTAATGCTCGAGAACCGTTTCAAAACCTTCGGACTTTGTTCATTACCGGACAACATTACATTGAGATTTGAATCCATGCTTTCGCCAAAGCCTCCTCTTGTGTCGGCGACCAAACTTCACGGGGCCTCCTCCGCCGAAGGCTTTTTCTTCCCTCTTAGCATCGACTTTTCAACGTCCCTCATCTTCGTCTTCTTACGTTTGGTGGTTGTTGTGTTTTGGCTACAAACTCGGCGTCTTCGCATTGTTTTGAACGGGGAGAACTCGCTTGTAGGAGTGATGTTGTAGTGTTGTGGATTCATTTGAGGAGGACCCATATTATATTGGTAATATTGATGTGGAGATGCGGGTTGTGGAACGTAAAATTGATTCGGAGATGGTTGAGAATAAAATTGGTTTGGAAAGCGGAGTTTGTTGTGGTTCTTGGATGAACGGGTTGAGACCGACAGGCTTGAGTAGCGGTGGAATTTTTTACCTCTTCTTGGATCCATGATTTTTGTTTTGAGATGAGTGTTTGTTTGTTTTTTTTTTGTGAAAAAATGAGTTTGGGTTATTTGGTTTTAAAGGGATTTTTTTTTAATAAACCAACTAGCGGATTGCTAGTCCCCAACGTTCAAAATTTCAAAAACCCGCGCCCCAACCATCGGCTTCGGCCAGATTTGGTCACCGATTTGCGCTACCCGACATGGGCGGGGCGGTGTTACCGATCGGCACCGATCCCCTACTCGTGCCCACTCCTTCCCCTCTTAGTCTGCCCCTAGTAAGGGGCTTCAATCCCCTTCATTTTCAATGCCATCTTGTATAGAACTTTACTCCAGCGACGGCGGTGATTGGGTGCCCTAGTAAAGCGACCTACACTATAAAAAACATACCCCACAAATATACCTTTTATATTTATTAATAGGGAAAATTGCATAAAAAGGCATCATACTTGCCACTTATTGTCATTGTGTGTAGCGAACTATTTTTTTTATCATTGTGACACCAACCTTTTTAGATCGTGCTATTGTGTGTACCGGTGACTGTTTAACTTTGGTTGCAGCAGTCAAGTTAACGACAAGTTAATTTTTTTATTGCAGATTAGTCCTTTTCAATTGTTTTAACGACTATTATTATATATTATTGCAGTTAGTCCTTTTCGTTTTTTACTGCGTTTTCGTCCGTTTTGTTCGTTTTTCACCGCTTTGGTTTGCGTCCGTTTTTACTGCGGTTTAAGTCCGTTTTACCGGTTTCGATGCTTTTTTACCGCTTTTAAGTTTGTTTTGCACGTTTTACCGCTTTTCGTCCGTTTTACCGCGTTTTTTAGTTTTGCACGGTTTCGTCGTTTTAACCGTTTTCGTTCGTTTTTGCATGTTTTTACTGCGTTTTCGTCGTTTTTACGTTTTTAGTTTTTGCGTTTTCGTCCGTTTTTGCACGCGGTTTCATCCGTTCTTACTGTTTTAGTCTTTTTTTGCGGTTTGCGTCGTTTTACCGCGTTTTTAGTTCGTTTTGCCGTTTTTACACGTTTTCGTCCGTTTTTACACGTTTTTTAGTTTTTGCACGGTTTCGTCCGTTTTACACGTTTTCGTCCGTTTTTACACATTTTCGTCCGATTTTGCATAGTTTCGTCCGTTTTTGCATGTTTTCGTTCATTTTTGCACGTTTTCGTCCTCTTTTGCACATTTTTGTCTGTTTTTGCACGTTTTTACACGTTTTTGTTCGTTTGTACACGTTTTTGTCTGTTTCTACACGCTTTTGTCCGTTTCTACACGTTTTCGTTCATTTTTACATGTTTTCATTTGTTTTTGCATGTTTTCGTCCGTTTTTACACGTTTTCATTTGTTTTTACATGTTTTCGTTCGTGTTCGGACGCTCTCGTCCGTTTTTACACATTTTCATTTGTTTTTACAGGTTTTCGTTTGCTTTTGCACGCTTTCATTCGTTTACACGTGCAAAAACGGTGGAAAACGTGTAAAAACATGCAAAAACAGACGAAAACATGCAAAAGCGGTACTTGGCGTGCAAAAATGAACGAAACGATGTAAAACAGACAACTGGCAAAACGGGCGAGCGTCAGTAAAAACGGACGCTGTAAAAAACGGGCAGCGATGCAAAAACTAAAAAAAAACGTGTAAAAACGGACGGCGCATGTAAAACGTGCAAAAGCAGCGAGCGGCGATGTAAAAACGGGCGAAACACGTCTGCAAAAGCAGCGTGCCGTCAAAAACGAACGGTAAGCGTGTAAAAACGCGTGAAACGGCAAAAACGTAAAAAAGCAAATGTAAAAACCGAACGATGTAAAACCGTGTAAGCAAACGAACGAAAACGTGTAAAACGGAGAAACGTAAAAACTAAAAATGTGTAAAAAAGCGGGGCGAAACGTGCAAAAACTAACGAAAACGTGTAAAAACGGACGAAACCGTGTAAAAACGAACGAAACGTGTAACAACGGACGAAACCGTGCAAAAAAAAAGTGGAAAAACGGACGAAAACGTGTAAAAACGAACGAAAACATGTAAAAACGGATGAAACCGTGCAAAACGGGGCCCAAAAACGTGTAAAGCGACGGTGTAAAAACGAACCGTGTAAAAAAAACGACGACGAAGCCGGTGTAAAAACGAATAAAACGGACGGCGTGTAAAAAACGGGCGAAAGGACTAACGGTGCAATAATATAATAACAGATTAAAAAGGACGAAAAGGACTAACAATGCAATAAAAAAATTAATGGTCGTTAACTTGACCTGCTGCAACAGGTTAAACAAGTCACCGGTATACACAATAGCACGATCTAAAAAGGGTTGAATGTCATGATGATAAAAAAAATAGTACTAATTTACACAATGAGAATAAGTGGCAAGTATGATGTTTTTTTATGCAATTTTCCCTTATTAATACACACACATAACATTTTTATTCGATCGCCTGCACGACCAACTTGGGATGCAAAGGACCAACGACCGATTCCCCACACAAGGGAGATCGATTACCCAATCGATCTTCTAGTCGATCTTCTAGTCGATCCAAGCCTCTATCGGAGGCGGCCTTAGCCATTCAATAAAAGCAATTTAAATGTTTAACTAGTCAATATTTGCTTCAACAAACACCCTGCTCACTTAACAAGACATGTAATATTCAATGCTATATAACTTGACATTTGAAATTTAATGGTTCGTTATTTCAAGCATGCAATCATACTTGATGTGAAATGTTACTATAAAATCAAATATTCAAATTTTACCAGTTCACAACTTAAACAAATTCTACATTCATAGAAACAGTCAAGATTTCCGGAACTTACGTGAAATATTCAAATTCCTGTTGCAGTATCTTTCGTATGCATCATGAAATTTACTTGATTCAGATTTCTTGGTTTTAAAAGAGTTTTCTAAGTTTCGATTAAGGATCGAATAAAGATTGTTATATGTAGAATTCCGTCTATTTATTTTCATCTGACAGTAATGTGTGTGGTCGTGCATTCATTTTGATATTTATATTTATGTTAATAATAATCTAAGCCGATTTTTTAACCCGTTCACGGGTTAAACTTACAAAGAGGAATAACATGAGTCGTTATTGATTACAGACAGTTGTTGGATATCGTTACTTAATCTCTTAAAGTGGAATAATATAAGTCGTTCGTATATGTATAATTTTGTGTATTCATTTACATGTTACAACAAGTAGTGCTTTTATTTTTATACTTCAAATTTCGTAAAAATACATTAGTTTAATATATACATATAATAATATTTAAAAATAACAACAACACATTGTTGTATTTTCTACAAAATATAATGTACAGGATTTAAAATATATATGAGTATTTATAAAATTTATAAAGTTATTGGAAAAAATGAAACTGATAAATATACTTTATTTAATATTTTCTCTTATTTAATATTAAACACCGGTGAAACTTCATTACTATTTAATGATTTTTTCGTTATTTAATATTAAACAACTAGAGTTTTATTAATTATCATCTATTTTTTAAGTTCTTTATTTTTACAAAATTGACATGTATGTTTTTTTAGCACATTTTATAAATTAGACAAAAATTTAATAGTTTGAGAAAATTGGGCTTCAGTTGGCTTTTATTAGCCACTCAATTTTGTCACGTGAGCATTGCATTTATCAAATTACAAATTGTTGAGTTCTTTTTCCAATTTTTGAAATTCTTTTATTAAAAGTCGGATACCAGCGCCTGTGTGGCCGATAAATATAGTCATATGTGTTTCTTTGCGGTTTAGTAATTCGTTCACAACAACGAATATATATGTGTTAGTTGTATGTGTTGTTTGGGTTCACCGTAGGCTTTCATTAGCATCATTATTCCGCGTATATAAAAATACCATCGCGATCTTTACGTCAAACACTCCCCTAAAAGTATATGATTTTGACAAATCAAAATTGTATTGATTGAAATAAATGTTAAAGTTGTAAAAATTTGAATTAAAATAAAATAAACCCACTAAAAATATAAAAAACTAAAAACTCATAAAATTATATTAAAATGGATGTTGAATTAAAGAGCACAAATTTTTAAAAAATATGGTGAAATTAGATTATAAAAAAATAAATATATACAAAGATATTTCAATTTAAAAATAAAGATTATTTTTAGTTGAGAAGTGACACATGTCACTTTATAATTGGAGCTCCTTATCTTAATTAGTAGTGGTTAGTAGTTAGGCTTGGTGTTTGTTAAGAAATGACACATATCATATAATGATTGGGCTCCTATATCTAATTTTTAGTTAGGAGGAGTTAGGTACAGGTTAGATTTGACTTTTACATGCATTATAATATAGTATAGAAGTATAGATATGATATTTTACTTTTCATAATTGAGAAAGTATTTTTCTTAATTTTTTCTAGAGTATCTTTCTTGATAATTCAATACATTTCTTAGACGGATTAGTTGTAAACGGAACTAAACAGTAAACACATACTTCGGATCAAAACAATAGTTCAAATAATTGAATGACCTGTACTGAAGATGAGGCATGTTGGGTTTTTGGTTCCTTAGATCAAGAATTATTCTAAGTAAATCTTTGGAACTTCTGATTGAGTTGATATAACCCGCAGAGACGAGAAGAATGGAACCACGGATGAAGAAAAACCGCGGCTAGTAGTAGTGTGTAACCACGGATAATATAATGTAACCACTTCTAGTCTTGTATAGTCGGTTTAGTTTTATATATTAGATAAATATGGAAAGATATTTATCTTGTAAGGTTCACGTATTGTATTATGTTTAGGACTCTTTAGCCTATAAAAGGAGGTCCTAGGTTAGATTAGATATACATTATGTTTTATATATCTAAGGTAGATACACTTCAAGGTTGTAAAACCCTAATCTTTGGTTAGAGTATTACGTTATTAATAATATTGAGGTGTTGAATGTTTATTGTTCTTCTTCTTAAGATTAAGTATTAAATTCCGCGTGATACTTAATAAGTTCTTGTTTAAAGTCAGTTTCTATATTAGATCGTTTCCTCAACTGGGATCAACAAATGGTATCAGAGCCATTGTTAGTGAGATTGACAAGGCTAAGAGAAAGATGGAGATTAAAGCACATAGTATTCTCTCTATGGGAATACCTAATGAATATGCTTTGGATTTTGAACAATATGATGCAGCTAAAGAGCTTATGGATGCTATAGAAACAAGGTTCTTTGGTAATGAAGCTACCAAGAAATCAAGGAAAAATATAACCAGCGCTTTGGCAGAAAACTTCCTTTGCAGTGGAGAAAAACTTGATGGCACCATAACAGACTTCAAGCTCATCACCCAACTGAAGTCAGTGGACTACAAAGTTGCTCAAGAAGATATTAATCTAAAGTTCATGAAGTTTATCACTGGCTGGGCTATGCATCTTTTGTTGTGTGGAGGAACAAGGATGACTTTGAAAAGATGACTCTGGATAATCTCTACAACAACTTGAAGGTATATGAGTGCAGGGAACAACATTCTTTGGTACATCTACATCTAGCCAAACATTGCTTTTGTTTCCACTAGTCACAAGTACAGATATCACTTCTTTGCCTATGGTATAACCACGGCTATTGCAAACAATACCACTTGTTAGTGATAATGTCGAGTGATGGTGCAATTTGTGCTTTAAGGTGGATTTAACTACCGATTATTCTTTGTTTTGAATCAAGATCTAGATCAAATTGATCCAGATGATCTTGAGGAGATTAATCTTCAATGGCAAATGGCAATGTTGACTCTACAAGCAAGGAAGTTTTTTAGGGGCGGAAGACAGGTAAAGTATGATGGTAAAAAGAAAGGGGGTTTGACAAAGCAAGATGGAGTGCTTTAAGCTAGAGAAGAAGGGTCACTTTACAAGGGAATGTCGAGCACCTAAGAGGATTGAAGGCATCAAGAAGACCACTGAAGAGTCTGCTCCTTCTTGAGCATTGGTGGCTCAAGATGGTCTTGGTGATTATGGTGAGTTGGCGAAATTGAAGAAGGACCCAATGCGACTTTTTCTTGCTAGTGAAGCAAAAGAGCATAACTGCTCCTCAATGGCATATGCTTCATCTTAGTTCAGTCGAGGTATCTAATGATTCTACTTGTTCTTTTAAATCATGTCAATAACTTAGAATCTCAAAAGCTATCTTGAGTTTAAGGAAAAGTAGAAATTTGTCTCTAGATAACTTAGGTTATAGAGTTGGTCTAGAAAGTGTTGAAAAGGCTTAATTCTTGTATCAAATGTGAGTTTGAGTATGTTGATAAAATTAATATACTAGGTGGGAGATTGATCTTAAGATAGGGAGATTAAGATGCTAAAGAGAAACTAGAACAAGCGAGTGTAAAGTAGAAGCCTAGAAAAGAAAACATGTTGTTAGGGTTGCTAAAACACAATATGCTTATGATCTAGTAAATAAACCAATAGGTCAAAAATTGTTCAAGGATGAGTGTGGCCTAGGCTATGATATGCCACCACCATCACTTATGAAACATGCACCACCTCCAAAAGAGCTCTCATTTAGCAGTGAATTTAGTTTCAACAAACACAGTAGGTGAGACTAACAAGAATGAATCACCTAAGATAGGTTACGATAAGTCATCGATGCTCCCATCATTGAAGATTGGGAATTAGATTTTGAGGAAGCTAGATGCGTATCAACACACGACTGAAGATAGAACCTCTTAAAAAAGTTGATACTAAGCAAGCCAACCTTGTGCCTAGATTTGGAGCTCAAATTGCTAAGAAAGTAGAAGAGTACAAGGAAGTACCTAGAACAGTTAAAAGATATACCTAGGAAACCAGAGAAACTTCAATGGACTAATTTCAAATAGGTTAGGTAATGAGTTTCAATGTGTTAAAAAGGCTTGTTTTTCATGTGGTAGTTTTGAGCATTTCTGAGAGAATTGTTATAAAAACATACTACAAGTTTGGAATCATTGGAGGAGGGTAAATCACCAAAACTTTTCAAAGAAAACAAACCCTCATCCTAACCGAAACATGATTCCTAGAGCATTATTAATGAGGAATGGAAATACAAAATCAATTGTCATTCACTTTTGCCAAATGGGTTCCAACCCTTTCTAAGCAAAATGTAAACAACGCTAAGCAAACTGTAGACACTGCTAAGCAAAATATCACCAATGATACAAAAGAAGTTTTAAAAATTCTAAAGGTGATAACTGACACAGTGGTTGGAAACCATTTTTATCTTTAATAAGGCCTCAGCTAGTAGGCAATGGAAACCTAAGACCAAGGTTTTACATCATGTCAACTGTGCATCAATGAACCTAAACAAATTTGATTATATTGATGCAGGCGGACCGTCAGTATTGGCTTGGGTCCACAAAAGGAACTAATTTGTTTAACTTCATGCAGCAGGCAATCTACAAGATGAGCTAAAAGACAAAGGAGTTTTTGATAGTGGTTGCTCCGGGCACATGACTTGGGATGGGAGCAACCGGAGGATTTTGAATCTTTGATGGAGGATATGTGGCTTTGGTAATGATCCAAAGGGAGGAAAGATACTTGGGAGGCACAATCGTAATCGAGAATTTAGACTTTGAAAAGGTCTATTGCACAGAGGACTTAGTATAATTTATTGTTTCTCAAATGATGTGATAAGAAAAATGGGTACGGTGAAACTGAAGTGGCGCTTGTCACCGAATTTAAGATGCCCGATGAGAAGTACATACAACTAAGGGTACCTAGGAAAGAAAACATATATTGTTTTGATCTTAAAGATGTAATTCCTAATAGGTCCTTAACTTGTTTGTTTGCTAAAGCATCTCTGGATGAGTCTAAGTTATGGCATAGAAGATTAGGTCACCTCAATTACAAAACAATCAATAAACGGTAAAAGGCAACTTAGTGGAGGGTTACCTTCTAAGGTTTTTGAGTGTAAGGAACTCGTGTGGCTTGTCAAAAAAAACAACATATAGAGTCTTGTAAGACCAAAGCAACAACAATTCCACAACAAACAATCGCTTATGCTTCATATGGACTTATTTGGACCTACCTTTGTTAAAAGCTTGAACCATAAGCAGTATTGCCTAGTTATCACAGATGATTATAGTAGATTTTCTTGGGTATACTTTTTGGCAACTAAGAGTGAGACTAGTGAGATCCTCAAGAGTTTCATTACTAAGATACAAAATCTAGTAAATCATAAGGTAAAGATAATCAAATGTGATAATGGAACCGAGTTTAAGAATTTGTGATGAATCAGTTTTGTGTAGTTAAGGGTATAGAGAGACAGTTTAGTGTTGCAAGAACACCACAACAAAATGGTGTAGCTGAAAGGAAAAATAGGACACTAATTGAGGCTGCTAGGACAATGTTGTCGAGTCTAAGTTACCAACTACCTTTTGAAGTCGTAGGCATTGCATGTTATGTGCAAAATAGAAGTAAGGTAGTGAAGCCTCATAACAAGACCCCCATGAGCTGTTACATGATAGGAAGCCAATGATTGCATTCCTAAAACCTTTTGGGTGTCCTGTTACTATCTTGAATACCATAGACCACCTAGGCAAGTTTCAAGAGAAAGTCGATGATGGATACTTTTAGGCTATTCTTCTAATAGTAAAGCCTTTAGAGTATACAATAGGAGGACTAGAATTGTTGAAGAGAACTTACATGTTCAATTTAGTGAAAAGACTCTAGTGTTGAGACCAAAGGACGACCCGGATGTTTAACATTGATATGCTAACCAAATCTATGAATTATGAGCCTATCATTGCAGGAACTTCCACTAATGTTGATGCATGTACTCAAAAGGATTTCGATGCGAATAATTTCTAAGGAAGCTGATTCTCCTCAAGAGTTCTATTTGTTTAAGTGAAAGCTAGTTTGTCTCACCCATCATTGATAGCAAGGTCCCAGTAATCGATGATGATGTATTGAATATTGGAGGCAATGTTGATCATCATCAAGATAAGGATGAGTTGTTGAAAGATAACCAGGTGTTGGTAAGAAATTGAAAAGAAGAAAGGCTGCATGAAAGCACCGCTAAGCCAAACCAAAGCACCGGATAGAGTTCTAATGAAAGCACGCTAAGCCAAACCAAAGCATGGGCACTTATACCAAAGCAATGCGCTTCAACTTCTACCAAAATCGGAACAAGTGAAACCACGATAGTATGATGTACTTTCGGACCAACCGCGCAAAGCCATTATTTGGTGAAGAGGAGTATCACATGATCGATATGCCCTTTGATTGAAATTGATACCCTACCGATGATGAAGACATGGATGATTTCTTCAATCTTTGATTTTACTAATTTGGAACATGTCATTCATGAAAGTGCTGTTACCTCAACAAGGATTCATAAGATTCATCCTAAGGAACAAATACTTGGAAATTTGAACACTCATGTTCAAACAAGAAGCAAGGTTGAATACAAAACCTTTCCAACAAGGTTTCTTTGCAAGATCACTTCACAAAAGAAATAGTCATAAAGATCTCTAAAATTTCTTGTTTGCATGTTTTCCGTCTCAAAAGGAGCCCAAGAGAGTTGAAGAAGCATTATCTCAAGAAGGTTGGGTAGAATCAATGCAAGAGGAGCTTCTTCAGTTCAAACTTCAAGAGGTTTGGACATTGGTTGATCTTCCAAATGGTAAGAGGGCAATTGGGACAAAATGGGTGTTCAAAAACAAAAGAGATGAAAGAGGTATTGTTGTGAGGAACAAGTCAAGGTTGGTTGCTCAAGGATACACACAAACTGAAGGCTTGGATTATGATGAAGTGTTTGCTCAAGTTGCAAGAATAGAGGCTATTAGATTATTTTTGGCTTATGCTTCATTCAAGAATTTTGTTGTGTATAAGATGGATGTTAAAAGTGCATTTTTGTATGGCACAATTGATGAGGATGTTTATGTTTGTCAACCTCCTGGTTTTGAAGATCCTGATTATCGACAAGGTTTACTGTGGTGAGGAAGGCTATGTATGGTTTGCATCAAGCTCTAGGGCATGGTATGAGTGCCTTCTACTTATTTGCTAGACAATGGGTTTAAAAGAGGACTGATTGATAAAACTTTGTTCATTAGAAAGCACAAAGATGATATTTTATTGGTTCGGGTTTATGTAGATGACATCATCTTTGGCTCAACCAATAAGGAGCTATGCAAAGATTTTGAGAAGCTTATGCATGATAAGTTTGAGATGAGTTCTATGGGAGAACTCACTTTCTTTGGGCTGTGTTCAACAAAGGACTGATGGTATCTTCATTAGTCAAGACAAGTATGTAGCGGATGTTTTGAAGAAGTTTGGGTTTCGAGGATGTGAGAGTGCTAGTACACCTATGGAGACTCGAAACCACTGCTACTCGATGATGGAAGTCCCAAAGTTGATCAGCAGTTGTACAGATCCATGATTGGATCTTTGATGTATCTCAATGCATCTAGGCGGATATTATGTTCTCAAGATGTGTGTGTGCGATTTCAAGTCACACCAAACACATCACACATGAATGCTGTTAAGAGAATATTTAGATATCTTAAAGGTCATCCTAAACTGGGCCTTTGGTATTCTAAGGATTCTCCTTTTGATTTAGTGGCCTACACAAATAGTGACTATCTTTGGTGCTAGTTTGGATAGAAGTCTACAACCGAGGTTGTCGTTTTGGGAAGCAGACTTATTTCATGGCAAAGGTAAAAGTAAACTATTGTGGCAAATTCTAGAAAATTTGAATATGTGGCTGCCGCTAGTTGTTGTGGTCAAGTTCTTTGGATTCGAATCAATTCTTTGGATTTTGGGTACAATTTTATGCATACTAAGATTTACATTGATAATAACAATACAATTTGCATTATTAAAAATCTGTTTACATTCTAGAACTTAACATATTGAGATAAGGCATCATTTTATTAGAGATTGTAATGAGAAAAGACTGATTCAAATGGTAAAAATCCATACTGATTTCAATGTGGCTGATCTTCTCACTAAAGCTTTTGATGTGGGGAGGTTTCAGTATCTTGTTGTTAGTATTGGAATGATTAATCTCTAACTCTCAAATTGTTTTGTACCGGTTTGTATAAGTATTGGAATTTGTTATTATGTAATCTTAGTATTGCTATTTTTGTTTCTAACCAGCGATAGTTTTGTTCAAACCATCATTTGTTGCTCTGTTTCCACTAACCATTTTGCAGATAAAAGAAAGTTCATTATAGAAGCGAAAGTAATCGGTGAAGTTAAATTTTTCATTCATTCAAGAAGCAGTTCTGACTTACGACTACGACTTACAATGAAACTTCAAGTGCAAATTAAAAGACTAGTTCTATACATGATTTCCTACTACTATCCTAGCTCATATACCGTCATTGGATATGCATGACAATCTAAGGATCAAAATGGAAAGGATGGATTAAGGAAACCGAAGATGATGAAGATGAATACAGTAGATGAGTTTGTGATTTGACATTGTCCTTTGTGCTTCATCTACTGGTTTCACCAAAAAGCAATCACTCCATCTTCCTTTTACCCTTCCCCTTTACGATATGTGAACAAGCACCACACCACGGTGTGAAGACCAAGAAACACCTCTCGTCTTTGGGAGTCTTGGGATTTCTTGCCGTGGTCTTGGTTGGGGTTGGGATGATGAAGGTTGGGGGTTTGAAGTTCTCTTCTTAGAGGACTCATCGAGTCATCGAAGACTCACTTGGATTCACCACTATCATCTTCAGATGATGGGAGAAAGGGGGATTTTCTTGGTCGTGGTTCTTGTGGAGGGATGTAAAGGCGTCATGGGTCAGACTCTTCACTTGATGATGATGATGATGAGGAGGAGGATGTTAGATCTATAACTTCTGGTTTATTCCAACTGGGGTTCCACATGGTGATTGAGGTTGATTGTAGATTTTGGAGAAATTAGGGTTTTGGTTTTAATTGGTGTGTGCGTTATATGAGATTTGGGTTCTTTTTATAAGCAGAGATATGGTTTATGTAAGTAAATGAGGGGCAGGTTAAATGTGGTTGAGGAGTTAATGAGTTCATTGGGATTTGGACTAATGTTAATCCTGGAAGTTGACCATATTGACTTATCTTTGCTAAACCACGGATAGGTCATTTGGAACCACTGCTGGCTTTTCTAACCACTGATAACAATAAATTTCTTCTCTGTGTTTGGTTTGTGTTATTTTGACACAGATTTTCTTACTGTATCTCTTGGTCTAATGCTTGAAGTGAAACCTTGTATCCACTGATGGTATGTTTCAAACCACGGATAGCAATTCTGAAACCTCTGATAGACTGTTGCTTGATTTTGGATACTACAGGGGTTGTTTGGTAACTTTGGCAAAACTATATTTATCTCCCCTAAATCACGGATGGATCATTAAATTGATAATCTTTCAGATGCTGAGATTGTAACTGGTTTAGAAATGTTAGGATATACACACAGGGGTGCTAAGGTACAATTTTTTAAGAGTTTGTTTTCAACACAATGGAAGTTTCTTATTCATAACTTGTTGATGTGTATGAGTAATAAGACCACTGGGTTTAATGACTTTCCTTCCTAAATTGCTACTGCTGTTATTTGTCTGATGGAAGAAAGTTCAATTGGTCTAGGATGATTTATGAGGGGTTAGTACAAAACATTAGGAAGAAGGGTAAATACTATTTGTATCCTAGGTTTGTTCAACTTATTGTGGAAAGCCAAATCAATGAACCTGTTGAGCATTCTAGGGAGTATGAAGTTCATCATATGCTTCCTAAGGTTTTGCACATATGAGGAATCAGCCACAAAATGTACAAATTAGAGATGTTCCTTTATTTCCTCATATGCTTACTTTGCCTGCTGATCCTGAGTTTGATGAAGGTTTTGGATCTGATTCTTTAGTCACTGCATCCACTGTTAGCGAATCTCAAACCCCTGGTAGTACACTTGTAAACACTGGTAGTGCAACTCAACCTACTTCTAGTCAAACCCAAACCACTGTTACACCTATTGTATGGACTAGGATGTAACAACCCGCATTTTTCGAGTTACTTTTCATATTTTTGAAAAGTTACTATTCACTTTCACTATTCATCCCGTAAAATTTTAAATCCACATTCTCGTAAGATAAATTATTTTATTAATAACCTCGAGAGTTCACCATCGTTAGATCATTTTTGCAAAATTATTAAGAAAACATCGTCTTAAAGTTTCATTTTGGTGAACACCATTTTAACATCCTCAGCATAACTTAAAACCGTCTCGACAATTTTCCCGCGATCGGATAAATTTTAGATCACTCATGATTAATTATAAATTTTTAAGATTTATTTTTATGTTACCAATAAGCCCGGTAGCGATTACAAAACTAAACTTACGTTTAAACAAATCTACTTACATCCAGACTTAACGATTCTTGCACTGTGTTTCTAATATGTTTTTGACACTTTTACACATTTGGAAAAGTCAAACATATTTCCTCCTCCTTGACCATAAAGAAATTAAGCTTGCACGCTTCTGCGTTTTTGCTTAATCGCTAACTTTTAAACTTCACGTATAACTGTTATTATCCCACGCTCAATTTAAACCAAAGTTTGACATCTCATATCACTTTTAGACTAATTTTAGTCTACTCTAAGGGTGCGTTTGGTAGAGAGAAATTCAGAGAAAAGAAATGAAGTAGAGAATAGAATCTCAGAGAATAGAAATCAGTAGAGAATTTTGTTCAATTCTAATGTTTGGTAACAACATAGACTTGACCCGAGAAATGAAAAAAAAATTATTTAAATAACATTTTGTCATATAAGGCTCACATATATTTGTTTGTTGATTTTTTTTAAAAAAAATATTTTTTATTTTTTCTAAATAACAATTTTTAAAAAAATATTTAAAAAAAATACTTAAATTTTTTTTAATTATTTTTAAAAAAATATATCTTTTTTTTTTAATTTATTTTTTAAAAATTTATGTACTTTCTTTAAAAATTATTTAAAAAATATTTTTTTAAAAATATATTTATTTAAAAATTTTTTTAAAAAAATGTTTTTAAAAATGTATTTATTTAAAAAACTTATTTTAAAAAAATATTTTTAAAAATTATTTTTAAAATGTATTTAAAAAACTTGTTTTTTAAAAACTATTTTTGAAAATGTATTTATTTAAAACCTTATTTTTTAAATATTTTTTTAAATAAAAAAAAAAAAAAAAAAAAAACTTTTTCAAAATAATAATAATCTATTTCTCCAATTTCTCCATCAGAAATAAAAATGGAAGTACCAAATTACACTACCCAAAGTCTCAATTTCTCTCCATTTCTCTACCAAATTTCTCCGCTAATTTCTTCTACCAAACAAAGAGAATGGAACCATTTCCATTTCTGCCCCATTCTCGCTACCAAACACACCCTAAATAAATTCACGGCCGTTCCCCGAAATTTCGTTCTTTTTAGATAACTAGAATTACGCGTTTTTGACCAGTATTTTCGTATTTAAAACTTTTTGCACCCAATGATACTTATCACCCATTTTATATTTTTATATGGAGTATAATGATGAGTTTCATCATTCCTACAAATTTTCGTATTTTCACGATGCCGATTTTACGTTTTATGGCTTTGGTTGGCATTTAACGGAACCAAAACTCACTCCGTAACCAAGATAAGATCAAGACTTATCATCTAGCCTTTTCACCACCAGACCGTTCTGGGGAGTCATCATGTTGGTGTCAAAATCCTAAGCATACTTCCTTTAGATCATTTACATGTGTAAATTTAACCATAGTTTTAACCCAATATATAGTTAACTATAATCTCTAGCCTATAAATACCAAGCAAATCACTTCATTTTTTCTTGCACCACCCCTTCTTAATATCTAAAGTCCTAAACCTAAGGCATTTCTTATAGATCTTGTAAGAACATTCATGTTTTCTTGAAGAAAACTAGCGTTTGATCTTCGTTCTTGGAAGTTTTCAAGAAAAAGTCGTTATAATCTTCAAATATCTTCAAGTCTCCAAAAAGGCGTCGTTATAATCTTATTTTCTTTTGGGTTCTCAAGAGGCGTTGTTATAATCTTCTAATAGCCGTGGGTTTTGAAGATTGCAAATTCCACGAGATTCGCTATTTTATTTTTCCATAATATTCAAGCATTCTATTTTAAGGTAAGTATATATAACTCAAACTTATTTAAATACTTATAAACTTTGTTAGTTTATTTATTGTATTTATAAACTATTAATATATCATATAATCAAGTAATTAAAATACATGTTTTATTAGATAAGTGCTACAATAGTAGGGGAGCTTCATGTAGGGGTTTTATTTGAGTAAAATGTATCGATCGAATTCTTTGGATTTCATTTATTTAAAGTGTCCTAGCTCCTCTAGCGTTCTTGCATGACCTCATTGTGATGGCCCGAACGGTAGTAATGAAGTTATACAAACTAAAACCATTTCTATAAACAAACATACAAATACTACATCACAATCAATATAAGGACGTATATAGGCATGTTTATAAATTCGTCGTTATTAGAACCTAAGAGTTGACATTCTATTCTAGGTTGCTCAGAGAAGTTCTCTCTCGGCATATCCATCATTCTCATTATACATTTGCTATCATTTACTTTGAGGTGAGTTCATAGCCCCACTTTCTATTACTTAATTTTTTACAAACCCTTGGGGGAGATACATGCTTTATTTTAAACCGAACACATTGCTTTGAAACTATATGTTTATACGAATGAATGTTTATTTATGCTAAGTAACAAGTGATCGCTATAATCGGAATTGCATTTATATAATTATGTGCATATATAATTGTATCAAACCAAAGCGGCTCAGTATCATATACTTGAGGTACCAGATCAAACAAAAGTGGGCTCAAGTATCACGTGATTGAGGCACCAAAGATATCTTTGGGAATAGGCACCCAACATAACTTTGGGTAGTGGCACCAAACATAATTTGGTTTCATCATGAGCTTAGTGCAATAATATCTGTTTTGTTTTCAAGACCTTGGTGTGAAGTCTTAACTCACACTACCAACATAATGTGTTCAATCATTTAACAAACTCTATGAATTTCACTCAACCTTTGTTGGTTGAGGTTAAGCATGTATTTGGTCCATATTGTGCAGGTCGGTACGGAGGAGCACGGATACTCAAGAAGGCTATAAATTTTATTATCAAACCAATTTAATGTATTTTGTAAACAATGGAACCAACTGGGACCTCATTTTTGTAAACTCGGATATTTATATAAATCGAATGATAAATCTTTAAAACGACTCCATTTTCTTTCTATTGTTATGATTGTTGTGCCATGAAGTAACACCCGCTT
Source organism: Chrysanthemum makinoi (assembly GCA_910596185.1). NCBI lineage: Eukaryota > Viridiplantae > Streptophyta > Magnoliopsida > Asterales > Asteraceae > Chrysanthemum > Chrysanthemum makinoi. The sequence goes on along the minus strand of OU343220.1, from coordinate 70,109,887 downwards.
GAATTCGCCATTGCGTATCACAAAAATGGGGGTGTTACATAGGAGCAGAAGGGCACTAAGCTACCTCAAAGTGCTAGTGGTGTTGCTAATGAGTCAGCCACAGTGGTGGAGGTGACATGATTGGAAGGGCTTCCCTCTGATTCATGCTTAGATGTCGAGGTTTGGAAACATCATTAAGACCCAACCATTGGCAACTTCTAATGTGGAGAGTTCCTTGGAACTTAACACGTGGAGGAATCCCCAGCCAATTGGCTACTACGGTGCATAGCTGCTGAAGCGTGCGATGCTATGTTTACTATATCCAAGGATTCACTTTCGAGCGATTAACACGTTTCGAAGTGATGAGGATAGATTGGAACATGACAGCAATTGACGGATCTGAGTTTGTACATGATGACTTTTCCAATGAACACCTCTGACCCAGTTCACACAGTGGGGAGGATATTCTTGAACAGTTAAATGAATGGCGGCTAAATGTGCCAAAATGGAGGATACAATTTCGGTCTACAGAGTTAGTCATGTTTCAGTGGAAAAGACATTGGCGATTGAAGCACAGGGGTATTGGTTTTGGAGAAAGTAAGAAGACACTGATCTTTGTTTTGAGAAAAATGAGAAGGATGAAAAGATAGTGGACTCCTCCACTTTGAATGTGGAGAATGTATCCAAACAGGAGGAGTGAAGGCATGAATTTGGGAGGCTGTTGATGTACCAATGGAAGAAGATGTTGATAGTGGAGATCAAGAATTTTTGATATCTGATAAAGATGGGAATGAGGCAGTTCTTGAAAATGTGAAGAATGTTGTAGAAGATGAAGTATGGGACACAACCAGCGATAGTATATGTCGCAACCACGGTTAGTACTCTTGTAAACCATCTGCAGCTTCGGACATGGCAATTATACCCTCTTGTCATACCCAGCTGCTATCATAACCACATCCACTATTGTCACAACTCTCTCTGTATCACCACCTAAATCTAAAGAAGTTGAGAAAGAAGCTGCAAGCACATTGATAAATCTAAGCAAAACCTCATCTATTTCTACACCTATGATTGCACTGTTTATCTATTGAATCACGCACCTAAACCTAGAAATAAAAGTTTGATTATTGGTGATCCATTAAAGAAGAAAGTGGTTCAACAAGATGTTGGTAAAGGTAAAGGGATTGCTTGAGCCGAGTTGAAGTTTAAGCGTAAAGAAGAGCAGTTGCTTATGATGCGAGTTTGTTAAAACATGTTAGTTGAAGAACAAGCGACTTAGAGAAAAGAAAACAAGAAGAAGAGGAAGCTAGTCAGAGATGGCTAGCTACATGGTATGAATCACAAAACTATCTTGAAGCTTCTCAACAAATACATGATGAATATATTGCACAAGAATGGGCAATTGTTGGATGATGAGGAAAGAGCTAGACTTTTGGGGTCAATGGGCGAGGAGGATTGGTAAAGAAAGGAAGCAAGTTATAAGAAAAGAAAACCTTCAATTGCGCAGGATGAGGTTGTATTGATGAAGATTATTAAGAATTCGTGCATTCATATTTCGATAATCTTAATAGATGCTCATTTGAAAGAATTCGTGAGATTTATATGAGATGTATGAAGATTAATAATGATGATTCTTGTCAATGAATTCTAAAAGGAAGAAGAGTGGATTGAAGGATGATGAGTGGATTCAAAGTAAAGCGAAAGAAAACTGAGATTCGAGACATCCGATTCTAAAAGATGAAAGAAGTTAGAAGATGTTAATCGAATTATTTCTTATGAGTTTAAGCTGAAAGTTGAAGTTTGGAAAATTCAAAGACTCAACAATGAAGTTTATGAGTATAATAAATTTTCACGGATGCTTTAGTATTTTGATAGAGATGATTTGGTGAATCTTTGGATACTTTACAAGAATAAGTTTGGTGAAGTACATCCAAATGATTATCATGAGAGGCGGGTTTATCATCATTTGAAGATTTTATTTGAACCTACTCATGATGAACCTGAATGGCAAGGACTCTACAATGGTAATGTTACAAGCTGGTTTTTATATCAAACTTGTGGAGTTCATGTTTTAACTGTTTCTTGAGAAGTTATTCATATGCTTGTAGAAGGTGAGTATCCTCAACTGAATAAGTATCCGCCAGTTATTGCCTGATGAAGCCTGGTATTATCAAGATGTTGGTACCCTATGATGGTCAAGCTTACGATTTGTTGTTGAAGTATGAGAAAATTCTTAAATCTAGTAAGTGTTTGACTACATCCTCCAATTCAGATGTTTTGAGCTTAAAGGAAACTTGAGAATTCGGTTGGAATGTATCAAGTTTAGGGAGGATTGTTGTGTTTTGGTTCCTTAGATCAAGAATTATTCTCTAAGTATGGAACTACGACGTGAGTTGATATAACCACGGACAGAAGAATGGAACCACGGATGAAGACAAACCGCGGCTAGTAGTAGTGTGTAACCACGGATAATATAATGTAACCATTGCTAGTCTTGTATAGTCGGTTTAGTATTATGTATTAGATAAATATGGAAAAAATATTTATCTTGTATTATTTATTGTATTATGTAAAGGACTCCTTAGCCTATAAAAGAAAGGTCCTAGGTTAGATTAGATATAATATTTTTTATATCTAATGTAGATACACTTCAAGTTGTAAAACCCTACATCGTTGAGTATTATTCGTTATTAATAATAATATTAAGGTGTTGAATATTTATTGTTCTTCTTCTTAAGATTAAGTATTAAATTCGAGTGATACTTAATAAGTACTTGTTTAAAGTCAGTTTCTATATTAGATCGTTTGCTCAACTGGGATCAACAAGGCATTTTATTTTGCATACTAAAAAATTCTTGCATATTAAGGGATAAATCTCCACCTTCCACGTAGTTTGATTTAATGGTGGCATTAACATAAGATTTAATATGTCTAAACCTAAGTCAATGTTTTTTTTCTTGTCTTTTTCTTTTCTTTTTAACTTTCTTATTTATTTTCTCATTTTTTGTCTTTTTTTTAATCCCTTTTTATAATTTCAGGGATTTTTTTTTTGCCATTTTACGCTTTTATATCGTTTTCACAATTTCGTCCGTTTTCATACGTTTTCATCCATTTTCTAACGTTTTTGTCTGTTTTCGTTTGTTTTCATACGTTTTAGTCCGTTTTCTTACGTTCGCCTTTTTCTTACGCTTTCCTTCCCTGTTGTGACGTCTTCATCCGTTTTCACGCTTTCCACGGTCTTGTTACGCTCGTCTCCTTTACGGTTTTGTCCATTTTCTTACGTTTTGTCCGTTTTCATGTTTTCCGTTTACATACGCTGTCCGTTTTCTTACATTTTCGCCCCGCTTTCATACGCCACCGCTTTTTTACGCCGCTTTCGCGCTTTCTCGTTTTCTTACGCTTTCCTCGTTTTAGTCCGCCTTCCCAGCTTACGCTGCCGCTTTTCTTACGTTTTAGTCCGCTTTCACGCTTTTCGCTTTTCTTACGCTTTTCGTTTTTACGCTTTTGTCCGTTTCATATGTTTTCATCTTGTTACGTCATCCGTTTTCGCCGCCTTATTACGCTCGTTGCCCGTCCCATACACGTTTAGTCCTACATAATTTCATCCTTCTGTTGCCCATTTTCATACATTTTCAAACGTGTTTTTTCAAGATTCATTTTGCCATTTTCATCGTATTCGTCCATTTTCTTTCGTTTCGTCCACTACGTTTTCATATATTTCTGACTATCACAAGTGATTTTCTGTGATATTCAAAATATCACATGTGGTTTTTTGAATATCACTTTGTGATATTCTGAATATCACTTGTGATTTTTTGAATATCACAAAGTGAGTTCTGAATATCCCTTTGTGATATTATGAATATAACTTGTGATTTTCTGGATATCACTTTGTGGTATTCTGAATATCACTTGTGATTTTTATTTTACCGAACATTAGTTGAAAATCACTTGTAATATTCAGAAAGTCACTTGTGATATTTCGAATAGAATATCACAAGTGATTTTCTGAATATCACAGAATATCACTTGTGATACTCAGAATATCATTTGTGATACTCAGAATATCACTTGTGATATTCTGAATGTCATAGAATAATATCACTTGTGATATTCACAGAATATCACTTGTGATATTCAGAAACATATGAAAACGGCCGAAAACATTTAAAAACGGACGAAAATGTATGAAAACAGACGAAAACGGCCGAATATGTATGAACTCTAAACCAAAATTTGACCATTTTCTCTTTATACATGGTAAATATAAACTTACATATTTTTATAAGTTTCAAAATAAGCAAATTAAGCTTGTGAAACATAAACCGAAATCACATAAGCTCATAAGCAAATAAAATAAGGTTAAACAAATACCCCAAACTATGTAGTGCTATTCATATTATATATATGTGATATTCAGTATTACTGTGATTTTCAATATCACTTTGTGATATTTTGAATATCACTTTGTGATATTATTAATATCACTTTCATGTTTCAAACATTAGTAAAAATCACTTGTGTATTTAGAATATCACAAGTTATATTTCATATCACGTATCACTTGTGATATTGAAACGCCTGAAAACGGTCGAATACATTTAAAAACGGATTAAAACGTAAGAAAATGGACTAATATGTATGAAACGGTTAAAACGTATGAAAGCGTAAAACAAGTATGAAAAGGGACTAAAATGTTTGAAAATGCATCGAAAATGGATGAAAACGATGAATAATCTAACGAAAACGTAAGAAGACGGGCTTAAAACGCATGAAAACAGGGCGTAACGTAAGAAAATGGACGAATATGTATGACGACGAAAACGGGAAAGCGAAACAAGTATGAAAACGAACGAAATGTATGAAAACGGGCGAAATGGACGAAAACGATGATAATGAACAAAACGTATGAAAAGGACGAAAACGTAAGAAAATGGACTAATATGTATGAAAACGGACAAACGTATGAAAGCGTAAAACAAGATGAAACGACAAAACGTTTAAAGCGACAAAATGACAAAATCATGAATAATGAATAAAAACGTAGAAAACGGTGAAAACGGACGAAAACGTATAAAAAGAAGAAAAGCGAATTAAAAAAAATGTGAATAACGTGAATTAAAAAAAAAAGGTGAAAAAAAAAGAAAAACGTGAATTTAGAAAAGAAAAAAAAAACGTGAATTAAAAGAAAAAAGCAAAAAAAATATGAATAAAAAAGAAAGATAAAAAAACAAGAAAAAAAAAAACATGGACTTAAGTTTATCTAATAAATTTTAGGTTAATCCTCACCATTAGATTAAACTAGATGGATTGTCGGGATTTGTCCCGTGGTAAACACCAAAATAAAGGTAAGCAAATGAAATTTCTCTATCCATACAATTGATTGGTCCAATACAATATATTCCATCGAGGAACTTATGTTGGTTAGGTTTTGGCAAATGGAGTCTATTGGACTTCCAAAAAGCATTAACATTTAACAATATACGAAAGGGTGGCGATTCACTAGTGAAACAATAGGCTCAACCATGTTTAAAACAACTATGATCATTTAACTATACAATGGCAAAATGAAAAATCAATGACAAAAGTAAATGAATAAGTTAATTAAGAAATTCATTGAAGTTTTGTAACAAACAACCAAAATAATTTGAATATTAATCTTACATAAAAAGCTTCTCTCATTTATTTTAAATCTTTATATAACACTCACAGTTTTTTACAGGCTAATATGCCTAATATTGTTCTTTGCATACGACTGATTGTTTTCTATCATTTTTTTTCTTTTGTAGATTGATATATCATTTCGGTCTTCATTCCCTTTGCAGGGCAATATGAAGGTATGTTTTAATTGTTGTTATTATTTTGTCATACATATTGTTTCATTATTGATATTTTACTTTGCTCATGCACTTATACTTTGTAAATTTATTAGGATGACCATGTGGATGATTGATCTCATGAGGAAATAAAATGATTAACAAGAGGTGCATTTTTAAGGTTTTTGTTGAAGCTATGTGATGATGCTGAAATAATACAATCAATGATCCGAGATTTTAAGGTTCATGATGTGTGATATACTTAAATTCAAAAGTCTAAAGCTTTCGAAGCACTTTGCAACATATTACTTAGCTTTTAATATGTTGCTATTCTTTGTAGGATGTTCAAAATAAAGTGAAATTTCAATCAGTGAAGAAGGATGGGCTTTGTTTATAGTTGTTTCAATTCTAAGGGATTGAAAATTTTCGCGTTTGTATCATGCTGGTTTGAGATTTATATAACATTTTTTGCTCAAGGTTGTAATGCCCAATGGGTCAAAATATATACATGGAGCAAGGTAAACTGCGAGTATTTCAACAATTTCTAATTTTGTATGTCATGTATACTAATTCGCCTTTTACACTGTTCGAAGTTGCTTTCTCAAATTGCAAGGTTGCATTTTTTATCTTTAGTGATTTTGCAAGAAGTTCGGGTGTCATTTGCTAGATACTATATTTGTTTATTGATCTGCAAATTTTCATGGTTAAAATCTTATTGCCTTTTTATGATCTATGTTACAGGTTCAACTTTCATGTGAGGCACTCCTACTAGCTTTGATGCAAATAGCAATAGACTACTTGTGAAGCAACTGAATTTCTAATAAGCATGTCAACAAACATTTATTTGTTGCAAACATGGCAAATCAAACAACGATTCATGAATGTTTGCAAAAATTTGAATTATTACTTATTATCTCACAACTGATGTAATGTTTTATTTTTCGTTTCACTAAATGTTTTTATATGTTCTTTGATACATGTTAAGTATTTTTGCTAGAGTTGAATTGTCACATGTTACGACCATCTGCAATTACATTTTGTTCTTTACACATTCTATTTTGAACGGTATACGAAACACTTACCACAATATCGCATATCGTTAATTGTCTACCGCTAAATCCGGGGATAATCACATTTCGCCTAGTATATTCAAATAATGTTCATTTGTTGAGTATGACTATTTGAAAGAAAGAAAAACTACACACTGGTGTTCCGACAAATTTCTATTTCAGTATCTTTTGTATGCATCATGAAATCCACCTGATTCAGATTTCTTTGGTCATAAAAGAGTAGTCATAAAAGAGTTTTCTAATAAGTTTCGACTTGTTGTGGTGTTTTTAAAAAATGATAATCTAAGTAAATGACTTGTCTGTTAATTACTTTTCTATGTCAATTTGCAGTTCATCAAATATTATATCGAAATGGAAATATTATAAACTAGAGTTTTATTAATTATCATCTCATTTTTCAAGTTTTTCTTTTTTACAATTGACATTTACGCTTTTTAGTACATTTTATAAATTAGACAAAAATTTAATAGTTTGAGAAAATTGGGTTTCAGTTGGCTTTTATTAGCCACTCAATTTTGTCACGTGAGCAGAATGTTGCATTCATCAAATTACAAATTGTTGAGTTCTTTTTCTAGTTTGTCAAATTACCCGATCCCGACCCATCCCGAAATCGACAAGGCTGAAAATCCTAACTGAATCCCGACCCGATTCTAGTTCGGGTAATCCCGAATCCCGACCCGAGTCCCGAAACAAACCGGTTTGTATGGTTTTGTGTGTTATCCCGAAATAATCCCACACTCGGCCACCCGAGTCCCGACAAGGCTGAAAACCCAAACCGATTCCCGACCCGAATTAAGGTCGGTTTGTGTCGGTCGGAGTCGGGCGTCGGTCATCGGTTGGGATTGCTCAGCCCTAATGAGTAATCATAGAATTAGTTAAAAAAAAATGCCTTTGTATAACTTATAAAGCATACTTAATTCATACAATTATGGCTAATTGTCCTTGTAAATATAATTATGTGGACTCTGTCCTTAAATTATCACGACCTTAATTATATGTTTAACGTAAGAAATGGTGTGGTTTGGGTTGTTATCCAAGTTGTGTTTGAACATTTGAATAGGATAGTGAAGAACTTGACTTTTACTTTTCTACAAAGTCTACAAGCTTTTATTGGTTATACGACATGTTTGAATCTTTGCCTGTAAAGATGATGAAAATTACAAAATTGGCAAAATTAAAGTTTAGAGATTGTTTAGAAGTTTTGAGAAAGTACAAATTTAGAGGCTGCATTAAAAAAATATTTATAAATTAATAAGTCAAGACAATAACTTACTTGAGTTCCACAAAAACAAAATAATAAACAGATTCTAAAATGATGATACGCCGAAAAAGATATAGAGAATAAAACAATTTAAAAAGGCAAAAGAATGAGGTGTAACTCTTTTTTTTCCGCACGAATTGAACCACGGGTAGCAACATGGAAGTGATATGTTTTGTGTATCATTTTGGGAATGGAAATACCACTAAGCTAATATACATTTTGTGTATCATTTTTGTTTTAGTGATATGTTTTAAGATTAAATTGCATATATATCCATTAAAAGCTCAAATTGTTTATATCTCTAATTTAAACTTGAAATTAACCTTTCAAAAGCTCAATATATATATCCAACTTAAACTACTAATTACATATATATCATTTCTAAAAATTCGTAATTGCATGTATGTCATTTTTAAACCTTCGTAATTGCATGTATATCATTTATAAACCTTCAACATATTATATATATTAAAATTATTATTTAATATAATTATAAACTTTAAATTGTGGTAATTATACTCTTAAAACTAGTAGCAACAACATTTGCTTCAAGGTTACGATGTGTCGAGTTTCAAAATGAAGTAGATAAATAAAAACAATTATCAAGACAATATTTAATCTTAAAAAAATGTCACCTTATTAATTATTGTATATAATATGAATACATGAAACAAACTCTTAATAGATATCATGATGACATGATTGTTATATATGTATAATAGATAAAGTACATTTACAATAAAAGGATATCACCAACAAGTTTATAAATAAAGAAAAAATAATTTAAATAAAGTTTTATTTAATTTTATAATAATAATTGTCATGTATTTTAGAGTTGTAATTACATATTAAATAGTTATTTGGATATATATGACATATTTAAGGTATGAAAAGGCGAATTTTAATAATAAAAGTTTTAAAAAAAATCCACAAAATGAATGAGCGCCTCTTACCACTCATATGTCGTGGGAGCATTAGTGGCCAAGTGGTGTTAGTGAGTTTTAGCATGACGCCACATCATTTTGTGGATTTTTTGTGTACAAAAAACTTCATAAGTACAGAAAGATGAAAAGACATATATGTAAATTTTTAGTTTTTGAAATGATATATAAGTAATTATAAATTTAAGTCGATATATATGTAATTTTGAGCTTTTAAAAGAATATATATATGCAACCTCACCAACATTTTAAAATGATTAGAAATGAACAAATAAAGTTACTATAGTAAATTGTGTTTATTAAAAATTATGAATTAATTGTTGTCTTACCAAACTTTTAAGTTCCTTTACTTGATATGTTTAATCACAACTTGGTTACTATTTCTCAGGTTATCAACAAAAACTCGAATTTTGAATTGACGATATCTCTTTCCAAGATCTAAGTTGAAAATGACACTTCTGAAGAAAGGAAAATCCACAAGCGGACTAATTTAACCAAATAAGAGATTAAAAAACCTTTAACTTTAGGTTGGATGTCAAGGAGGTGACTCACTCATTTTACAACTCAGTGTCACGTCAGTTTTCTCTCTCCTTTTACTTTCCCTCACCTCCACTTACCTTTTTGTGGGCAATAATACTACATGTTCACCTTTCATTAAAATATTTACTTTATACAAATATACTCCACTAAATACCCCACACACACTCACACACAAAATAAAAAATAATAAAGCATGAAGGGTACTTAAGCTGAGCCGTTCACCTTATTTTGTCTTGGGAATTTCCATTCGCGCATGAGTGGACTAGGAATGCAAGGATACTTAAGGTGAGTTGGGTTGCAAGGTGAGAGGCTCACCTCCCCTTGCCATCCAACCTTAAAAGGACAATAAAACTATAAACGAAGGGCGAAGCTACACTGGCTCTAGCGATATCTTGCGAACTCAGCTAAAAAAGGTTAATGTAAACCTATTGTAGTTTAATGTTACTGAAGCATAATTTTAACGATGAACCAACTAATCTTATATAAAAAAACAATCTCAACTTGGAACCTGCGCGAGAGTTATTCTGCCTCCGCTCTGCCAAAAACTATAATCTTTTACTCAAACTAATAAAAAACTGCCATTAGCTTAGATTTGTGACACTTTTGAAATGTAATTCTGTTTTTATTTTCAGCTTTTAGCAAAATACATACTATATGTGATTATGTGAACACTTTTTAAAATAATATATAAAAATAAGAGTTGTAAGCAATGTCTTCATTTTGTATTTTCTTTGGTTTTTTTTTAGGCCTCATAGAAAGTTCAAGGAGTAGGAAAATGTTGTACTTTCTTTGGTACTTTAATAAGAGACAATTTCTTTAAAAAGAAAAGTAAATGACAGGCAAAAAAAAAGAGAGATAGGAAAATGCTGTACTTTCTTTGGTACTTTAACAAGAGACAATTTCTTTGAAAAGAAAAGCAAATGACTATGTTTATTTCTGGAAATTTCTCATACATGGAAGTGGTACCCTTTTGGAAATTTGCAAAATCGACGTTTAAGGCGACACTTATTTTCAATTTAACTCAATTTGTATTATGGTACTAAGATTAGGACACCGAATCATGTTTTGTCGAGTTTTGTTTCCACTGGAGACCTGTTTCTCACCTATTTAGCATTCTATTTGATAGTCTACTACTCCTCCAATATCACATACTCACCTATTTATCAATTTGTTTAATAGCTTACTACTCCCTCAACGTCACATATCACTCATATATCTTCGTACGCACCTCCATTCTTCACGAAAATTATACCGTCTTGATGACCGTCTCATTCCGATCATGATGACACTCGTCTCGTCTTTTTTCATGCTCAACAGATTTCGACCAGAATGAAGCCGAAGATGCTGCAACCAAGTTACGAAGTAAGAGTCACGTGACAAACAAACGGGACACCGTTCACACCCAATGGTGTCTAGTTTGCGAGATTTTGCGAAGCGATTACGTTTGTCTCAACAGGACGACATATGCCGCGCTACATTTGACAATGTTGGACTTTCATTGTCCATAAAAATATTAAATTATAAGTTAGACTTTAAAAATACACATTGTGGATTGCCTATATATATGTACTCATCCAGTTTCAAATAATTTATACAACCAGACTTTGCCCTTTCACCATGTCATTACAATAGATCACATGTTACCACATCAATTATCTTCAACAACCCTAAAATATTGGATGCTTTTTATCAAAGGTTAACAAGCGGAATTCAAATGAGCCATAAGGATTCCGATGGGTGCATTGGGAAATCAGTTTGTCTACTTGTAATAATTACCATTTATTAATATATTCTAATTTTTTCGCCAACTTATTTTTGGAATATTTCGAATGTAAATAATTGCATAAATATCTTTGGTACAAATATACAATGCACGAGTACAATGGTTTTTACTTTTTATGTATCTTTTAGATGTATATGCTATTTTACATATTTGGAGGGGTATATATGCATATGCCCCTATTTTTTGCCAATTTAGCTGCGAATGCGTTACGAATTTGTTACGAAGGTATATCGTCCCCTTATAAATAGCTTAATACCGATATGCTTTTCATATAATCGTACCGTCCCTTCCACTGTACTTTTAATATAATTGTACCATCACCTCCACACACATCAAGAACAATGGTTGCAACCTCTTTTGCTTCCCATCCATGCTCCCCATCTCCACCGCTCCCACCTAACATACATAAAATGTACATGCGTGACACGAAACATAGACTCATTGAGTTGCATATTAGTTGAATTAACAAACTAAAAATAAATATGGAAGTTCTGCTTCAAGACTATTAATTGCGTATGGTAGAAATTGATACAAAGAGGAAATAACTCCAAATTGTTGAAGATGAACATGACATTGTTTTGCAAGATTCTAAAAGAAACCAAAAAAGAATTGAGGAGTACAAGGAACATATTGAATATTTAATAAAAATAGTACTTTGATTGTGGTATCTGCTTTTGTATGACCTCGATTATTGTAGTTATAATGGATGACATTAACGTTTGTGGTATCTTCTTTTGTACGACCCCTATTTTGTGTATACACATTTCGATTATTTTTGCAAATTCCCCTATAAAATTTACAATGATTGACTAGTGTTGATAAACTGAACTAACGTGACAGTTATCACGCCAGAAGTCATTTTTCTGTTTATTTTGGAGAATCATAAAAGGCAAAACGGTTCATATAAGAACCAATAAAATATCGCAACGTAGTGCATCATAGAAATATGCCTCGTTTATACGAGAAGTAAAGTTGCATGACGTTTGAATTTGCATCAATTTGAATTAGAGATGAAATCTTAAAATAAGAATGATTAGAAATAACTATAATCACACATTATAGATGCAACAATTTGAATTAGATGTATTCTTAGTTTTTTAGATGCATCATAATATATTTTCTACCTTAAAATTAGATGCATATAATGATATATCAGATGTTTTTAATATGGTTAGACAAATCATATGTAATTTTCATCCTTTGCGCGTCAAATGCGTTGCTAGCACTATTTTGTATCGTTTTCACTTCAAAATTACTTTTGAATCTAATTGAGATACATCTAAATGAATAAAGATGCATCTAAATCAAGTCGATGCATCTCAAATATATGATTATTATTATTTCTCATCTTTCTCATTTAAAGTTTTATTCTTGCTGGATCCCTACTGTCGTACCGGGCACCGTTCTCTTTATTTGATTTAAACTCTAGCTTAAAATTCATTTGTAATCTCACAAGACTAATCTAGCTTCCATATTGTAGTAAATAGTCAAGTAGGTGATATTCTGTAGTTACTGTTTGAACTTGGAATTTGCCATGGACATAGACACAACTCAGTAAGTGCAAAACATGAAAAATCCACCATGCAATTTAATAATTCGTCGTGTTACATAAATTTCCATAAAGACACGGCGTATTGACTTTGACTATAGACTTGGTCGTCTCCTCCACCCACACATAACACACTATGATCATTACTCGTATTTATTAATCCATATATTGACACCATAACTTATTCATACTGTCCACCATTCATTTTTTGAATTTCTTCTACATGCAAAATGGTCAAACAAGGAAAAACGTTTTATGCAAAGTCAAAGTCCAGCTAGCTAGTCAAAGAAATGAACAAGAATCTGTCTTTATTTATCTAAACCAAGACTTGGTTAATAGACTTGATGATATCCATTCAAGAAGAAGTAGGAGAAGATTGATGGCCTTTTGATTTTCTATATTCAAAACTTGAGTTTTACAAATTGTAAATAAAAATGGGTATTTGTTTTTCTTCTTCTTCTTCCAGTAATCCAACCCCTAACACCACTGGCAATCTCAGTTCAGGTACATGCATGGCACCCCTCATATCATATCTTTATGTGATAATATATTTATGGGTTTGCTAGATTATGTCATAATATTAATGGGTTTAAAAGATTATATGATAATATTCATGGGTTTGGTAGATTTTGTGACAGTACTATTTATGGGTTTCTAATTCTATGTTGACTTTTTGTCAAATTTGTGTGATTGCATATGAATCTTGTTTCTTTTTTAGTATAGAATCTCACTTCAAGAAGAGCTAATTTTGTTTTTCTCTTAAAATTTTGTATGTATGTTCTGGATTTTTTTGTTTCTGTTGATTTTTATATTCATGAGTCCTGTTTTATCAGTTGACTTACTTCAAAACTTGTATGAAATGTTGTTTTTTATGAAATCTCATCTCAAGAACTCCCATTGTTCATTTTTTTTTTTGCCAAAACTTAATTTATTTCATGTTTAAGTTCGTCATGTAGTATAGAATCCCACTTTAAGAAAGTATCTAAGTTATGCCTTTTATATGAGTTTTGTCTTTACATAAATGGATTTTCCTAGTTGACTTATAGTCGACTTTCTACGAATAGGGCGCGGTGTTTGTCATTGCGTTTTAAAAGTGATTATTTGATTATTGCATTTTCAAGGATAACCAGTTTAGGTATAGCGAGAGACTCGTTTGAGTATCTTAATACAGGGGTCAAGATAATCAGTTTAGGATTTGTAATATCTCAACATTTACGGGTCATTTTTACGTTTATTTACTTGAATAATCGAATTTGCCAAAACTTAAACAGCGTATCAGTGTGTATCACAACTTTTAGCAAGATCACTACATCCAAAAGCTATTTTGTGCTAATTATGTCATTAAACATCTTACGTTAATAACACCTTCTTTGAATGTTGCATTGATGCAAAAATCTAATATTTTGTTGTTGAATTGTATATGGAAATAGCCATTTCACAGACTACCATTACGACAAACTCGTTATCATCAGGAGCAAGCAGCAAACTCTCCACTGGCAGCCAGTTCTCAGCAGCTAGCGGTAGTGACTCTATAGGCCCAGGGGGCCTCATCTTACCCCATCCCAATCTTAGGTTATTCAGCTTTGCTGAACTCAAAACTGCTACTAGAAATTTTCGAAGTGATACAGTATTAGGTGAAGGTGGTTTTGGTAAGGTTTATAAAGGTTGGCTCGAAGACAAATCCACTTCAAGAAGTACTGTAATTGCCGTCAAGAAATTGAACTCTGAGAGCATGCAAGGATTGGAAGAATGGCAGGTAAGTAAATGTTTCAACTACATTATATTGTATATTTATAAGTTTGCAAAATGGTCTTGGATGTTAATAATCATGAATTTCACGCTACATTTGAGCAGGCAGAAGTGGATTTTCTAGGGAGGCTTTCTCATCCGAACCTGGTGAAATTATTAGGATACTGTTACGAGGGTACTGAGTTGCTACTGGTATATGAGTTTATGCAAAAAGGAAGCTTGGAAAACCACCTATTTGGAAGTAAGAACTTTTACATATGTTGCTAATATCATCATTTTATTGGTTCTTTTTGTAAGACGTGAGAATAAATGTATGTTGCTTGAATTCCACAGGAGGCTCCACGGTTCAGCCACTTCCGTGGGATCTTCGGCTCAAGATTTCAATAGGAGCAGCTCGGGGCTTGGCATTTTTGCACGCTTCTGAGAAACAAATTATCTATAGAGATTTCAAAGCGTCCAACATATTACTTGATGGGGTAAGTTAAGTTACTACTAATTTGTTCAAGATTATGAGCACTTTGTGTGTCTCAGTTTAATCATTTTTATTCTTTTTTTGGGCAGTCATATAATGCAAAATTATCAGACTTTGGGCTTGCTAAGATTGGTCCATCAGCTAGTCAATCACACGTAACAACACGTGTCATGGGAACTTATGGATATGCTGCTCCCGAGTATGTTTCTACAGGTAACCACACCACTTTACCTAATATAGAGCTATAGATTCAAATTTTTGAATTTTCTAAGTTGAAATAGATTGCATAAATCGTCCCTCATTGATACTATTCTCCATGTTCCCTAACTATACTGTTTGGATTCACTTTCCTCGAAGGGTAACAGATGAGGAATCAAAAGTGAAAGCAAACATTGTAATTACTGATCATTTTATGCAAGTTGCATCTGAGCGATGATTTTTGTTATATTCAGCAAATCACATGTACACCTTTTCTGGAATTTAGTCTATATTTTATCATAAAAGATTCTAATACACTGTTTTGTTTTGTTAAACAGGACACTTGTATGTGAAGAGTGATGTGTACGGTTTTGGAGTTGTACTAGTTGAAATGCTAACAGGACTTCGGGCACTGGACACTACCCGGCCAGCAGATAAACACAACTTAACTGATTGGATTAAACCATTCTTAACTGACGGAAGGAAGCTGAAGAAAGTAATGGACTCACGTCTCGAAGGAAGATACCCTTCCAAAGCTACAAGCCAAATTGCTCAATTAGCCAGTACATGTCTCGGACCAGAACCAAAGACCCGACCATCAATGAAAGAAATAGTTGAAAAGCTAGAAAAACTTGATGCTATCAATGAACGACCAAAGGTACCAAGAGTACATTCGTCTCATTCATCACCATATCGACACTCCCAACAACCTTCACATCAACGTCGTTCTCCATCACCTCATGCTACTCCAGAAGGCAACCGAAGAACAAAACGCTCACCAAAAGGGTAGTGAAATTACCGGGCCATTTGAGGATTAAAATTCTCAAAGTATTGTTATAGATTTTTTTATACATGCTATGGGCAATATGTTGTTTTTATAATTTATCCATGAATACAATGTTGGTTGAACACTATTAGTAGTTAGTTTTAAGAGTTTGTGCAGAATTTATACATGAACATCCAAAGTTTATAGCAGTTAGAGCTGCTTAATCTTTGTTTTTGCCAGTTTGAGTTTAGATGTTGTGTTTTGTAATGCAGTGGTTACCTGCTATTTTTATCAACATTGTACTATTGTAGTTGTACTATCATTTGCAGTTTTTAAACGTCCTTGTTTAAAGTTGTCTTCTAAATACACAATTGCATTGTTAGTATATCATTGTTTTCTGCAAGTTTATACATTATATTATGTTGTTTTCTCATTGTCCCAAACACCCTGTTACTTTTCATTCGAAATCAAAACCACACACTATGTCGAGTTACAAAGGCATGTTAGAGAGGAATTGGCTTCGATACGACCCTGTGCAACAGTGGTATCAGAGCGAGCGCTCTAAATCTTGGGAGAAGCCAATTCATAATCGGATGCAAAAGGGCTTCGAGAAGAGATATTCGCTTAGGGAGGGGTTGCAAATACGTTGCCAAGGTGCAGTCAAAGGAAGCATATATCTCATGAATGTAAGGAGATGTTAAGGAGAAAATTGAAAGAAATTGAAGCATATAATGCTTCAAACGTACGTGTAGCAGTCAAAGAAAAGGAAGATGGAAGTGCCATAACAAGTAAAGAGAGAAGGGCTCGTTGCTATATATGCAGAAAACGAGGCCATGTATTAGCCACCCCTAGAACCCCAACCGTTGAGAACAAAACAAGAGAACCTATTATAGTGGAAGATGAAGAAGTCTTCAAATATCCCGAAGATGTTCATGTAAAAACCAACTATATGGTCGAAGGAACAGATTTCTCGAATTGAAATAACATTTGGTATGTAAGTAATGCATACAAAAAGCATATGAGTCCAACAAAATCTTTGTTTAAAAGGTTGAAGAGTAGATTCAGGATCGAACAAACACAACATGAGAAAAAATTTATTTTTTCTCATGAAATTGGAGAAGCAGTGGTAACGAATGAAAATGAAATTGTGATCCCTTGTGTATTGTACATGCCAGAAGTAACACTAAACGTGTTGAGTCTCGATCAATTATTGGCACAAGGTTTTGTGATCACGTATGGACACGACAAGTGTAGAATTTCTTACATGTTTGGAGAAGACAAGAAGGTTTACGATGGTGAAAGTGATTATGGAAAAGGAAAAGGGTGCGAAGTTGACACAGAAGGTATGATTGCAAAGCAAAACTAGTATCTTGAGGAGTATTTCGATTCAATAGATCCCAAAGGCGCATGTCCACTCATTAAGGGATTGGAAGAACTCAAAGGAAAGAAAATATAGTACAAGACTACTTGGATGACGATTACATAAGTGTAAATGAAACTTTGTATGCGATCAAGACGGGATGTGTTGGAATCATTACCACCGATCATAGGAAGTGTAAAGATCGATTTATTGGGTCTTTACAAGATGGTAGATAGCATGGGAGGTTATCTAAGTGTTTCTTTAGGAAACAAATGGAAGGATGTTTCTATAATACATGGATTAACCAAAGAACATGATGAGGATTTGAAGGAATGCTATAAGCGAACCATTAATTTGGTGAAGTGTTACTACGAAACAACTTTGAGGGCCTGGTACAAGGAAGAACTTGTAAAGAATGAAGAAACCGAGAAGTTTGGCTATGATCATGCCAAGGAAGGGAACCCATAGGAACACATTGGGTCAAGTGGGCTACAAGTTGTAAAAGATAACACACGAGAATGCTTTAAGAATGTTCAAAGAGGAGAGACTCGGTTTGGTGAACTCCTAGAAGGCGACAAGGACACGAATGGCGATCGAGTGACTAATCAAAAGGATGGAGGAAACACATAAGAAAGAGATGACTTCGTGGTCATCACATGAAAGGAAAAAGCTGCTGGAATGGATGTCTATAACATTAGGGGGTGATTGTTAGATTTAATGTTATAGAAGTTAAACCATAAGGGTATTTTAGTATGTTTTATATATTGTATGTTTGTGTAATAAGCCTGTAAACAGACTTCGATTATGGGCTGGGTCAAAAAGGGTCGTTTAGGTTGTTAGGGTATAACAGTTAAGTTAGGTTGTGTCGTTTATAGAATGGGTATAACTGTCACATGGTACCGATTCATGATGTATAAAGGGTCAAGAGTCTGTAAACAATGTAATTTCATTCCATATCAATTCAATACACAATTGCATTGTTAGTATATCATTGTTTTCTACAAGTTTATACATTATATTCTGTTGTTTTCTCAGTGTCCCAAACATCCTGTTACTTTTCATTCGAAATCAAAACCACACACTATGTCGAATTACAAACAGTGACGGAGCCAGGAGCAAATATGACTGGGTGCACAAATTTTTTTTAAACCATAATATAATAGAGTTAAAAAGTGGAATAAAACAAAGATTTCATAAAAACGATAAATAAATGAACATATTACCTTCTAATTAGTGATTCTACGATCTCCCATAGCAAAAAAACGCTTACGTACACCCTCATTTTAACATTAATAAGTTCTTCTTTCTCTATGGCACAAGTTAAAGCGCTGTTAAAATAATCATCGCCCATCCGACACGCTAAATCGGTTTTAATGAGCTTCATTTTAGAAAAAGTGAAAAACATCTTTCAACCGTAGCAACAGGCAAGAGTAAAGCCAACTTCAACAACCGATAAACCAAAGGATAAGATGTATGTTTTTTCTTATCCACCATCTTCTCAGCAAGTTTGGCAATACTATCCAAGTTAGTGAAATATTTATCGTTACACATGATCTGATAATAGACTCCAAGTTCTGTAGGAAGACTTAACCTTTCCATATAAGTAAAATCACGCGGATACATCTCACTAAGTTTCACTAACCTTGATATACTATATTCTGAAAATGAATCATGCGGGCTCAAAGCCGCCATATAATCAAGTAACTCGGTGCTTCCCTCACTAAAACGATCTCCAAACTCTTGAAGTTGCATATCCATAACGGGTTGAATATATCGACTTGAAATGATGTTGATTTGTAATTCTATCCTTTCGGCCTCTTGGATGAAAGTCAACCATATTTACCATCTCAATATCATGTTTACCACAAAATGAAGTTACATCCTTCAAAAGTGAAGGAAACCCTGTTGCCCTATACTCTTGCAATGCTCTTTTGGTTCCTTTTACCAATGAAACGGCTCTAAGATCGTTTAATAAACGCTCTTCAAGAAGATGTTGTGACCATGTATTAGTAAGCTCCATTATATGCAACAACAAGTACAATAAAACACAAAATCAAGAAGTGTTTTGAAATACTTTATAAGACCGAAATTCGCGGTTCCACTAGAGATAGTATCACCCTCTTCCTCAACATAGTGAAGAACCTTAAGAACCTCCGAAAACATTTGTATCAATCTAGTGATAGTTCTATGATGAGAACCCCATCTTGTATCATCAGCTCATGCAATGGTAACTTCTTGGTTTTTCCCTCTCCCTGTTTCAATTTCACCTTTCTCTATTTTTTTTTACTATTCTTTCTTTGTGACTTTCTCGCAGCATATCTTTCTGTTTACAAGAGCCACAAACAACATTTGTCACCGTGGATAGAACATCAAAATTGGGGATTTTACAAAATTTTATATACTTTTTTTATTTGTAATTAAACCAACTAAATAATACTAGAAAATCGATAATTTTTTCAAAAATTAACATTATACCGAAAAATTTCATGGGGTGCACGTGCACCCTCGGGCACCCCCTAGCTCCGTCCCTGATTACAAAGGCATGTTATAGAGGAATTGGCTGCGATACAACCCTGTGCAACATTCAAACCCCAACGAATAAAATCACATGATAACCCATTAATTTTACCTTCTGGAACTAATTTTAGTATTATGTGGAAAATAATCATTTTAGCAAAGAAAATGATCGTTTTTAGCCTATGAAGCCACTGGTGAGCATGTTCATATGAAGTACAATACAACTTACGATTTCATAGTACTAGTCAAATCTTAAATAAAAACATATAGCCGGTTCAACCGGCGAACCGGACTAAAACCGGTTCGACGGTGTTTCTTGGTTCAACCGAGAAAACTCAAAAAACCAAGAATCGAAAAACCGATTTGATATCGAGTAATGCGGTTGGATCTATTTTCTATGTTTATACAATATTGTAAAGCATTTATATCTCTAACATCTATTAATCACACAGTTTATTCAAATTTCACTCTAAACCTATCTAATCATATCTTTTTTCCACACATTATTTTTTTCATCATGGCTCTTACACCATTTTCTTCATAAACCACTATAAGAAAAAGGAAAAATTCTCCCATCACTTTTACACATATACCACAATAGTCTTTTATAAGTCTTTTTCGTAAACAAAATTTTGAGTTTATCATGACATAAGAGTAAAAAGAAAAAAAAAAATCGAGAAACAAAAAACCAGCCTAACAAAATAAGCTAAGAACATGAATGTATTTGTGTTTTCTTCTAAATTACTCGACTATGATATCTCGCCAACGTGAATAATCTTTATATTCAGACAGAGGTGCGACTGTTTACATCTCGTCAACGCTCCATTCCACATAGTTTGACTCTTGGACATTGATCCCGCCATTTTTTAACCAACTGAAACAAACTTTCAAATCACAAAACAAAAAAAATGGAAACCTTACACAAAACCCTAATCAAAAACACCAAAAACCCAAAACTAGCATTCCAAATCTTCAAAAGAATCACTTCAAATCCCAGTTTCCCATCAAATCATTTCAACCAATCACTTCCTCTTCTCACCAACATCCTCATCGGAGCGAAAACGCTCTCCGAAATCGACTCCCTTAGCCATCTCATCCTCTCACAACCACCAGAAAAATCACAACCGTCCGTCGTCTTATTCATACGAGCTCTCGCGAAAGCGGGTCATGTCAGGATTGCTGTTTCCAAGATGGAAATGTTTAGATTGAAGTATCCGAATAAACCCTTTTCGGTGTCGTTGTATAATTTACTTATTCGGTTGGCGCTTGAACAGAATTACTTGGATTGTGTTCGGGTGTTGTACGAGGATATGATTGTGTGTCGGGTGAAGCCCGAAACGTATACTTTTAATCTTTTGATTGGTGCGTTGTGTGATTCGGGGTGTTTGGATGATGCGCGTAAGGTGTTTGATAAAATGCCTGAGAGGGGATGTGTGCCGAATGAGTTTACTTTTGGGATTTTGGTTCGCGGGTATTGTAGAGATGGGCGGGGAAGTGAAGGTTTGGACCTTTTGGAGGTGATGAGGGTACGGGGTTGTTCCAAATATTGTTATTTATAATACGTTGGTTTCGGCTGTTTTGTAAGGAGGGTAAGACTGATGAGGCGGAGAAGCTGGTTGATAGGATTAGAAAGGATGGTCTTGTTCGAATGTTGTTACTTTTAATTCCAGGATTTCCGGTTTGTGTAGAGCGGGAAAGGTTTTGGAGGCTTCGAGGATTTTCAGAGATATGCAAGTGGATAAGGAGTTAGGGTTGCCTCAGCCTAACACGATTACTTATAATTTGATGCTTGAAGGGTTTTGCAAGGAAGGAATGATGGAAGAAGTGGAGACGGTGATTGAAACTATGAAAGAAAGTGGTGTTTCCTTGGAAGTACAAAGTTATAACATATGGTTGTCGGGTTTGGTGAGAAATGGAAAGGTTTTGGAGGCACAAGACGTTCTCAATGAGATGGCCGAAAAGGGTGTATCACCTACTATCGTCTCGTATAATATCATGATGGATGGCCTATGCAAGAATGGTATGTTGCGTGATGCAAAAACGGTCATGAGCTTAATGAAAAAAGACGGAGTGGCTCCTGATGTAGTCTCAGATAGCATCCTACTTCATGGTTATTGCAAAAAAGGGAAGATTAATGAAGCCAATGAAATTTTACGTAACATGATTGCAAATGGTTGTATTCCAAATAACTACACCTGCAATAGTTTGTTAGAGAGCCTTTGGAAAGAAGGGAAAGTGTTGGAAGCAGAGGAATTACTAAATAAGATGAAAGAAAGAGGTTATGCCTTGGATACAGTGACTTATAATATTGTTCTCGATGGACTGTGTAAAAGTGGTAAAGTAGACAAAGCAGTTGAAACACTGCACGAAATGTGGAATCAAGAAGATGATGATAGCAATAGAAATAATTGCATGCCTGATTTAATTACTTATTCCACTATAATTAATGCATTATGCAAAGACGGGAAGCTTGACGAAGCTAAAAAGAAGTTCATAGAAATGGTGGGGAGAAACGTATATCCAGATTCAGTTATTTACGACATTTTTGTATCTAATCTATGTAAAAATGGAAAAGTGTCGTCAGCATTTCGGGTTCTTAAGGACATGGAGAAGAAAGGGTATAACAAGAGCTTGCAAACTTACAACTCTTTAATCCTTGGGTTAGGAATGAAGAGTCAATTCTTTGAGATGTATGGGTTGGTGGATGAAATGAGGGAACGAGGTATCTCTCCTAATGTTTGTACTTACAATAATATGATAAGATGTTTATGTGACTCTGGCCAAACTGATGATGCCACTAAACTATTGGATGAAATGTTGACTAAAAGTGTATCTCCGAACATTTCCACCTTCAAGTTACTAATCAGACCTCTATGCCAGATAGGAGAGTTTAAACCAGCGCATGATGTGTTTGACATTTCTTTAAGTATATGTGGTCATACTGAAACACTGTACAGTTTCATGTTCAATGAATTGGTTGCTGGAGATGAGCTCATGGAAGCAAAGGACGTTTTCATGTCGGCGTTGGATAGATGTTTCGAGATAGGGAACTTCATATATGCAGATTTCATTGGCAGGCTATGCAAAGCTGAAATGGTGGAATGTGCAAGTGATGTTCTAAAAAATGATTAAAAATAGATACTCATTTGATCCTGCGTCATTTATGCCTGTCATTGATGGTTTGCGCATGATGGGAAATAAGCGTGAGGCTGATGAATTTGCTGAGTGGATGCTTGAGATGGGCTCAGAGGTTAAGTTTTCAAATCAAGTTAATCGGAATGCTACGGTGTTTAATCGCAGAAAAGTTTCAAATAACAATGAAAACAATTGGCAACACATACTGCACAGGTATTACTATCACAAGAGCTGCTTCTTTTAAGTTCCTAGTTCTTAATAGTTACTAATAACATATATAATTGTATTGGATGATTACCAATTTGTAATGTTCCTTAACAATCTTTTCTGTAATATAACCCTGAAACGTCATGTTTATCTGATCGTTGACAGAGATGATGGCAGCCGTGCCACACTGAAAATAGTGAACAAGATACAGAAAGGATGGGGTCATGCAATAATATCGAATCCACAATCCCCCCAGTATGACTTCGTTGATACCTGAAGAGTGAAGAGTACTGATCGGTTATCAATCTTCTTTGGCTGCCCAATTAATCCCTAAAAGCAAGGTTAAACTTTGAAGTATTCAGTTAGTTCTCATCACTATACGTAGTAATTGGTAATGATATTTTTCTCGAATAATCTTCTTCTTTTATAGGGATGGGCTTTGTATGATATATTACAGCCTGTAACTTCTTTTGGGAGGAAACTGTTTCAAGAACATTGTGGTGTTGAAAATGCAGCAGAGTGTTATGGTGTAAGGTGTTTGGGTATAGTCTACAGGTGCTTAAATTGTTCATCTACAATAATGTAAAAGTATCGATGTGTATGCCTAAATAATTAAAAATGATTACAAGAAGACCATTGCATTCAATATGTCCCCACTGTCTTATCCTTATGCTGCTTTACACGAATGACCAATTCCTATTGTTCTTATGATACACGAAGCTCATGCTGTATGTAGCAATTGCTTTTTTCTTTTTTTGGGTAACCATGGTTTCTGACCTTTTGGCTGACCAATCCACGGGGTTTGAACCCACCGCTACACAGACAATATCTAGCAATTGTTCATTTCATCCTGATTTGAAATGTTCAATCTGATAAATCCAAGTTTTGTAGTACTCCCTTCAGCCTCTGAAATTTGTACAATTTCCAATTTAGGATACCTCATACTAGTTGCAGCTTTTCTTTCTAGGGTTAAAATAAAGCTAATGTTAACTAGCTGACCTTTGTCAACATTACATATATATTCAGGCATGTGAAGTCGGTTATTACATTCTCCATTGAGTAGAGGAGTACAATGTAACCAATGGAGTAACAGCTGGCTAATGATATTTTGTAACTTGTGTTTATCCAATAGATGTTTCATTCTCAATTGGTGTTTCAGAGAGGCTCAATATATTCTATGTAGATTAATATGGGTACCAAGGGGAATTTTTTTATATTGACTTATTTTTGGTGTTCATGACAGTGGTCGTTCGTTATCACACAGAGTTGGTTCCTCAGTATAGATAACTAATAACCAGTTTGACTGTTGCAGGAACTATTTCCACAAGCTTCACAAAGTGTTTCCTATCATTCTTTTCTAGTTCCTATACATCCAATGGGTCATTCTGAACTTTAACCTCAAGTATATCATTGGTTAAGTTCCCTCACATGGAATCCACGATCCATTTTGATTGGCGGTCAAAATTTCCTCGAACTCTCCGTTAATGTGATATGAGTAAATTTGCTTGGCTTTCATGAGATTTTACATGTATGTTACAGGTACACATACTTATCATCTTATACTTGGCAACTTTCTACTAGTGCTATATAGAGTTAATAAAATTATTTTTCTCCTGACAATCTTATTGAAATGTTTTATACTGCATGTTGGCTATACTTCATAGTTAACACATCAAAATATATTTCAACGCTTAAAACTTACACTTACATTTACCACTCCTCTGTTACTGATATCCAGGTTTTGACATGAACAGTGGGCATAAAAGTTCAGAATGGAAGCAAAGAAGTATATGGCGCTGCCGGAAACTTGCGTGACAGTTATTGTGCCCACAAAATCTGGTTCAAGCATTTTCAGGTACGAATAATAAATTCCGTACAATTACTTAAACGCCTAGTAACAAACCATGAAGGTTAATCTAGTTATAGTAAAATAGCTCCCCACAAACTTAAAGTATTCAATCAACAGCGTCGTGGTCCATGTAAAATTATGGACGAACCTATAATGCCGATGCTCTTATGGCTGCATTCTTTACATTAAAAATATACATTTATCTTGCATATATTCCTCGACACGACTACTTGTAAAATATCTTATCATTAGGATGGACCATTGCCAGTGAAAGAGCTTCTAGATTCCAGATGAAAAGATTGGTTAAGGAAGAGTTGAATTGTGCAATTCTTAGATGCTATATTTATATCCATACATTCCTCAAGATCCGCATCGCAAGTCAACAATACCCACTCAGAGTCGTCATCCAAGTACTTGAGAGTGACACTGTTCATAACATCAATGTTGAAGCGCATCATTATCGCTCGCTGCAATTCTTCAAAATTCCAATCTCTTGACATACACATTCGTATCTTCTTTTCGCCATGAACAACTTTCACACGGAAAACATCATCCTTTTTTAATAGCAGTGACTTCCCTTCATCTTGAGCTGGTTTGTTGTGCAACCCACTAGGTTTTTGTGCATACAAGGTGTTGACTTTTGAGATGCCAAGAGGTGGACCAGATATGTCGCTACCGCATGACGAAGAACCGGATGTTTTTTGAGATGCCAAGAGGTGGGCAGAATCATTAGTTGGTTTAGGAGTGGAGCTTAGTTCTGGAAAATTTGTATAGAATGATCCAAGTTGAATAGTACCCTCCGCACCTTGTACTGAATCAATTATGAGTTGGAGTTTTTTTAGAGAATGGCCAACTTTCTGTATCTTTCGAGAAGGCCATCTCATTATTCCATGTTCTCTGCATATCCTCTTTAAAGTTGTAGGACAAACTGAAACCATCAGCCAAAAACAAAAATCAGAATTTAGACGGGATATTTTTTATTTTAGTTTTAATATGATATAAAAGAGAGAGTGGTTAACCTCCAATGCTCTTGGCAGCATCTTTAAGGCTCCCGGGAAAGTATTGTTGGAGAACCGGTAAACTTATGTTCTTTTCTGCTTTAATTCGTTTCTTTTCATCTGACCTTTTGATGCCTAATAATCGTTTTCTCCCTTTGGGTTTCAAATCTGGCTGAATTTTCTTCCCACGTCCTGACAATGTAGATCGTTGATAATCCCATTGGTTTATAACATTGAATTCTTGTGGTTCTTCTTTGTGGGGCCCCATTGAAACAACAAAGCTTTCACCCCTCTGTTGGGCCTCCATCATGTATGAAATCCAAGAAGACTCGTCTGATCCTTTGACTGAATATGAATCTTCTTGTATTAATTCATCATTATTTAATACATGTAAGCTCTTGGAAACCTGTTGTATCACATAAGATATTGAGCTTAACATCTGCTTTTGTTCATCATCATTTCTGCAATCACGAGGAAGGAAAAACTCCAAAATGAAATCAGTGGGTCCCGTATAAGTGCTACGGAGACGTATTGCTACTGCACCACTAAGTCCAAAAAGCTTAGCATGATCAGATAGAGGATATTCTGCTCTAGAAAAACCTGTGATGTCAGTAGCAAAGCATGGTTGGTTTGTTCCCAGTGCTTTACCAGCAATACCTTCGCCTTGAAGCAAGTGTAGCTCAGAGCATGCCTCGTAGAACCCTAGAACATTAGGATCAAACACATAGGACGCAGACTTTATGACGGATATGCAGGCAGCAGATTGGTGCGGACACCCTCCTCTACCTTGTTGTGCGCACATGCTCCATGTTTGAGCCAATGGCAAACCATGCGTGTCGCATACAGATTTCAATACTTCCCTGATCTCTGCCAGAACTACTTCATAGGATTCATTGGAATCCTGTGATATACAAAACCACATGTCTTTTCAGAATTCAGAAATAAGTGTGAATAGCAATTGACAGATAAGGTGTTTAAGAATTTATGTTTACCTCTGGTTTTGGGTGAATCAAGAACTCGGAACTCCTTAGATCAAAAGCCTGCAATTAGATAAAGTCTTAGAAATGATTGAGCTAAACATGTGAATAGAAAAATATACAAAAGTTGATTAAGAAGCTACCTCAAGAGCTTTACTGATGTTATCAAGTTCATGACGATAGTTGACATTCTGAGATATGGTCACGATCTCAATGACACCCAAGCAAGTTCCACTCCTTACATCAAAAACGGGAAGAACAAGAAACCCACAAAGATTCATCTGCTGATTACTATTTACATCCTCTTTCCCACCAGGAGTGCACATGGGGAACTTCTTCAAGAAAACAAGGCTTGGTAAACCAAAAAACGCCTCCGAATCATCCTCAGTAGCAAAATGTTGGCTCTTGGAAATGTGTCTATAACCTAATAAGACCTTGCTGTTTGAGTTAAGGATAAATGGCTGGTCCTCTGTCGTTAGGACATTAGCCGCTCTTCTGGACAGGAAGCCA
This sequence comes from Chrysanthemum makinoi, assembly GCA_910596185.1. Taxonomy (NCBI): domain Eukaryota; kingdom Viridiplantae; phylum Streptophyta; class Magnoliopsida; order Asterales; family Asteraceae; genus Chrysanthemum; species Chrysanthemum makinoi. The sequence goes on along the minus strand of OU343220.1, from coordinate 70,082,210 downwards.
AAGTTGTATAAGAGTTTCTGTGTCTCTTGTGAATTCATTTAGATATTTAATTGCCTGAGTGAACCTCTTTTCAGGTGTTTGATCGTTAAAGAATGTGTCTGTCAAAGGATAGTCAACAGGCGAAGTTCTAAATGGTTTCACATCTGTTTCATCATCAAAATACCTTTGAGAAAGGTTCGGGTAAGAATGAAGGTATGATGATGATGAATCCGAAGGGTTTGAAAATGAAAAATCGTATGATTTATCATCCACAGATATCAGACTACTTTCTTTAATCGCGCCAAACATGGAGATAGTTTTAGGTGTAAAGGAGGCAAGCTGGTCATCCATAGCAAACTCTTTTCTTCTTCAAATTTTTATATTTACTTTTAGAGAATAAAGGCTAGAAAAACTAGATTAACAAGAAAGTAGAGAAAAAATGAATCACGAGCCAGAACAGAGAAGATTCATGTACAGGTAAAATAAGAAGAGTGACTTCCAGGAAGGATCAGTTTCTCCTGTAGGCAGATATCTAATCAGTCCGTGCTGCACGAACATGGTTCTTTCAAAAACTGCCTACTATTTTGAAAGTTTCTCTCAGAAAGGAAGACAAATGCACGAAATCTCTGATTGTCCTAGGTAGATTTTGAAAACAAACAGAAAAGGAAGCCCAAGAAGACTCACTTTGATGAACTTGTAATGCTATATGAGGTTTTAGAATATGATTCAGGAAGAGGGTGGTGAGATGTAGATATGTATAAAGAACAGACTATAGTTGATTTAACGAGCAACACTTGGTATTTCACCTTGTGTGATCACACACAATTGTACATCCGCAATTTGCCACTTCTGGGAATTTATATACAAAGAATGAGAATCTAGAACCACATACTATTAGAAATAAAATTATAAATTAGGTGGAGACTATTCACATGATCTGTGTGTACAATTAAATAATGTAACATAAGTTGACTAAGTCGAGATGTAGTAAGCTTTATCAATCCCAAGAACCTTATAATGGTGTCGACATATTTTTCATAGTAACTAGTAACCGTTTTACTGTTACAACGGAAGTATGATATCTAAACTTGTTTCTTTTGCGATTGCTCAGTAGGTTTGACAAATGATATGCCCAAACACAACTTAAACCTTAGTTTTTTCTAACTCATGGTTACAGGTGACGCGACAACAGGTATGGTTCTGGCATAGATTAAGAAGAGAAGCATTCATATGATAGTTTTCTTGCATTAGACATAAATAAGCCTAGTTGTGACTCCATGGAGATAAAGCAAGTCTATGAAGCATATAATCTCCTTTCTTAACCTTTCAAGCATGACAACATTTTTTTGACTTATTCCTTTTTTAAGAAAATATCATCGCAGTCATTGTTTGAGGTCACATGGTATCAGATACTCGTAAACTTCTCTGCTTTTTGCCTAAAGTGATGCATAGGTGCATTTCTCTTTATTGTTGACGGTCATTTCTGTATGTGACCTTTTGTCTTGTTGTGCCTAGCCAAATGATTGAAGTTTGTTCATAATAGTTGAAATTATTGATTTACAGATCTTAGCATTTCAAGTGTAGTGTTTCAAAAACGGATTTGATTAATTAAAATGCAGATTACTTTCCAGACATTGTCTTTAGGCGCGGGGCTTGAGCATGTCAGCGTTGTTGGTTATCAACTTCTACGAATGATTCAAAGGCAAACTGGTGAACGTGGATGTGACGATGGTATTTCATCCTTTATTTGCTCAGATTCGAGCGAGATTTCCATGATGTTAGACGTGCAAATTGATTTTATGCTACAAAGAAAATCCGTATAGATTCGAACTGGTATTTTATATATTAGTACTCAGGATACAACAAAATAAATTCTTGTTCTTTTTCTTTCATACAAGAATCTTTTTTATTTAAATGGACAAACGAATAAATTTATGTACTTTCTTATGGGAATTTTTTAGATTACCCCAGACTATATGCTAAACTCAAAATCGGTCCTCAACTCTCAAATCCAACATTCTCAACCCAGACCGTTAGCATGGCATAATGTCATATGGTATGTTTTGTGGTGTCAACTGTCAAATGATCACATCTGATAATGTAGTTTAAAAGTAAGGGTAGGCGATGGTCATCCGATCTGATCCATTAATAGTGGAAATGGATGTTCAGGGGATCGGTCGTAGCTGGTAAGGCTAGCTAGGTTTGAACTAGCTGGTTAGGCTAGCAAGGTTTGAACCAGTAGTTGATAACCAATTTTGAAAGTAGTGTAAAGTACATGGATGGTTTTGTGTTTTCTCTTTTTCTTGAAATCTCAATTCTCAAATGCTTAACAATAATCTCATTGAAAGATGATGATGTTAGGTGTCAGATTTCAAAGGGGTTAACACGAGGATAGCAACATAAGTAATTAAGAAATGGAATCCTTCAATTAAGTTACATTATTTTAACAATATATTGTCTGTCATGATCCATTAATTTCGAGAGTTTAAGAAAATGACAAGTATATGCAAGTTTCCTGCAATCGTCATTAGCACATTGCCACACTTTTGGTGTTATTTGATAAGTGGCCATTAGATCCTCCCAAAGGCTTAAAGATTCTTGATGCAATATAGGTCATGAATATCCTTAATTGTCCTTTCATTTCTTCGCGATTAAGAGCCACAAGTTTTCTTACTACGAAAAGGACGGTTGTTTCCATCTCTTCTAGTATGCGGTGAATAGCAAACACCCAACTTATGATTAACTTGACTACACGCAAGATAGATGAATAACACATCAGCTGCAACTTCTAAATCAGATTGCTCCAAATAAGGCAACATATATATGTAACGCCTCCATCGGACTACTCATGTATCCTTTCGTGTTTCAGCTAAAAACAATAGTGGAATGATACTAGTAGCCCGTCACTCGAAGATTATAAAAGCACACAACATAAAACAAGAAATCCTTGTACTTCTATAAAAAATATATTGTTCCCAGAAGTCTAACATAGAAGCCTGTAAAGCTGATGTAATGAAATAATTAATAATGTACATGTGCGTTGAAGTTGAGGTGAGAGTTTAGAATATAGGGGAAGAATGTGGTGTTTTGGATTCTTGAAGGGGTGAATATGAAAGTTATTTGGCACCACTTTTGAGTTAAAACCTTTGAGAACGTGTAGAGTCCACGCCCTTTTCCTTTTTTCATTCCCATTTTGCCGCGTTTGTTCCTTTTAAGAGATCTAACCTTTTACTAAGTGCGTTGCTGATGACAACTTTTAAAGTGTTAGGTGCAGTCGAGGCTCGTGAAAGCTTCGTAAAAGCGTGAGGCTTGATCATGTTGTCACGTCATCTTATATCACGTTTTTTTTTAAACTTGATATATATGAAATATGATATAAATATATAAATATTTTTATATTTTGTGCCGTCTTATTTCACGCCTTATAAACACAAAAGTTTCGTCTTGGCTGCAAAGGCGTGAGGCTTTGTCATACCGTCACACCTCGCGTTATTTATAACCTTGAGTGCAATGCAGGTTATCCGCGAGTTATTCGCGCTCTAGTTAGATTTTACCCTTAAATACAAAACTTGAAAAACACCGTTCTCAACTATAACATGTTATACATACATCAATTTTTATATTATTTTTCTAAACAAACATATTTATTAGATTAAAAGTAAAATTACATAATTTTAAAATTAAATTACAATTCATTTATTGTTTACTTTATCTGCTTTGCAAAATAAAATTAAAATAAATAAATAAATAAAAAATCTAAAGGACCAAGAATGAAACTTTAGTATTTGCCAAAAAAAATAAATAATAATAAAATTAAAAGAAAGAAAAAATTGTCTTCCCCGCTCAAGCACAAAACACACCCACATACGAACACTCACACAAGCACATCACAAGTATAAATTGAAAAAAAGATACTTGGTTATGGCCATGACCACATGATGGATAACGAGCCTACTAAGCGACGATAAGTGCAGATTGGTGGCGTCATAGGTCCAAAAGCAATAACGTGATTGCTCATTGCAGAGCATTCTTAGCACTGTGTTAATGATTTTCAATTAAATTGTATCTATGAATGACTTTGATTAGACGATAATTTTAATAAAAACGGAGACAATCTCGAAAATAATGGATCACAAGTGACACTTGATTGTGATTAGATACATTATTTTTTTACAACCAATTGTAGTATAACATATCCTCTTTTGACCATAGTTCTTAGGTTGTCCATATCAAAATCAATTTTCATAAAGAGTGATAAATATGTAAAATCGATGTTTGAAAGTCGGTTTTTAATTGAACTGAGCGAATTTCTAGTTCTAATGTACGCACAAAATTTTATCTTTAAGTATGTAAATAATTTCTGTTTTATATATAAACTAGCTTTAAAGCCTAATGTACGCACGAAATTTTGAGATAAGTAAAATTTAGTGAATATCTGTATTTGTATATGGTATATTCCTTCGCATCTGAGAGGCGTTTTATTTCATCCTTTTAAATTGTTGCATCTGGATGAACGATGTGGACCGTCCGATCAAAAACAGTTTTTAAGAATAAAAAACGGAGGACCTTTATGTAACTTTTGCAAACTTGCCACCTGTATCTACGAATTGATCACTTTTGAGTCATGAATTCACTGTCGGTTCTCTAAATGAAAACTTCAAAATAAAACAAAAACAATAAATCATCCAATTTTAATCAAAATGAAAACACATAAAAATGACGAATGAGGCAATCGGAACCAGATCCAGGAAAAAAAAAAAATGCGGCGCTTCGATTCATTATTTTGTTATTTATTAACTATTTGTTGTGATTTTATTCTTATATTCTGTTTTTGATAATGTTTATAAAGGTTTTTTGCTTTTTGTTGATTTGAGTTGTTTATTAATAATCTGAGAAAAATGAATTTGTTTTGGTGTGATTTTTATTGTGATTGTGACATACTTTTGGTTGTGTTTTTAGTGTTTAAATTTGGTTGAGTTTGAGTAAAAACACTTTGTATACATGGATCACACCAGTGTTTGATGAAATGTGTGAGTGAAAAGTATCATACGTGTAGTATCACCAGTGATATTTGAGTTTTACTTATATATATGTATTATCACTAGTGATATTTGTATTATCATCTGTGAAATTTTTGTTTATTTGATAGGTTTTTTTGTTTACCTCTTAAGATTTATTACATGTCATGTATAGTATCAGTTTTGATATTTTATTGTTATTGTTTTATAATCATAGTTAAACTTTTTTTTTGCTAAAGTTTGATGATATACTATTTAACGTGAGTAAATCTTTGTTCGGCGTCAATCAAATTTTTGACTCCATCTCCAAAGATTTATAAAAGTAAAGGTATACTGTAATGTATAAGCATGTCTCCTTTAGAAGAATTAACTATGATAAACCCTGAATATGCGTATTTGATTTAACATTTAGCTTATGTGTTATGTCACCATTGATACATACATTGTTAGAATGTGTATGTATACTTTCGTTAGAATGTTATAATGGTATCCCTAAAATCACAGATATTTATTCTACAGTATGAACACTTTGTTGTTTTTGTAGATTTTAGTATTTTATTGATGGATTGTTGTGAAAGTTAGATAATTATTGAGATAATATGAGAGACTTAACATGTTAAAATAAATATTGTGACTGTAACATGCTTTTGTTAGATTTGTGGTAGATATATGTACATAATGGATAGATTGGGCATGCTTGATATATTTAAAGCGATATTTGACTCTAGTATTAGTTGGTAGTATATACCTATGCTAAAAGAGTTCCAATAATTGCTTATTGTTTATATATCACGTGATCTGACCGGTTACAACGATTGCTTATTTGTAGTATATCACCTGTGATACAACTGTTGTAATGATTGCTTGTTGGTAATATATCACCTATGATATTTGATGGCGTATACTTATTAGGTTTATATATCCATTATGATATTAAAAAACAATTAACTATTTATACACTAACATGGTATATATTTTATGCAGATTTGAATATAAAACGAGAACTATCGAAGCAAAAAGTAGGGTTGAAGGTGAAAGGAAAAAGACTTCGCGAAACAACAACCAAGTCAAACGAAGAAGTGAACAAAGAAAACAACATCGTCACGAAAGCGCTAACAATACCAAACAAATTAACAAAATCCGCGCTAGACGTTTAAGCTTAGAAAACACGAGCAAAATAGAAACGAATACACCACCAACAAATACTGAAAGAAACATATGTAATATCATATGTGATATAAAAGAATCTACAACCACAACACCATACAGATGTTGTTGAGCTGACAACGAGAGGGAGCATGTAAGAAATCAAAAGCAGTTGCAGAAAAAAAGAAGAGAAATGAAAGAAGAAGAAGAAGGCAAACTAAAAGAATGAAGTGGAAAAGAAACAAAATGAGGGATGCTCATAAAGATGGCAAGAAGAAAGTTGTAGAAAATAAAATGACAAAAGCATCAATTAGTAATTTTCTTTTGCTACTTAAATTGTAATTTTCTCTTGATACTTAAATTGTAAACAATGGTAATTTCTATTCAGTTGTAAACAATTCTTTTGGTTTATCTGAATATAACCTTCTTTTGGTAATTTATTAGAGTATCACAAGTGATATTAATAAAAAGTCAGTTAAAATATAGTTGACTTCATGAAAAAAAACTATGAAAATAAAAACATGACATATTCTCAAAATCAAACAAGCATATGATTAATTAAGCATTGCCTTTGAGTAACATAAAGATTCGGCAAAAAAAGGTCAACATATATATCAATTAAAGAATAATATCACAAGTAATACATGTCATAAACAAGTAAAAACAAGTAAACACATAAATGATGTAAATATTTCACCATTATCATGCTTTATCACAAGTTATAAAATGATAAAATATTTCATAAACTCACAAAGAACTCATAAAAATTAATTCCAGCTATTTATCACAAGTGATACATAACTTCTAATTTATGACAAAGCGAGGGCTTGGAACTAGGAAGCTCAATTGCAATTGATTTTCGCATAGCACCATCTTGACCGATTACAATGATATTGGATAAATCACAAAAGTTTTCTTGAATGCTTGGAGTAACCATACACAAGATTCAGTAGTTTCGTTCTTAAGCGGACTAGAACCAACATGCACATCTGTGATTGTCAATTGCGGTAAAGGCACAAAACCATCATGTACCTGGAAAGAGAAATATCTCAGGTGATAATATATACAAAATGTACAAAAAACAATAAAATCTCACAGGAAATATTACAAATTAAAAAATATACTTGTTTGTTTTGTATGTGGCATAAAAGAGACGATATCACCAAACTATTTGTGATTGCAATTTGCAAAAAACGGCTCCATCAAACGAAAGAATCAACAACAACTGCAACTGTGGTTCAAAAAGCACATGACTCCACAAAACAAATTGAAGAAGCTCAAACAACTTTCATATCGCCTATGATATCATAAGATCCTCCATTATCAAAACTGATTCAACAAAATAAAAGAAAGCTAACACACTTTGCTATAGCATCATAGGTGATATCACGTTTGATATCACCAGTGATATCACTTTTGATATCAAATGTAATATCACATTTGATATCACCGTGATACCGAAAACCAAAATGAGAAAAAGCAAAAAGGAGAAAGCGTAACCTCAGTACAACAACCTGGGGTCTTCTTGTATTTTGCAATTAACCGAATTACATGATTCCAAACAGGGTTTAAGTTGTAATCAACAACCTTTCTTTTGAACTTTTCAAGTGGCGAATATATGCAATCACATAAGGATTAGACTTCCCAATCATTTCCATGTTTTTCAAATTAGTTTTCTTCACGATTGTTAAGGTAACCAGTCCTTGTAGCTTAAGCTCTAGGTCACTAGCAATTATCGAACAGTACATCAAATTTGCATCACCTCGATATGGGTGACGGAGAAAGCAAAATACAAAACGCTAAAATAATAATTTAAAAGGGCGCCATTAGAAAATGAAAATAAGCATCAACTAATGCAACATAGGATATGATTACTCATTTACAATAACTTCAGATGCACTTTGATTAATTCCTTAAAGCTTGTTTATTCAAATAAATATTTTTGATTTGGTTATATATGAAATGATGGACAAAACAGGAACATGTGATTGCTTCTCAACTTGTGCATCCCTCTCTTAGGCACTTTGTCAAACACCTTCCATGCATCAAATTTTCATCAATTCACCCATACCAAAATGATATCATACTAAAACCTAATGTTGCTCATAATCTAAAACATAAACTAAAAGTATCAAATAAACAAAATTTCACAAGTGATAATTCAAATATCACTAGTGATAATACACATTTGAGTTCAACTTCAAATATCACTGGTGATATTATACGTACGATACATAGCAGTCGAAACAACAATGAGACATAAAAACAACATTAGAATCAGTTAAAAACAAAAATCCAACTAACAACTAAACTAATAAGCGAAATTACATGGCGAGATAACAAGGTTATCAAACATTTTCACTCACACATTTCATCAAACACGGGTGTGCAACTTAATAAAAAGGAATGTTAACAACTTGATCCACATAATTAACAACCGATCAATAACATTATCAACCGCAACAACATCAATCAAAAGACATTAAAAGGATGATATGATCGGGAGGTGATGAGATGATGAATTGTGATGGTGATTGGAATGGTGATAGTGATGGTGATTGAACTGGTGATGATCAACGGTAATAGTTGATTAGCATAACTAATTTTTGGAGGGAAATGATGAGAAGCGGTTGGGAGAAAACCGCGATAGCTGTGTGAAAAAATGAAGCGAATGAAAAAAGAAGAAGAAAAGGCTTTATATATTTGTGAGAATTAAGGTTAAGTATATTAAATCTTAGGTTAATCCCCACCATTAGATCAAAATAGATGGATGATGAGGATTTATCCATTGGTAAGCATCAAAATAAAAGTAAGCAAATGAAAATTCCTCGCTGCATACACATATTTTTAGTATCAAGTTAATTTAATTTAATAACTGAGGAATTTTCAAATGCTTACTCTTATTTTGGTGCTTACCAAGGGACAAATCCTCACCATCCATTTGATTTGATCTAATGGTGAGGATAAACCTAAGTTTTAATATGGAAACCTAATTCCATGTTTTTTTTTCTTCTTTTTCTTTGTCTTTTTGTCTTTCTTATTTATTATTGTTTTTTTATTTTAATTTTTTAATAATTTTTTTTTATAATTCACGTTTTTATTTTAATTTCTTTTTTTTTTTCACATTTTTTTATTATTCTTTTTTTAATTTTAAATTCACGTTTTTTTTAATCTAAGTTTTTTTTGGCTTTCATACGTTTTCATCTGTATTCATACATTCTCGTCCGTTCCTATTTGTTCGTCCATTTATCGTTTTCGTCCGTTCATATGTTTCGTCCGTTTTCGTTTTAGTCGATTCAGGCGTTTTCGTTTTTTTCGTTTATCCGTTTTCATCTGTTTCGCACGTTTTCGTTTTGTTTCAGCGTTTTGTCCATTTTATACGTTTTCGTCCGTTTTACGTTTCGTCCATTTTACATTTTGTCTCTTTTCATCGGTTTTCATCACGTTTTTGTCCGTTTTTCTTCGTTCGCCGTTTACGTCCGTTTCATCGTTTTATTCGTTTTCTTCGTTTTGTTGGTTTCATCTTTTGATTTCGTCGTTTTATGCGTTTTCGTCCCCGTTCGGCGTTTTCCACCGTTCATATGTTCGAGACGTTTTCGTCCCGTTCATACGTTTTCATCCATTCCATTTCATTTTTATTCTGTTCGGTTCCATTCCGTTCCATTCCATTTCCATTCCATTCCATTCCCTTTTTCCATTTCCTTTCCATTTCATTCCATTCCTTCCATTTCATTTCCATTTTATTTCATTATTTCCATCCGTTTCATTCCATTTTTCCATTTCATGTATTTCATTCCGTTTATCCATCCATTCCATTCCATCCGTTCCATTCCGTCCATTTGTTCCATCCATTCCGTTCATCCATTTCTTCCTCATTTCATTTTATTTTGAGATGTTTTTTCGTTTTCAGACGTTTTTATCCGTTTTCATACGTTTTTATACGTTTTTCATTCGATTTTATACATTTTTGTCCATTTTCAGACGTTTTCATTTTGATATTTGTAAGTGACACTTATTTATCTATTGTGATATAACACTGTAAGGAAGATAAAAATTATTACATTCTTCATCATGTATGTGTTATCAGTTGTGATACTCAACTAAGAATGTGATGGTTGTGTTTTTGAAAATATTTAAGAAGATTTATGTGTTTTAGGATATTATGAAATATTAAAAAAGTTGTTCAACTGAAAAGAGATGTTATACTTTTTGTTAGACTTGTGGTGGACTTTTCTATTTAATAGATACATTGTACATGTTTCGATAGGTTTTATATCGGGATTTGAAAATATATATGGTTGAATCAACAAACTAAATAAGCTATTGTTGAAGATAGCACACATCTTTATAAAAAGCGAGAGAGCTCAAACACGTGATATCACGTGATATCCGTCACTATGATATCACACGTGATATCGTGTGTGATAACACCGGTGATATCACCTGTGATATCATGTGTGATATTACCGGTGATAGCATGTGTGATATCATAGTTTATATCACTTGTGATATCACATGTGATATCACAAGTGAGGTGATATCACCTGTGATATCATGTGTGATATCAGAAGTATTTGAGCTTACTCGGTTTGTTTATAAAGATGCGTGCTTTCTTCAATCATAGCTTCTTTAGTTTGCTGATTCAACCATATATATTTTTAAATCCCGCTATAAAACCTATCAAAACATTGCTGATGTATCCATTAAATACAAAATTCACAAGTCTAACTAAAGTTTCATAACATCTCTTGTTTTCAGTTAAACACATTTTCTAATATTTCATATTATCATAAAACACAAAAATCTTCCTAAATATTTTCAAAAACACAAATAAGAAAAATGAACAGAATCATCAAAGTAATATAATAAGTGATGTTTATTATCGTTTCTTTCATATATACTTGGTAAAATACTAAATTCTTATCACATTCGGTATCTTTAATATTTCACACTCTTAGTTGATTATCACAACTGATAACACATACATGATGAAGAGTGTAATACTTTTCATTTTTCTTACAGTGTTATATCACAAGAGATAAATAAGTGTCACTTAAAAATATCAAAATGAATAAAAAGGAAGGAAACTATGAAAATAGAGACTTGACATATTCTCAAAATCAAACAAGTGTTGCATTAAATTAGCATTTTTTTAACAAAATAAGAATTCACCTAAAGAGACTTTAACCCTTTTGTTTCTACTAAAAGTATAATATCACAAGTGATAGATAACATTGGTTGCATTAAAAAAAATATGCGCTTGTAAATTGCGATGAAAGGCACAAAATCTATCTTATGGCTGAAAATTATAAAAATATTAGAAAACACATAGGTGATATATATCCACAACCACAACATGCATAATATAAATGAAATCACAACGGAACAACCACGAAGTATCACAAATATAATCACAACACACGTGGATAATATACATGAAAATTTTGGCCTTCATGGACCAATATCATAGATAGTAAAACCATTCCTACATAGTTGAGTCAACACTTGATATTTTGTTTGTACAACAACCAAAAGACAACAAGTTCTTTAAACTATGTCACACATCTTGTGACTAGGATAATAGTAAATAAAAACTATACATGATAAAAGTCTACACCTAGGCACCTCCACGGTGCTCCGACTTCGATCTGTAGATCTCGAACACATTGTAGCCAAACTAGCAATCAAACCCCAACTTCGCTAATGGGCCGATGCGGTAACAATGCTCTCGCGGGCTAATGCCAACTCACGAGCTGGCGTGAAGTTAGTCTGTGCGCCATCTACGACCGTCATAACTCGGGCATTTCTGCCTCGACTCAACAATATGCCCCGGTTTTCTAGCTGTCTAGACTCTAAACCACGGTGAGCCATATCAATCGAAACCACCTATCGAGGCCTTCACCTCTCCTCGATGGTCTCTCGGTCCATGACAATTCCTCCAACTGTCCAAACATCCTATCTATCACGAACTGTTGGTTATCTACTCGTGCCCCTAATGTCTCGGTGGAAGGCGTCTAGCGGCAGGCCTTTGAGCTCTCCCATCTCGAACCTAGGCTGGTGGTTCGGGCTCATGAGGTTGATGCGAGGGATGTCAAGCGTCAGCACGCTTTTGGCAAGTCCAATGTAGGTATAGGCTCCCTAAGATAGTATGATGAAGATGATGATGATAACAATGGTGATGGTGGGTGAATCGGGCTATGTGTAGGGCTAACGGTGGTGTAGGTGCGACTTAGCCCTCCCAAAGGGTTCGGTCTCAGGTCATAGGTCACTATAAGTGGTAGTCGAAGTAGAGCCAATAGAAGATAAAGCTGCATTGTGTGATAAGGCATCGTTCATGTTGGTATCGGATAAGACATCCTCCATGTTCGGTGTCGGATGATATAGGGATAGTGTCGGAATACGAAGACATCTCTGTGACAACCGATGTAAAAATAAAAGTAAATAACTCGAATAAAATGTATATGAATCCGCATGTAAAGTGAACATGCACTTATGATGAAATGATGAGATGCTATGATGATGTAGTTATAGTCTAGGGTCAATGATGCAACCTAGTTCTCTATAAGCGAAGCTCGTCCCAATCATCACACCCCAAATTACACCGTTTTGCGTGAGAATGGAATTCTAGGGATTGACGTCATAGCATCACAATCCAGGTTATATTGAGCGACCTAAAGTGTCGTTTTAGAAACACATCGTTTGATATTTATATATAACATTCAGAGTTACAAGATAGGTCCCAAAAGTTGATAAAGTTTGCGGAAAATAAGTTTATTACAAGTCCAAACGATGTTTTGAAAATGCCATAATATACTGATAGGGCAGCGTCGACGCCCGACTCTATGAGGGTTCCTTATTTGCCATGATGCGAATGTCTTAATTACACGAAATTACATTGCTAAGCGATTCAACAATAATGTTGGTGAGAAATCATAGGTTTATGAAAATGTTTTATACAACCCACACAGTATAGACCATATATGACAAACATGCCATAAAAATGTTACAATTAGCATAAGTCCATGACAAAACTAGACGATCATGATGTTTAAGCCCCAGCAGTGTTTGCCAAACAAATCAAATAATGATATTAAATGAAATGCATCCGTTTAACGGTTGGAATCCTGGCAGGATGGAGAGTCACCCTCGATAGATCTATCACTCACCTCGCTTTATGAAATTAACGGTTCTTGTTATATAATGGGGACATTCAATTGGCATGAGGTAACTTAAGCAATGTAATGAATTTGATATACTTGGTATCATAATAAAATGATGTGCAATGTATTCTCCCGTGAGGTTTGAAAATAAGTATAGCGTATACAAGGGGCTATGGAAACTCACTTGATGAATTGATGCGATGACAAAAGTGTGTACACCGAAATGTAGCGTGAATCTCAAAACTTGACCTATTATGAATGATATGATACGTAATAAGTTATGATGTAATGTTATGCATGCAATTGGGATGATATCTATACCACATGAATTTTTTGAAAATAATACTTTTAAATTAAAAATAATCTTTTAACGTCTAACCATTTTAAATTACTCCACATGTATTTACGTTGAAATGATATCCGGCGATAATCATTTAGTGATTTATTATGAAATTATAACTTTTAAATCGTAAAATAATGTTGTTGAAATTTTCATGAAAGTGACAAACGGCCTCTAAAGCTAGTCAGTAAAATGGTGCACATCGAGTATTAGGAAGCGTCTCAATGGTTTGGGAAGCTTGTACCATTATCTCAAAGTTTTAGTACATGAGTTTCCATCCTAGAGGTCTCGAACATAACGAAAATATAGGTTAAGTATTGTACTTGTGTCCCAAAATATAGTTTAAGGATGGTTTTCGGCAAAGTTTAAGTAACCGTATTTAATTCATTACAACTCCGCTAAACAAACGGTCGAACATTTTGAAAAATATACTTGGCGAACTTACTTTTACTAGAAGACATAACTTTATAAAAAGTTCTACTTCAATGTTAAAAACAACCTCCAACATGGTCACTTTGTTGACGTAAGTTTTGTCTATTAGAAATTTTATAGTTTTTCTTATATAATAAAGTTCGACAACTTTTTGCTTGTGTATAATTTAATCATTACAAATCCGTTTCTCACGTTTATATGTCCTTAGTTTCGTATCAAAGTATACTAATATATTTTTGATAAGTCGACATAATTTATAACGCCCTAAGTTTTATTTTTACTCGTACAAATTAGGCATTAACATGCTAAAATTCCAGAATTTATAGTTTTAAATAAGCCAAACTTGAAAAATTCATAACTTCTTCGTTATAGTCCGTTTTAATCGTTCAGTGGCCACGTTTTCTTTTTAAAGTGTATTTTCTAAATATCTAGGCCAAAAATTTTTATCCACTGTCGAATTTTCCAGATTTCGAAAATAAGGACAGACCCTTTAGAAAACTTGTCGAAATGAGTTTTCTCATGCCAAACCTATTAACCCATTCAAAACAACTCTGAAGCTATTCTAATCCTACCATACACCTTCTTAGGGTGTCATGAGTTCCTAGACATCACCAAGAGTGATTTATAACAAGGAGTAATTATAGGATGACATAAATATATATAACTCTTAAAATCAATGAAAAAGTGGTATAAACATCATATGACTTGCATGTTTTCTCAAATAAAATGAAATGAATATAACAATGAATATGAAATATGATCATGAATATGGATGCTTACTAGTTAACTTGATGAGGTTATGAGAACAAAGGATTTTTCCTAATCACCCAAGGTTTTTATTGCACAACCTTAATAAAGAGTGATACTAGTGTGTAAAAATCTTGTCTTGAAAATATTTGGATGATCCTTCCTTGGTCCTTGGTGTGGCGGTTGTGTAGGGAGAAGAAAGAAATGGTTTGATCTTTTCACTTGGATATAATGAGTGAATGTGTTTGTGTTATTAGAGTATAATACATTAACTTGTAAGATATTTAACAAACACAAGTGACTCACCCCCCTTGTGTCGACAAGGGGGTGTTAGTCATCCTTTAACATATATATATATATATATTTTTTTTAAATATGTATAAGTATAATTTAGTGTAAGTTAATTGAAGATATGTGGTAAGTTGTATACACATTTGAGTATTTAGGGTAGCGTTAGATAAAAATAAATTTTAACGGGTCAAAATAAAATATATTGAGGTCATAAAAATTATAAAAATACATTTCTTGCAAAATTTGAGTGAAATAATAATTATCGTGTAGTATTTAATATAACCGTCGTAATTATATAAATATAACAATTTAGATACAAAATAAATTTAAAACACTGGTAAACTCATAATATTATTTTTATAAACTTAATATGAGTATAAAAATATATTGGGATAATTTTTTGAATGTAACGGATCAATTGTTCAAAATAATTATTTACGCGATAGCGTTTATTTATATGAAATTATACGTTTAATGTAAAATGCAAAACCATGCATGAACTAATATGATGATAATGATGCTAATGATATGTAGACTAAACCTAGTCTATATGGAATGTCCTGGATGATTGTTCATGAATTCACAGCTAAACCATTACGGTTCACGTGAATTTGATACTAAATAAATCTAGTTTACGATAAATGATAAATGATGAAGCATGAGTAATGTTTTGAAATATGACATGAAAATACGAGTTGTCACATTTATCCATCAAAGAATTGAGTCCTGAATTCAATCCTTGTTGGGTCCTGGTGTTGTCGGTGAAAAGATGAGGATATTTTAGGCATCTGGTCTTCCTGTTCAAAAGTAAACTTCGGACCTCTTGAGAATTCAGTGAACCTTCAATAGGAATACGACTTTGTTTCAATGTTTGTCCTCGCGGTCCATGATTTCTCTGAGTTCCTCCACAAAATTGAGTTTATCGTCGAGTTGTATTTCTTCCAATGAAATAACGAGTGATTCGTCGAAGACATTTCTTGAGTTTGAAACGTGAAACGTGTTGTCGTGACCA
The DNA here is from genome assembly GCA_910596185.1 of Chrysanthemum makinoi. Taxonomy (NCBI): domain Eukaryota; kingdom Viridiplantae; phylum Streptophyta; class Magnoliopsida; order Asterales; family Asteraceae; genus Chrysanthemum; species Chrysanthemum makinoi. The sequence goes on along the minus strand of OU343220.1, from coordinate 70,066,085 downwards.
AGTTCGGTCGGAAGATCAAGTCGATAAGCTCAGGGCCGACTCTGCTCAAAATTTGGAATGGCCCAATGTACCTCGGGTTCAACTTCCCGCGTTTTCCAAATCGTACCACGCTTTCCAAGGCGATACTTTCAACATCACTTTGTCGCCAACTTGAAATTCTAGCGGTTTGCGTCTAACATCTGCGTAACTTTACGTCGACTCTGGCGTTCGAGTCTATCTCGGATTTGGACTATCTTTTCGTTGTTTCCGTGCCATTTACGGACCAGTGAGTTGTGCGTCTCCAACCTCGGCCCACCAAACAGGTGATCGGCACTTTCGACCATAGAGTGCCTCAAATGGTGCCGCTTTTATACTGGTGTGATAACTATTGTTGTACGAGAATTCGATCAATGGAAAATGATTTGCCCAACCATTTCCAAAATCAATCACACATGCTCTCAGCATATCTTCTAATGTTTGAATTGTCCTTTCACTTTGACCATCGGTTTGTGGATGATATGTTGTGCTCATCTCTCTAATTTGGTTCCAAATGAATCTTGAAATGATTTCCAAAAGTTTGAAGTGAATCGACTATCTCATGGAAATGATGGAAATTGGTACTCCATGCCTTGAGACTATTTCCTTGACATAAAGTCTAGTGAGTTGTTCCATGGAATAAGTCTCTCTAATTGGTATGAAATGGGCTGATTTGGTAAGGCGATCACGATTACCCATGCTCGTCGTAACCTCCGATGTCTTAGGAAGTTTCGTGACAAAGTCCATCGTATGCGTTCCATTTCCATTGGGGAATTTCGGTTGTTGGAGTAATCACGAAGGTTTCGATATTCGACTTTTACCTTAGAGCAAGTAGACATTTGCCAGCGTCGTGGCAATCTCGCTTTCATGTTCGGCCCAATAAAGTTTCTTGAGATCACGATACATCTTATCGGATCACGGGTGAATAGAATACTTTGACTTATGCGACCGTACATAATCAATTCTAGTATCCGCCATAAAATGGTACCCACATTTTATCCTTGAAGCATAGTACTCCATCTGCTCTCTTTACAAAGCCATTTGCATTTTCGGGCATACCATAAAGCTTTTCACTTGGTCGGTTTCCTCCTTGAGTGCCTCGATTTGTGCCTCGAGTATTTTTGATGGTAAAGGCGAACTAATTGTCATTCCTAATGATCGAACTCTTAAAGGTTTGGGTCTTTCTTTCCGGCTAAGCGCATCAGCCACAACATTGGCTTTTCCCGGATGATACTTGATTTCCAATAATCATTTGATAATAATTCCAACCAACGACGTTGCCTCATGTTAAGTTCCTTTTAGATCAAGAACATATTGTAAACTCTTGTGGTTCGTAAACACTTTGTGCACTTTGTGCAGTAAAGGTAGTGTCTCCAAATCTTGAGTGCAAAACTACACCAACTCAAGATCATGAGTGGTGTAATTCTTCTCATGGACCTTAAGTTGTCGAGAATCATAAGCTATCACCTTCTCATTTTGCATGTCGACTCCAAGCCCTTTATGTGAAGCATCGCAATATACAACGAGTTCTCAATTCCCGGGTAATGCCAAAATTGCGCCTGCAAAGCTTTGCTTCAACAACCGAAAGCGACTTCTTGTTTCTTTCCCCATTCGTACTTCTTGTTTTTCGTGTCAACTTGGTCAAAGCTTTGCTATCTTTGAAAAACTTCGATGAATCTTCGGTACCCGGCGAGTCCTAAAATTGTCGGATTTACGGAGGATTTGTTGGAGTAGCCCAATCTTTTACGGCTTCAATCTTTGCGGGGTCTACTTGTAATCCTTGACTATCAATGACATGACGAGAAATTGTACTTTGAGATTCCAAAAATCACACTTCGAAAATTTGGCATACAACTTCTCATTCTTGAGTAGTCCTAAAATCGTTCTTAAATGCCCTTCTTGCTCTTCTTTGCTCTTTGAGTAAATCAATATGTCATCGATGAATACTATAACAAACTTATCCAAATACGGTTTGCATACCCTATTCATGAGATCCATGAATACTGCAGGTGCATTAGTTAATCCGAACGGCATCACTTGAAACTCATAATGTCCATAATGTTCTAAATTGTTTGAATATCCTCCTCCCACTCTAAGTTGATGATAACGACCTTAGGTCAATCTTTGAATAGATACTAGAGCCTTGCAATGATCGACAAAATTAAATCGATTAAAGGGGAGTGGGTAACGATTCTTCACCGTTAACTTGTTCGCTCTCATAATCTATACATTGGAAGGATCCATCTTTTCTTCTTCACAAACAAGACCGGTGCTCCCCCAAGGCGAGGAACTTGGCCTAATGAATCCTTTGTCTAAAAGTTCTTGTAACTGATTAGACAACTCTTGCATTTCCGATGGTGCTAATCGGTAAGTGCTCGCAGATTAGTGCGACTCGGGCACTAAGTCAATATGAAATTCTACTTGTCGTGCGGTGGAAGTCTGGCAAGTCTTGGAAAGACTTGGGGAAATTCTCGAGCAATCGGTACATTCTCAGTCGCTTCTCCTCGGACTTCTTCGGTTATATGTGCTAGGAAAGCAAAACAACCTTTCTTTATGTACTTCTCCGTTTTGATGCATGATATATTACTGAGTCTAGTTCCACGTTCCCGAATGATCAAAGTTTCGCCGTTGTAAGGAAGATGAACAACTCTTTCATCACAAATGATTCTTGCACGATGTTTGGATAACCAATCCATACCAATGATGACGTCGAAACTACCAAGTTCTACGGGCATAAGGTCTATATTGAAGGGATGATTTAGAAAATTGAGTGTACAACCAGGAATGATGGTGTGGTGCTAATTAAGTTATCGTTAGCTAATTCAATGTTGTATGATGTGTCTAATGTGGTTGGTTTGATATTGAGTAAAGGTGCAAATATAGTGGACACAAAACTCTTATCTGCTCCCGAATCAAATAAAGCGATGCATAGCGATTATTGATAAGGAACGTGCTGTGACGACATTGGTCTTCCTAGCTTCTCCACCTCTCATGACATAGGCTCTTCCTTGTGCCATTCCACCTTGATTCTTGTTTCCTTGGTTCCTTCCTTTGGACACTCAGGTCTTGTAGTGTCCCACTTTCTCATAACCAAATGTCTTGGTGGTTTTGGTTTTCCCCGTAGTGGCATCTTGCATTCCCTAGTTTGATGTCCCACTTTCTTACAATTCCGCATGGTTCAGGGACAATCCGGTTGTGATGACTCAGACACATCTCACACTTAGCAAAATCCCCGTGTACCTTTTTCTCCTTTGGGCACGCAACATAGGCCTTTGCAACATCTTGTCTCTTAGGTGGTTGTTGGGTAACATTTCCACCTCTTGTTGTTGTCTCCGCTTGTTGTTGTTGTTATTGTTGTTATAGTTGGTGTAATTGTTTCGGTTATTGTTGAAATTGGAGCGGTTGTTGGTATTGTTGTTGTTTCGGTTGATGTTGGCGATGTTGCTTCTCTTCACTACTTGTGCCATGAGATTTGAGTCACTCGAATAGATTCCTCAATCGTTTTGCGGATCAAAATCACGTCTCCTTGAACAACACGGGAAGTCCCCGATGAAGCCTCCAGTAGTTTTCATTATCGAAACCATAGATGGGCATAACGCGGCCAATTCTTGGAACCTTCGAATGTAAGTATCAATGTCATACCCAATAGTTACCAATTCATAGAATTCGGTCTCCAACTTCTTCACCTCCTCTGTGGGACAATACTTCGTTAGCAACCTTTTGAATTGCTCCGGGTGAGCTTATGCGCATTTTCCATTCCCATTGGTTAAGCATACGAAATTCCACGACATTGCTATCCAGTAGTGTACTCGTAGCAACTTAACCTTGCTATCCTCAGGGCAATTACATAGCGGAACACAGTTCCATTTTCTCGAACCATCTAACCATGGCGATTGCCCGCCGGTTCTTGAACTTAGTGGGATCTCCACTTAAAATCCTTATACGTCAACTTCTAACCGGACCCTCCCATGTGCTGCGGCGGCTTGTGGCTTATGTCTAGCGGCCTCGGCGTAGCCGCGACCTCGGCCCGCATACCGATGCTCTCGGTCCTTAATGCATTGGCTATGCTATCGTTCACATACTGCGCATAGCGGCTTGTGTCGGTCAGGTGTGGCTTTCTTTGCGCCATTACTCTTCAAAACCATAAGATGAAACAATTATGAGAACTCGTAAGTAGAAACAAACATTACACATATATATCCACAACCACAACATGCATAATATAAATGAAATCACAGCGGAACAACCACGAAATATCACAAATATAATCACAACACACGTGGATAATATACATGAAAATTTGCGCCTTCATGGACCGATATCGTAGATAGTAAAACCATTCCTACATAGTTGAGTCAACACTTGATATTTTGTTTGTACAACAACCAAAAGACAACAAGTTCTTTAAACTATGTCACACATCTTGTGACTAGGATAATAGTAAATAAAAACTATACATGATAAAAGTCTACACTAGGCCCTCTAGTGCTCGCCGACTTCGATCCGTAGATCTCGAACTGTGTGAGTCAAACTAGCAATCAAACCCCTCAACTTCAGCTAATGCGACCACGTGCGGTAACAATGCTCTCACGGGCTAATGCCAACTCTGAGCTGGCTGAAGTTTAGTCTGTGCCATCTCGGCTCTCGTATAACTTCGGAGGCATTTCACGCCTCCACTCAACAATATGCCCCGGTTTTCTAACCGTCAGATTCAAACCACGGTGAGCCATATCAATCGAAACCCTACTATCACGAGGGCCTTCAACCTCCTCCTCAGTGGTCTCCTCGGTCCAATGACAATTCCTCCAACCGTCCTAACATCCTATCTATCACGAACCTGTTGGTTATCTATACGTTACTAATGTCTCCGGTGGAAGGTGTCTAGCGGCTGACTTTTGAGCTCTCCCTATCTCGAACCTAGGCGGTGGTTGGGGCTCTGTAGAGGTGATGCGAGGATGTCAAAACGTGCACGCTTTTGAGCGGCAAGTCGATGTGGTATATAGGCTCCCCAGATAGTATGATGAAGATGATGATGATAAAAGTGGTGATGGTGGGTGAATCGGGCTATGTGTAGGGCTAACAGGTGGTGTAGGTGCGACTTAGCCTCTCCTCAAAGGTTCGATCTCGGTGTCGAGTCACTATAAGTGGTAAGTGCAGTAGAGCCAATAGAAGATAAAACTACAGTGTGTGATAAGGCATCGTTCATGTTGGTATCGGATGAGACATCCTCCATGTTAGGTGTCGAGATGATATAGGGATAGTGTCGGATCACGAAGACATCTGTGACAACAGATGTAAAATAAAATAAATACTTCGAATAAAATGTATATAAATCCGCATGTAAAGTGAACATGCACTTATGATGAAATGATGAGATGCTATGATGATGTAGTTATAGTCTAGGGTCAATGATGCAACTAGTTCTCTATAATTGAACGATGCCAATCTGTCACACCCCAAATTACGTTTTTTGTGAATGGAATTCCTGGGATTGGTGTCATAGCATCACAATCCACAGTTATATTGAACGACCTAAAATTATCGTTTTAGAAACACATCGTTTGATATTTATATATAACATTGATTACAAGATAGGTCCCAAAGTTGATAAAGTTTGGAAAATAAGTTTATTACAAGTCCAAGCGATGTTTTGAAAATGCCATAATATACAATGAGGCAGCGTCGGCCGCTCTATGAGGGTTCCTTATTAGTGCCATGATGCGAATGTCTTAATTACACGAAAATTACATTGCTAAAACGGTCAACAATAATGTTGGTGAGAAATCATAGGTTTATGAAAATGTTTTATACAACCATACAAGTATAGACCATATATGACAAACATGCCACATAAAAATGTTACAATTGCTATAAGTCCATGACACGAAACTAGGCCGATCATGATGTTGGCCCCAGCAGAGTGTTTGCGAAACAAGTCAAATAATGATATTAAATGAAATGCATCGTTTAACGGTTGGAATCCTGACGGATGGAGGAGTCACCCTCGATAGATCTATCCACTCACCCTATGAAATTAACGGTTCATGTTATATAATGGGGACATTCAATTGGCATGAGGTAACTTAAGCAATGTAATTAATTTGATATACTTGGTATCATAATAAAAATGATGTGCAATGTATTCTCCCCGTAGGTTTGAAAATAAGTATAGCGTTATACAACGGGGCTATGGAAACTCACTTGATGAATTGATGCGATGACAAAAGTGTGTATACCGAAATGTAGCGTGAATCTCAAAACTTGACCTATTATGAATGATATGATACGTAATAAGTTATGATGTAATGTTATGCATGCAATTGGGATGATATCTATACCACTTATGAATTTTTGAAAATAATACTTTTAAATGAAAAATAATCTTTTAACGTCTTAACCATTTTAAAATTACTCCACATGTTTTACGTTGAAATGATCCGGCGATAATCATTTAATGATTTATTATGAAATTATAACTTTTAGTAAGTAAAATAATGTTGTTGAAATTTTCATGAAAGTGACAAAACGGCCTCTAAAAGCTAGTCGTAAAATGGTGCACATCAGTATTAGGAAGCGTACTCAATGGTTTTGGGAAGCTTGTATCATTATCTCAAAGTTTTAGTACATGAGTTTCCATCCTAGAGGTCTCGAACATAACGAAAAATATAGGTTAAGTATAGTACTTGTGTCCCAAAATATAGTTTAAGGATGGTTTTAGCCAAAGTTTAAGTAACCGTATTTAATTCATTACAACTCAAGCTAAACAAACGGTCCGAACATTTTGAAAAATATGCTTGGCGAACTTACTTTTACTAGAAGACATAACTTTATAAAAAGTTCTACTTCAATGTTAAAAACAACCTCCAACATGGTCAGCTTTGTTGGCGTAAGTTTTGTCTATTAGAAATTTTATAGTTTTTCTTATATAATAAAGTTCGACAACTTTTTGTCGCGATGTATAATTTAATCATTACAAATCCGTTTTCTCGTTTTATATGTCCTTGCTTTGTATCAAAGTATACTAATATATTTTTGATAAATTAGGCATAATTTATAACTTGCTTTAAGTTTCATTTTT
>OU343220.1:69712130-70058892 GCA_910596185.1 Chrysanthemum makinoi | reverse complement strand
TATGTCTTGATCGGTGACGATTATTCAATACCCGTTACTAATGCGGGTCATAGCATTTTACCTACACCTCATCGACCTCTTCATTTAAATAATGTCCTTATTACTCCTAATATTGTTAAGAATCTTATTTATATTCGTCAGTTTGTTTGTAATAATTATTGTACTGTTAAGTTTGACGCATTTGGTTTTTCTGTTAAGGATTTCCTGACTCGTCGGGTTCTACTTTGTTGTGATAGTACGGGTGATCTTTACCCGGTCACGAAGTCTTCCACAATTCCTCAAGCTTTGCTTACCAGTCATTATACGTGGCACCAGCGTCTTGGACATCGAGGAAGTGAAGTGTTACGTCATGTTCTTTCCAGTAACTCAATTTCGTGTAATAAGAAAAAACCTCCCATTCTTTGTCATGTTTGTTAGCTTGGCAAACATGTGAGGCTTCCATTTGTTACTTATAGTACTTTAGTTCAGTCTTGTTTTGACATTGTATACTCAGATTTTTGGACTTCACCCGTTCGGGTCTTTCAGGTTTTAAAAATACTATGTGTTTTTTTTGGATCATTATTCGCAATATGTTTGGGTTTATCCTTTAGTTAATAAATCAGATGTCTTGTCTAAATTTGTGTTGTTTCGTAACTTTGTTCACACTCAATTTAAGTGTGAAATAAAGTCATTTCATTGTGATCATGGTGGTGAATTTGATAACCACGCTTTTCATAAACTGTTTACAACTAATGGTATCCAGTTTTGTTTTTCATGTCTAAAAACCTCCCAACAAAATGGTAAATCTGAACGGATGATACGAGCCATCAGCAAACTCATTCGCACTTTACTATTTCAAGCTCACCTTCCTCGAATATTTTTGGTTGAAGCACTTAATATGGCCGTCTACATGTTAAAAGTTTTACCCTCAAGTGCGATTAACAATAAAGTACCTTATACTCGCCTATTTGGTACCACATCTGACTATAGCCTTTTCCGTACTTTTGGGTCCCTTTGTTACCCTCAACTCGATACCGACAATAAACCTAACCCCGTTGTGGAAAACTAAAAGGGGGGGGGGTTGAATAATTTTACCGATAAAAATTATGTCAATCTATTTAAAGTGTGCGTTGGATGATCATAGATAAAGCATATAAACAAGTAATGTAAAGATAAAGAGTAAGGAACACAAAACCACAACACGAGTGTTTATAGTGGTTCGGCTACAAGGACACCTTCCTTGCCCTACTCCACTCCCCGAGTTCCCCACTCGAGAGTTCGTAAGCACTACACAACACAAGCTCCTTAATATGGCAGAGAAGCCTTCACAACGTCGCCTACTCTTTATCCGGTACAAGTCTAGACATCGGGTTCTTCCATGAGGTAGAATCAAACCTATCACAACGTCGCCTACACTTTATCCGGTACAAGGCTAGATACCGAGTTCCATTACAAAGGAGGAACTACTACCCAACACTACACCAATACACAACAACCCAAAGGAGACACACTCCTTATTACAACATCATAAGGATATCACTATCCTTTAAACCAAACTAACTATCTTGTACATCGATGCACCATATCGATTGTACACCCTTGGCACCTTTCACTAATACCTTCGACACGACCCATTGGCACCTTTCACTAATGCCTTTGACACGACCCTTCGGCACCTTTCACTAATGCCTTCGACACGGACCTTCGACACCTTTCACTAATGCCTTTACCGCAACACTTCTAAGAAGGGAGGAAAGAACTATCAACAAGATAACTTCAGTAGTCTTGATGATGATGAAGCTTGGCAACCCATGGACTTGAGCTTGCTTGACTTCAAGAGGTGGTGATCTCGCCTTTAAGAGGAACCTAGATAATCACAAAAAACACAAACGACATAGAAGATCCTTTGGATCTAAGGTTAGAGAGTTTACAATACTAAGAAAGAGTATGTGTAAAAGGGGTGTGTTGCAAGAGAGAAATGGCTCACTATTTATAGGAAATTTTCTCTACTCTTCCCCGGATCTCACGGATCCCTCCCCAGAGGGATCCGGCTAGTGCAATCCAAGGGATCCGACAGCTGGGTCAGCTTAAGTCCGGATTTTGGATTGCAAAACAGGGTTTGGGATGGGTTATGAAACCATGGGTTATCAAGATTGCTTGTATCTAGACATTGGGTCATGTGTCTTGGATAATACCCAACATGACTTCATGCATGATGTCATACAATGGGTCATGGGTTATGGATCAAGCTCCATGGGTATGGGTCATGGACTTTGGATTTTACCCAACAATGTTCAATGTATCTAGTAAAGGGTCAAGTACTAAGAATTTTACCCATTACAATACATACACATTTCCATATTATGTAAACAATAGTTGTTATACATATGTATTTCTATAAGATGTAAACACTATTACTTGTTTAGTGTTTTTATATGAAAATGTAAGTGTGTTAGTAAACTATTGGCTCAAACCATTTACGACATTTTATTTGTTCGTTTTAAAATAATTTTACGTTTGTTACGGACAAAACCATTAGAAGATCGTGTAGAATATAAATAAACGTTTTTACGGCTTATTTGTATTAACAATCTCCCCCTTTTTGTTGATGACAAAACATAAGATTATTTTAAGGTAAAACTAAAATTCATAAAAGTTTGAATCGGAATTTTTACTCTCTTCTCCCCCTTTTTGTCGAAATAAAAAGAGCGTCGAAAAGAAACTAACACATTGTTTTAAGAAAAACGTGTATAAAGTAAAAAATAGAGATTAAGAGAAGAGAATAATTCTCATCTTAGCTCCCCCTTGACGGATGCTTCCCTTTGTTGAGGGCGTCAAGTAATTAGGAAGACTAAGCGAGTGTTTTGCAATTATATTTTCAAATGGTTTCGTCTTTTGACGAACATGCTCCCCCTTGACGAGTGATCCTCTTTGTGAGGGCGTCAAGTAATCACGAAATCCTAAGTGAAAGTATTGCAATTGTTTTGCTTTGACTAAAAGCTCCCCCTTGTTGAGGGTATCAAAGTCTTCATGTGTATTTTGAAAAAATACAAAACAAAGGTTAGAAAACAAGTATATGATGCATAATTTCCTGCAAATGAGACTCAAATTAGTAATAAAAAGTGCTTTTGTTGCACGGATCCTACGGTTCCTCCTTGGGAGGGATCCGTCTAGGCAAAAGTCAGGGATCTGTAACCTGCATTCTCATGACATCAATGTAGATGTAAAATGTGATGTCAACATCAACAAGAGTTATGTATTAAGGGACCAAACATATTTTCAAGACCACATGGCATACAACATGTAATTTCATTCAATAAAACATGAGATATGATATGCATATCTCTAAAACTAAGAGAATGACAAAAGCATGTAGTACATTTTCTAATAATTTCTAAGTTGTACCTAAAACTAATAAAAAAATCAATGTGCTTTTAATCTTAGATTCTAAGGACGAGTAGATTTGTTGATTTGGTCAAATCGTTCAAGAAGATGATTAAAACATGAAATGCAACTCATTTCATACTTCTTGAACTAATCCTTGAGTAAGTTGACAATTAGAGCAATTATTGTCATGAGTAGGAAAAGGAGGAGGTGGAATGTTTTGAGGAGGTTCCACAAAGGATGGTGGGATTTGTGGAGGTGAGTTTAGTGTCGTAGGATGCGGTTCAACTAAGAATGAGGGTGATGATGTATGAGTTGGTGGTGGAGATGGGAAGTCCTATATATGGTTTTGGTGATTCCTTGTTCCTAAAGATGAACTATTTGATGGTGAAGGTGGTCACTATTTAATGAGAAGGTTGGTGAATGAGAAATACTAGGTGGTGAGTCTTCTAAAGAGTAGAGATTTGGATGAGAAAGAGGTGCGGTAAAGGAGTGTAGTGTGGTTTAGTTCTAAATGAAGGCTTAGGTGGTTTTACTGAGCTAGTGTGTTTGGTTTAATGTTGATGAAGGCCTTTCCAACTCAAAAGGTTGAATCTAATCCTAGCGGTCTTCTAGCTTTGGTTGTTGAGTTTGTTGAGGAGGGATTCTAGTATTTGGGCTCTTCAACGGGTGATGATATCTCCAGAACCATTGAGCATTCTTCTTGGAGGAACCTTTGGTTGAAGAAGTTTTGCTAGATGCTTTAGTCATAGTGAAAAGAGGATGTAATCGATGCCTTAGCTACTGATTTTGAATGGTGATTTGAGTGATGGTTTGCATAAACACACTTGGTTTATAAAGGATGGAATTAGAGTAGTTGAATAAATTCTTGACCACTACATATTTTGGCATGCACTAAGATCAACTATAGTGTTGTTATATCCTAGGGAGTTCATTAAGGCAAGTAAAAGTGTTTAGACTACCAAAGAGAGTTTGAATTAGATGAGTAAAGTGATTGTAAATTGTTCTATAGACCCAAATCCCACGGTTCCCTAATTTTGGGGATCCGTTTAGTTGTAAGTTGGGGATCCGTCTCTCAGATAGCAATGTGGTGGAGTGATTATGTTCTATTGAGGTCTAGTACCTGTAAATCTTGAGTGTATAGGTTCCCTAAGATATCTTAAATGGTATGGGACTTAAATGTCCAACCATAAGGAGTGAGGACATCTAATGATGGTTTTTGATAAGAAAGTGGATTTTTTATGTTTGTAACTAAGTGTTTAAGCATGACACTAATATTTTGAAGATGACAAATGAAGTCAAATGATCCTAGAGATCAGATGGTAACTTAAGAAAAATTTGGAAAATTCCTAAAAATCAAAGAATGAAAATCTAGTTTTTAGCCTATTTTGAGGTAAAGATGACTAAAATAAATTTGCTAAAATTAAGAGAAATAACAAACTATGTGTTTTGAGATGTGAGGAACAATGTGTGAGCATTGGAGCGGAAATATGGTGAGTTTTGGTGAAGTGATAAATCAAAAACACCTTGAATGTGATCCTAAGTTAGCTATGAGTGAGTGTGAGACCTACTGAGCTTGAGGAAGACTTAAGTGATCCTAAAGTATCATGTTTACAAAGTATAATAAGGTCTGGAAGATTGGATTGATGTGAAAGTGTAGAATTCTTATATCTGTTTACCCGGATCCCACGGTTCCCTCATATGAGGGATCCGACTAGTTATATCTTAGGGATCCGGCTACTGCTGACCAGTAGCTTCACAGCAAATGTGCAGAATTTGCACCTCTTAACAAATACCCAATCTAATAATTTCTACATCAAGTAATCAAATATGCAAGCAAGGTGTATCACGCATGGTAAGTAAGAATGACTAAAAGGTAAGCAAATATGAGCAAGACCGACTTCTTGATTTCAATCAAGTAGTCGTAAAATTCTCATTTGGGTCGCCTAAGTTAGGGTGTCATTGTTAACGTCATGCCATCTACTAAAGCTAAGACCTAAGTTACAGAAATATTGTTTAAGATGTTTACAGGACCATTGTTAGAATTTTTAAGGTCCCGACCTTACCTTCCCTTCACTCAATCCTCTACTCCTCGCCTCCAAGCTCACTCTTCAACCTTAACACTACTTCTTCTTCTCATAGAAAGTTAGCAAAACATTTAAACATACCTTGTTTGTTGAAATTCTTGAGATGGGCTTGGGATGTCGGGAAATTGCTCTCAATGTATGCTATGGGGTCGAGTTGAACGTTGCCTATAGGGTTGCTTCCTTCTCCCTCCCTTTCTTTGGATGAGTCCGTCGGTGGATGAGGTCTCTTGCCTTCAACCATAAACCTTGTAGTCTTCTCATCGGACAAGGGTACCATGACCTTATTGCTAAAGAAGTGGTCATCGGTGTTGGGAGATGGATCTAGAGCAAAGACAAAATTGGCTAGGCGAGTTAAGAGCATGGCATAGGGGAGCACCATCTTGTCTATCCTTGATACACTTGTCATCCATTTAACAATGTAATAGGCAAGATGGAAGTGAGTCCCAGTAACAAGGCAATAGATCATGTAGACTAGGCAAGCGTTGGGATGATCCTTATTTCCCACCAAACAAAGGACATTCTCCCTTAACACTAGTTCCCATCTCTTGTACAACGGGAACATCTCTGAAAGCTCCATTTGAAAGGGATCCCTATAGATGACCTTCAATTTCCTAGTGACCCGAGACGGGAAGGCTCTTTGGATGAAGACGGTATCTCTTACCGTAGTAGGATCCAGGAGAGGTGTGGAATAGACCGGATGCTCATCGACCATGTCGTGGAGGTGGGCTAGTGACCATTCATTTGAAAACAAGCATATCCCTCGGAAAGTGATACGAAGTATCCTAGCAAACTCCTCGAGGGTGAAGGTATTTTCGTGTTCATTGATGACAAAAGCGAGCGAAATGGTTCCATCCTCATTTCTTATGATCCTCGTGCTCTTATAGAACTCTAGGACAAATACCAGAAAAACTTGTTCATATGTGTAGAAGGCATTGGAAGTTGATTCCCGCAAAGACTTGGGGAATGTTGGTATTGTTGAGAAAAGAGGGTTCGACTACACGCCCTTCGTGGAACAACCTCTTTTGCAACAATTTGAAGGCCTTTCGGTCCTCGGGACTTAAACCTTCCTTTCTATGATACATCGGTATGTAGTGTGGCGTGCCTTGATAGTCTTGTTGCCTTGAGCTTGGCATGGTTGATCCTAAACACCAAAACCACAATGTGGTGTCATTTATGTGAATAGTATCCTAATTAGGTTCATCACAATTTTGCTCGATACATCTTTATTGAATTCAAAATGAGTTTTTAATTTTTATTAACAATGTTGATTCTTTGATTTAGTTTATCTCAGAAAACAATGTGATACCAAATTGTGATAAACCCATTTGAACCAAAGTTCTCAAGATGAAAATTGAACTTCTAGGAATTAGAGAATGGAAATAACAATGTACTGAAGATAATACTTACACAAGTGATTGTTTCCTTTGAAATGGTGAGGAATGAGCTCCCATGAACAGTAACTTAGGGTTTATATTCATGAGTGGGAGAGTAAAGTGGAAAGTAAAACTCCACAGTGATCATCTAACACTTATTCTGTCTTCTGATGTGCCGGTTCCCACGGATCCCTTAAATGAGGGATCCGGCTAGTTCAATCGCAAGGATCTGGCAGATCATCAGTTTAAGTGAACTTTGATAATTTTGATACGAGAGTTTTAATTCTTGACTAATGTTGGTGTTTTTGCTCTATAACTTAAGGTTTGTTTATGGTTCGAGGTTTTGACGAGTTTTCATGTTTTACTAGTCCTTTTTTACGAGGTTCTCTTTTTACGAATGAATCATAATTTGGGAAGTTAAGAATCATGACAAGATACTATTTTATCATGATATGAGAAGTTTCACATGGACACTATTGACATGGATTCCAACAACCTTATGTGAAAATGATGCCAAGGCTTTGAATAGGCAAGATATCATTATGAGGTAAATGACTATTTGTGTTTTGACTATAGAGATCAACCAAGAATGCTATTCTTGATGATGTGTTCAATATGGATAACAACTTTAGTGATATGGAGTATCGTATTAAGTCTACGATTCTTTACGTGTTATAAGAAATGATATTACTAATTAAGCTAGGAATTATACATTAATAATTTATCTATAAGTAAGTTATTAAAGAACATACCTGGCTATATATATCTTTTTATGATTTAAAAACCATAGACGTGAAATTCTTCATGATCTTCTATGATGCCCAAATCCTAGTATGAAGAATTCTCAAAAAGAAAGCGTTAGAATGATCTATCATTATACAACATTTAAAATATGATGATTTCTAAAAACATGTTTTTTTTTGTTTTAAGAAATTCCCTTCTTTGTATTTTTCAAACATACACGGATCGTATCAATTTTTCAAAGTATAATATACTTTAAAAAACTTGGTAACGAAGCTCTGGTACCAATTGTGGAAAACTAAAAGGGGGGGTTTGAATAGTTTTACCGATAAAAACTTCGTTTTAAACTATTTAGATCGACTTATGTCAATTTATTTAAAGTATGCATTGGATGATGATAGATAAAGCATATAAACAAGTAATGTAAAGATAAAGAGTAAGGAACACAAAACCACGACACGAGTGTTTATAGTGGTTCGGCTACAAGGAAACCTTCCTTGCCCTACTCCACTCCCCGAGTTCCCCACTCGAGAGTTCGTAAGCACTACACAACACAAGCTCCTTAATGTGGCGGAGAAGCCTCACAACGTGCCTACTCTTTATCGGTACAAGGCTAGACACCGGGTTCTTCCATGAGTAGAACCAAACCTATCACAACGTTGCCTACACTTTATCCGGTACAAGGCTAGATACCGAGTTCCATTACAAAGGATGAACTACTACCCAACACTACACAACACCTATCCCAAAGGAGACCCACTTTGTTTGATAAAATAAAACTTACCAATTTAAAAGAAACAACAATGATGATAGAAATGGCTGATTCCTCTAAGGCTGTACCAAGGGTAATAGTTCATAATGTGCTCCTTAAAATTGGAAAATCCTTTCCCAATGATTTTGTGGTTATGGTGACATGGGGGAGAATAGGAGGGAGACTTACAACTTAATTGTTGGAGACCTTTCTGGCACTTGTTGGCTCAAATTAAGGTTTTGAAAAACAAATTTCGTTGGGAATGATAATGGCGAATAACTTTCATTATGAAAGAGAATTTAAACACAAAATAGAAATTTACATAAAGTTGATGTTGTTAATGTTCAATCACTCGATCCACCTTTATGTTATGATCCTAGTACTAATAATAGTAGAGAAAATGTTGATAGTTGCAAGCAGAAACATGAAATGACTGTCCAGGTCCAAGGTATTAAGGAAGCTCTGATTCCAAACAAACATTACTGCAACCCGATATTAACCAAGGATAACGAATCAGTGACATCATGGCCTTCGTGTAACCCTTTTCGAGAATTTTGTGAGGGAAAGGCGGATGAATGGATATGCCCTCACGAGGCTGAGCGACATGATATTAAATTTGGGAAATTAGCATTTGAAGATTGGTACAAGATAAGATTTGGAGACTCAGAAATCAATAAGGGATTGGTAAAACAACTGAAAGGCAATTACGATAACTATCGTCTTAATGATACAATTACTAATGGTGAAAGATCAAACATGAGTACAACAAGTAGTCCTATTGCTGAAGATGACGACTGGGGAAAGTCATGTATATCATTTAATGAGTGGCTCTCTCAAAAATTTGGAACATGTAGGATCGGTAACACGGCAAGAAAAAAAGTTTTTATCAGATGGATGAATGATTGCCGCCAACTAGTAGAAGGATTTGGCCAAGTACAAAGGCCACCATAAAGCCCCGAGGCTCTGAGTCTAACTTAAAGACCCATAAATAAAGAAAAATGCTCTTTCGGGAGACAACCCGAATTATCCTTTATTTTGTTATTTCCATTTCTGTAGGGTTTGTGTTTTTAACCATTTTGCAGGGAAACGAAGAGTGATAGCTGCTGCAGCATGATGTCTGACTATAGTTACGACGTAACTCATCTCATGGTTACGCCGTAACCAACCTTTGCATAGAATTTCGGATGCATCACCAATTACGGCGTGATTCCATCTCAGTGGTTACGCCGTAGCTACACTCTTACAGCGTATGCCAGGTTTTTCCTAGTTACGGCGTAACTCTGTCTAAGAGTTATGACGTAACTATCCTGATACGCGTACAACGCGCGTTCGGGGTCAAAGGAACTTCCTTTTCATCGAGCAACTTTTTCAACACCCTAGGCAGTGAACCTAATCGTTGTAGTGTAGTATTAGGGTAAGTCACGGGTATTGATATCGTTCTCTAGGGGAATAGGAATGATAGTGAGAAATTACTACGCTAAGGTTGGGGTTGAGGAAGATTATTTTTTATCTTTTTTATATTTTTTTAGAAAATGGAAAGGTACGAATATCGGGGTATTAGATTTGGGGGGTTTGTATTTCTACCGATTACTCTACTTATCTAATTATCTAAACTAAGGTGAGTGTAGTCTATGTCAATTGTTGTGTGCTCTTATGATGATTAAAAATGTGTTTACTTAGATGTTGTTAGGATTCTTGATTTGATGAGACAAAGTAAATAGAAGAATGAAACAAAGGGACTTAAAGTGACAAAGATGAAAGCTACAAAAAGATGGAGGGACTTGCTTGCAAAAGAAGATTTATTTATTAGTCCTTCGTAGTATCTTGTAAACCTTAATCCTCTAGTATATAAAGAGGACATGGGGTATAGGTTTTTATCAATTAAGTCTTCCAATATGTAGACGTCTAAAGGTGTGTGTGTGTCTAGGGCGTAGGTCTTGTAAACGCCTAGACTAAGTGTTTGTGTTGGTTGTTTGTAGTAGAGTAGAGATGATGACGAAGAAACCTTTATACAATAACATTGTTCTTTGATTATTCCGTTGTGCATGTTAAATGTTATTATGATCCTAGATAAGGTCTAAACAACCTCGAGCATCGATTCTAACATGTGGTATCAGAGCGGGTTGCTCTTGATATCTAGGATTTCGCAAAGTTTCTCGAATAAGAAGAAAAATTCGAATCTTAACAATTTCCGTAATGCTTCTGCAGCACTGTTTTGTAACGATCATAACTTTTTCATTAACTGTTGGATCGTGACGAAATTTTATGTGGACGTTCTCTATATACCCATCTAACTTTCCGCCGGAGGGCTCGTCGAGCTGAGCTCTCAATATAAAGATATTCAATGTCGAATATGGCTGCTGAAGGAGGTTTAAAATTCGAATTTTAAGGTTTTCTTGCTATCAACTTCTATGACTTTGTTCTTTATTGCATTAATTTAGTATTGAAGTTGGTTTTTAAATTATTTGGTGTATACAATACATGAATGAGAAGCAGCTTTAGTTTTTTTGAAAGCAGCTTTGAAGAAAATTCGGATTCTAGGGTTTCTTCAATTTGTTTTCTTTAAATCGACTAGCACTAATCCCCAACCAAGAATTCAAGATGTTTGAAGCTGTTAATGCTAACTTGTTCTACTAATGTGATACTCTTCGTTCATATTAAGGATTGTGTTATTGGTTCTTAGGGTATCGTTATGGGTTTGTATGCAAATCTGATTGAGGGTTGAGTGATTAGAACTGCTACAATACTCGTTAATGTTGCCAAGACGCACATGCTAGTGGGATAGATACTGCTTTCAGTGCTTTGTTACTCCTGCTCGTGATTTGTTACAACTGCAAGTCTATTTTGGTTACCACTGCTATCATAACTTGGTACCACTGCCGCTAAAACGGAATACATGTAGTATTCTGTTCCCACTACTAGCTTTAAGGTTACCACTGCTATCATGTTTGATTTCCACTGCTCATGATGCGTTTATGCTACTGCTACGATTGGATAGTTACTACTGCTACATGCTTCTCTTTCAAATTGGTGGTCATGCATAGTTGACATTCCTTGACAAGAATTGAGTGATCATGAATGGAATATAGTGTGCCAAAGACGCCTACTGATATTGCGTTTTGATAGTGACATGGGACGATGGAGTGATAATATTTTATCCATGCTATGTTGATCGTGGGACGTCGTGTATATATATAGATTAATATATATATAATATAAATATTATTATATATATATATATAATATAATATATATATATATATATATATATATATATATATATATATATATATATATATAATTTAGGACGCAAGGTGGCTATGATGTTTATATGATCAGTAAGGGATATCTTATTTTGATTCTACCTTTTCATGCTATCTATTATCTTATTCACTTCATCATGTGGAATTACTTGGATTATGTGTCGGTGGGACTAAATTGTACCTCGTATAATTGAGATTAATGAGTCATGTGATATACATTGTCATGTGAATTGATGGAGACGTTACATGGTACTGATTTCAAAATTACGTCTTCTCAGTTGGTACAAGTACATCAAGTGGAGTATTCTAATGTGTTGAATGGTTTGCATGTGCAAGGGAAAGTCCACTGTTGAGGTTGAACGTGTGTTAAGGTATGATACGAATGTCCGATATATATTGTTTCTACAACTCGCATCACTCGATATCGGATAGTATATTGATTTACTTTTGGTTTGAGGGGAAGTCGAGCGTGATAATTGTTATGGATTTTTGGCGACACACACATGAGATTTTGGTTCACACACACAAGGAGAATAGAATTTGTTCTTAAAAGTGTTAAAAAACTCGTTTTTGGTTTTTATTGAAGAATTGATTACGAAGAGGATTATTTATCACTTATTTGAAGGTGAAGTGGGATTTCTTAGATGCGTGTTCTTATTTTTGAGCATTCTTATTGTGACAAAGAATTGACAAAACACTTGAAGGAGTTACGTTATTGTGCTCAGTGATTATTGTCAATGGATTATGGTCTCCTTATACATGGGTATACGTTCGGAGTCATGTGGTTTGTACAAGACATAAGACATAAGTTTGGGTTATTTTACTTTTTCATCAAATTCATTATATTTGGTTTTCTTCACAAGTGATCATCACATAGAGCTTACAGATTTGAAGAATCATTTGATGTTAATGCACCACTCAAGGGGAGTTTTTATTCTTACTACTATGATTAGTATACTACTGATGGTTTAGCTTTCTACTGTCAAGTTCATTTTAGTGCGGAAAAACTCATGGAGGGTAATTTGAGACATTGGAAGGATGAATTGGATGTGTGGTATTGGTTCGTGGTGGTCAAGATCAAGTTTGCATGCATTTCCTATTTGTTGATAACAAAAAAGGGAATAGATGTTTGAGTGGCATAGCATGGATTAAGGGGAAGACAAAGGAAGACAAGATTGTTTCATTCATGGTGAGATTTAATTATCTCAACTTCTGCTACTTCGTCTAGGGAAGTTCATACAAGAACCGTGTTTGTTTTGTCATCATCAAATAGGGGAAGATTGTTGAGATTCTTGATTTGATGAGACAAAGTAAATAGAAGAATGAAACAAAGGGACTTAAAGTGACAAAGATGAAAGCTACAAAAAGATGGAGGGACTTGCTTGCAAAATAAGATTTATTTATTAGTCCTTGTAGTTCTTTGTAAACCCTAATCCTCTAGTATATAAAGAGGACATGGGGTGTAGGTTTTTATCAATTAAGTCTTCCAATATGTAGACGTCTAAAGGTGTGTGTGTGTGTGTCTAGGGCGTTGAATTGTCACATCCTTATTCTTAACGCGTTGTGTCTTCTAAGGTCGTAGGGTATGCGTTTTTCCCTAGCTCTTTAAGTCTACCTTAAGGTTATTGCCTACGAAATCTCTAGGATTCATAAACTAACTCTAAGGTTATCTTTGGATGTTTAGACTACAATAACTCTAGGTGATTATAAACTAATGTTCACAAATATTACTCAAGCATTAAAAAAAACAACGAATGACCTATCGCAATACTAGGTCAATCACAATTAAGATAAGAGACAACCAATCAATATTCAATACCTAGGTTTCATAGATCTAAGCAAACACACAAGTAAATTAGCCGGACATGGAAAACATGCAAGCATACACACAAATAATTGAAGACATAATTGAATCAATGAAGTAAATCACTTATCTTGTTGTAAAATAGGGTATGGAACCCTAAGATACTGCCCAAGACAGCCTATGTTCGGTTTAGGTTTTACTCCACAAAACTACCTCACTAAATTACTAAAATTCGAATTCTATATATAGAGTTACAATATGCGACGGCGTCACTCTTTAATTGCGACGCCGTCGGGTCGCCGCCATTAGGTTTTCGTCTTGGAACATCAAACTCAGGGACGGCGTCCTTATGCGTGTGACGCCGTCGGCTTCAACCTCTGACGCCGTCGGGATCCAAATCTAGGCCGTCTGAGTTGTGACCCTACTCTTTTAAACCTGATGCCGTCACTTGTAAAATATCAATTTGCTCTCTGAGTCGTCTCAAGGTGTGTCGCGACGGCGTCGCTATTAAGCTGTGACGCCGTCCCCTTCAATTCCAGCAGCTTGAGTGTCTCGATTCTTGACTTTGGCCGTTTTCTTCATATATTCGCGCCTTTTTGTCCGAATAAGTGTCATTCCAGCAATTTGCCTTCAAGAGACCTAAAAAGTGAAAAGGAACGAAATTAAGTAGTAACGGATACAAAAGTGATCAATTAAGGGCTTAAATGACCCCTCAAAAAGTTACCTTTTAAATCCTTATCAAATATCCCTACACTTGGTATTTGCTTGTCCTCAAGCAAATGTGCTTTTAGCCAATTAATTTATAAGTTAGGGGTCATGAAGCATTAGTTTAGAACAATTCACAACACATATAAGCCCGCAAAAGTCATAACAAGCACGGAAATTACATACTAGCACCTCACAACGGGTGTTTGGATACTCACATCTCTCGGGTGTATATGAAATATATCAAGTTGGAAATGGAAGATAAACACTCATTAACCGGTCCTAGTACATAGATTACTATAGGCTTGAGACTAGATCAAACCTCCATCGCTTTTGGCGTAAGCACCTAGGAAAAACTATCCAAGAGGTCTTTTAAAGGGTTGTAACGTTAGGCTTAAGGTAGGGAAACAAAGGGTTTGGTGGGATAGGCGATTTAGTGGTGGCAAGTCAAAAATCTTTATGTTACAAGCATGAGAAGAATTGCGTTGCTAAGCCAAGACTCGACACTCTAAACTCTAGATAAATTGAAACAAACAAACATAAATTTAAATATAGATGTAGGATGGTAGCCCGTATGTTTTTTTTTTTGTTTTTTTTAACACTCTATTTTTTCTGTTTCTTTTTTTTTCATACACTTTTACTCTACCATCCTCTACAATTGAGTTTTTATTACTCTAACACTAATTTAACCCGAATTGAAAAGATCAAAACACTTGGAGTACATTATTACGTAAATAAAGGAAATTTGAATTTAACGTTCCTTCCCGTCATTTCATAAAATTTAACTTTTCCCATGATTCCCAATCGTCCCAAAACTGTGTACAAAAGATATGACTCGACTTAGCAACTTATGCAAGCAACTAGATAACTGAACTAAGGGTTTAGTATGATAACAATAATGCACTAAAAGTGAGTGCATACAAGGTAGGCTAAGGCGATTTGGGTGTACATTTGGGGGGGATTGTAAACAATGCTCTTCATTGATATTCCGGAAAACCGAAACATCACGAGAACCGCGAAAAGGATAGGCTCTGAGGGGTTAACTAGGGGTATCGTGTACTAAAGATGAGTACGTCGCAAGGGTGTGGGGGAATTACTCAAACGATGTGGAAGAAGTAATTATATTACGGTATCAAACAAGGGTTATCCTAATGCCTCTTATCATTTAGTTATTCCAACTACACAAGTGTAGTCTCACTAGCGATCTCGGAATGCATCACAAAACAAGTTCTAGAATCTATTATACTACGGTACACTCTCAAAGCATTAAGATGAATGCTTTAATTCCTACAAATCTAAGGGCGATCCTCACATTTTGGGTGGAATTTAAGTGATAAAGGGTTTTGTGCTAGTCATATAACTTCCTATCCATGAGACGCTTTATTAAGACTAATGGCCAACTCCTACATATCATGAAAAATTTTAAATTTGGTGCCAAATTACCCTAACCGATATCTCATGGTTTATTAACAAATGAAATTGGACAAGGCAAATAGTCAAGGATAAGCATAGTTTCAAAGTTCCGTTTTATTTTCCCTCCCTACACTTAAACTGAACATTATCCCCAATGTTCCCCGAAAGTATAAAAGTTATGATAATGGAAGGTAATTAAAAACGAAAGAAACTAGTACTCCCTGATTAGCTCGGTAGGATCCGTGTGAAGTAGTGGTTAAATCTTTCTTCAAGAAGAATGTATGCGTGAAAAGCTCCTTCCAATCTTATGTATCTTCTTCTTGATAAATAAAACCTGCACACTTGAAGAAAACAAACGAAACCTTCGCGTAAAATCGGCGGTAACAATATATATATATGACTCTACTAAACTAGGATATAATGCTTGTGGAATGGATGTTTACAGGTTTTCTGGAAAATTAAGACCTAGAAATTTCCAAAAATTTATAAGTAGCACAGAAAACGAGAAAAAGTAGTAAGCTGTTTCTACTCCTCCTGACGCCGTCAGGTTATCCTGACAGAAACTGATCTGCGATTTTCTGGAAAAAATTCTGGAAAATTTATATCTTTAGAATCTGGAAAAATTTTCTGTAAAACATCCATTATGACTCGATACAAGCATTTGACTCGAACAAACATACATTTATATTTTTTTATTAATCGTAATTCTCATGTTCACATTCTTTTTGAAAACGTGTGTAATCCTCCCTACACTTATCCCTTTTGTAAAATACCTTTATATGTAATTAAGACGAAGTTAAAGACAAAATAAAGCATTTTTACAAATTTAAACATGAGAATAAACAATCAATAAAAGATATACGACACACAAACAAGCAAACAATTAAGCATGGGTTGCCTCCCACGAAGCGCTTTTCTTTATTTATGAGTCTTGTAGCTAGACTCGAAGTCGTGCCCTACGTGACTTCATTACCGTCACCTTCTTCCTCATGACGGTCTCTATGGGGTTTTCATGTTATAGTAATGCCCTATATGCATCTTTCTAAGAAGTCATCTTCTCCCCAATCGGTTCTATATTCCGGTCCTAGCTTCAAGCAATCCTTTAGAACCGAAAATCTTATTCATCACATAATCAACTCCTCTCCTTATCTTCTCATTCCTATAGTAGACCGATAGCTTAAGTTCTTTTATCATTGGATATTGATGAAAATTTCTCAATCTTAAAGGGCATTTGGTAGGCTACATCATCGGTCTCATCCTTGAATCTTACTATTCCTAACGACAGATCATAAGTCATCCCGGTGTTTTCTATGAAAGGCTTTCCTAGAATAACGTGGGACAAGCTAGGATCTATGGTCATACTAATATAATTCACAACTATGAAATCCATAGGAAAAGTGAAACTTACTACATAGACGGGCAATCCCTTAACTCTACCAAGAAAAATGCAACTAACCCTAGGATTATCAGGATCTTGCCTAGTTGGGATAGGCTTCTTCATTACCCAATTATAGTAGGTGCTAGTCATGACTCATGATATTTATCGGGGACTTGCGATCAATGTAGGACTTTGCCACAAAAAGGTGTCCTATGCAACATGGTATGTTAAGATTCCAAGGGTTCCCAAACTTGATCCTAGGGCTTCTCCTAACATACATGTGACGGAGGTCTCGTACTAAGTGTGGGTGGTGAGAGAGTTCTTCTTCCGTAGGAAATTTATTTAAATAGTCATTGCCTACTTCATCTACTTCCTTGGTTATTTCATTCCTAGGAGTTTCACTAACCTCAAGTACCGTCTCATGGTTTGCTTCGTCATTTGTTCTATTAGGTTTCACTAAGGTGGTGGTATTAACGAATTGAACGTGCTTAGCTAACTTACTTGGGTCCTTAATCTCTACACCGGAAGCTTCGGGAGTTGAGATAGCGTTAACCTTCCTATCACTATTGGTCATGGCTTTCAAGAGGTTATATATCTTCCTATCCATCTACGCTTGTTGTTGGTTAAAACGGTCCGAGAGCTTAGCTATTTGAGCTTCTTGGGCGTGCTAGGTGTTGCAACATCCCTTCTATGTTTTGTTGGTTAGGGCCGTGAAATGGGGCCATGAGAATCATTAGATGTGAATTCTTTGGTTTGTCCCCAATAAAAGTCGGGCTTGCCCTTCCATGCTTCCGGGGTCATTGAAGTCCTAGGTCGGGTGTTGTAGGGAATCTTCCTTCCGTTCCATTGGTAAGCGGAGGATGCGTAGTCAACGGAAGCTTGTTCGGGAGTCTTTGCAAGTGCGAGTGTTATGAGGACCACTACATGGCTCACACAAGGAAGAAACTTTGTTCACTTGGCGTGAAGACTTAGGATTTTCGTAGGAGCTCATTAGGAATTTAACTTGATCTTCAAGCTCGAGCATCCTACGGTCGGAAGGTTGTGAGTCAATGGGAGGCAAGGAGATTGCCTTTATGGTTTTGGGCAACTCACGGGGGTCATTCCAACTTTTGTTGTCATAGAGAGCAAGGTCCTCTATTATACCCCACGATTCTTCCGCGGTGAGATCACTAAGTTTACCACCGGCCGCTTGGTCAATGGATCGCTTAGTAGGGAAGTTGACATGATCATAAAAGAGTTAGACTTGAAGCCAAAGATCAATGCCGTGATGAGAGATTCTATGGAGTAAGTCCTTTAATCGGGTCCATGCCTCGTAGAGAGACTTGCCTTGAAGTTGTTGGAATGTCAAGATGTCTCGTCTAAGCTTAGTAGTTCTCCCCGGTGGGAAAAATTGAGCAAGGAAACGAGAGGTGAGATCATCAAAACTTGATATGGAGCCGGCGGGAAGTCGCTCAAGCCAATTGCTAGCTTGGTCCCGTAGAGAATTAGAAGAGACGCAAGCGCGTGGTCTCCCGAGTAGTAGCATCGAGGTCGATGGAATCGACAATTTTAAGGAAATCCTTAAGATGCTGATTAGGATCTTCGGAACGAAGTCCATGGAATGCACATCCGTTTTGCACCAACCGGATGGTGTCGGATCGAAGGGCCGTAGTTTGGGCTTGGTCGGGAAGCTCAATGATGTTTCTATAGCCTAGGTGGCTTGGTCTTGAGTATTCACCAAGAGTACGGCCTCTTGGCGGGTCATTTGGTGGTGGGTTGATGAGTGGTGGTTGATTATCACCTTCCATGATGAAAAGTGATGGGGTTACTAACAAAGGTCACGAAGAAGGGGGATAGACTACGAGGAAGCTAAAAATGGGAAAAAAGCTTACTTGATAGAAATCAAGCAAGGAAACCTAAACGAGGTGAAAATCTAACTAGCTATTCTATTCCCCGGCAGCGGCTCCAAAAACTTGATACGCGTACAACGCGCGTTCGGGGTCAAAGGAACTTCCTTTTTGTCGAGCAACTTTTTCAACACC
The DNA here is from genome assembly GCA_910596185.1 of Chrysanthemum makinoi. NCBI lineage: Eukaryota > Viridiplantae > Streptophyta > Magnoliopsida > Asterales > Asteraceae > Chrysanthemum > Chrysanthemum makinoi. Next base: position 70,039,993 of record OU343220.1, on the reverse strand, counting down.
CTAGGCAGTGAACCTAATCGTTGTAGTGTAGTATTAGGGTAAGCCACGGGTATTGATATCATTCTCTAGGGGAATAAGAATGCTAGTGAGAAATTACTACGCTAAGGTTGGGGTTGAGGAAGATTATTTTTTATCTTTTTTATATTTTTTTAGAAAATGGAAAGGTACGAATCTCGGGGTATTGGATTTGGGGGGTTTGTATTTCTACCGATTACTCTACTTATCTAATTATGTAAACTAAGGTGAGTGTAGTCTATGTCTATTGTTGTGTGCTCTTATGATGATTAAAAATGTGTTTACTTAGATGTTATTACTCCCTAGTTATCTCCTATTGATGGTTGAATTGTCACGTCCTTATTCTTAACGCGTTGTGTCTTCTAAGGTCGTAGGGTATGCGTTTTTTCCTAACTCTTTAAGTCTACCTTAAGGTTATTGCCTACGAAATCTCTAGGATTCATAAACTAACTCTAAGGTTATCTTTGGATGTTTAGACTACAATAACTCTAGGTGATTATAAACTAATGTTCACAAAGATTACTCAAGCATTAAAAACACAACGAATGACCTATCGCAATACTAGGTCAATCACAATTAAGATAAGAGACAACCAATCAATATTCAATACCTAGGTTTCATAGATCTAAGCAAACACACAAGTAAATTAGCCGGACATGGAAAACATGCAAGCATACACACAAATAATTGAAGACATAATTGAATCAATGATGTAAATCACTTATCTTGTTGTAAAATAGGGTATGGAACCCTAAGATACTACCCAAGACAGCCTATGTTCGGTTTAGGTTTTACTCCACAAAACTACCTCTCTAAAATACTGAAAATTCGAATTCTATATATAGAGTTACAATATGCGACGGCGTCACTCTTTAATTATGACGCCGTCGGGTCGCCGCCATTAGGTTTTTGTCTTGGCCACGTCAACTCTGTGACGGCGTTACCTTATGCTTGTGACGCCGTCGGCTTCAACCTCTGACGCCGTCAGGATCCAAATCTAGGCCGTCTGAGTTGTGACGCCCTACTCTTTTAAACCTGATGTCGTCACTTGTAAAATAGCAATTTGCTCTCTGAGTCGTCTCAAGGTGTGTCGCGACGGCGTCGCTATTAAGCTGTGACGCCGTCCCCTTCAGTTCCAGCAGCTTGAGTGTCTCGATTCTTGACTTTGGCCATTTTCTTCATATATTCACGCCTTTTCGTCTGAATAAGTGTCATTCCAGCAATTTGCCTTCAAGAGAAATAAAAAGTGAAAAGGAACGAAATTAAGTAGTAACGGATACAAAAGTGATCAATTAAGGGCTTAAATGACCTTTCAAAAGTGTACCTTTTAAATCCTTATCATATCCTCTGCTTTAGTTCTTTCATTTTAAACACAATAACCTTGTATTAGTATTTTAAATGAACTTTGTGGGTGTGTTCCCTGTAAACCCTCACGAAACTTCACTCATCCACTTAGGACACCAAGTGGTTTAAAAGGCTTGTTGCATATGCTAAATGCAACCGTGATTCCTACGAAAGTGAGTTAGGTTTTTCATTTTCTTTTTAGAATTATGCTTGTCAGTAGTGTGATTTTAGGGATTGAAGTTTGCTCGTGGATGCTTTACGAGGCACGATCTTTCGTGGGCCTTCTTTCTTTTTGGAGCAAATTTCAGGGAAGTTCTCGCTCTAATTCTACTTATCTCTTCACCTTTATTTAATGCTTAGTACAAAAGGGACTTTGTACAATTCAAGTGGGGGTACGGGAGTAGAATTGTCTCTTGAACTTTATTTTGCCCTCGATTTTCTAGTTTATTTTGAAAAATTATGCCATTTTAAAAATTTTGACATGTTTTTCTCAACCTAACTAGATTAGACCTTAGCCGAGCACATACAACCCTTGATATTATATGGTGAAATTAGCCTTATCCGTTTCCAATATTTTACCCCAAATCCACCAAATTATGAGTGGCTTGGTAGCTTGTAAACTTTTGAACTTGTCCTTTGCATCATTTCGAGACCATAGACGAGGTATGTTGAGTTAGCTCGACGTATTTGGACTTTTCAGTTTAAGAAGGCAGTATTATAGGATTATCACCCAAAATAGCCTACCATTGTGTGTCTATCGATTAGTCACATCGACTTCTCGACCCCGATGTGAAACCCTTTTGGTGCACTCACCTTTAGTGCAAGATACCCATAGATACACCCATCTGAGTCTTTTGTTATTACTTCATGTTGTTGAACCCAATATATTGTTCGATACACTATACACATAGCCTACCATTGTCTTTATTTGTGATTGGGAAGTCATCATTTGCCTAAGTTCAAGGTTCTAGTGGAAAGGTTCGGGAATCACGCTTTCGTCGACGACATATTCTTAAAGATCATTGAAGACCCCCCTACTTCCCATTGTTCATCTCAAGTGGGGGGATATTATGTTTAGTTGTTATGTTTATGTTGAAAAAAAATAATAATAAATAAATTAAAAAAAATGATTCGAAAAAAAAAATAGTTATGTTATTTTGTTTATTGTAAAGTGCAATGTTATAAGCACTATGTTATGAGCTTTATATAGATTTAGTATCGAGGAGGCCACCTCGGTCACATTCGAAGATTGGAGTTGGTTAGTGTGCCAACAGTTGGAGAAAAGGTAGTGTGCCCATCATAACGTCCTCTAATGACACATCTACCTAGTATTTCATGATCCGGTTTCTTAACTTCAAAGCTTGAACTTTGGGCGGACGGTAACTGGTGATGACTTGGTTATAGATTTAGACTACCTGCTTGTTTTTCATTTTACACCAATTATATATCCCATGTCTTATCCCACCCTTTAGTCATGAAGCGTGTCTAGGTGATGCAGCGAGCAATCTTTGGTGTCTTGGCCATGGATTTGGTCATGTATCATTGATTTTGTCCACTTCGCTGTGACATGTTAGTAATGACGAGTCACCCCTTAACCTTTGTCATGTCTACCCATATTGCCTTCGAGAATTGTTTAGCCCTTAACTCTAGTGGTGGAGATTTGTGTAACTGCCAAGCTTATGATAGAATACATGCTATGACTGTGCGATTGAGTGATCACCCCGAAATTGACACTTAGAATAGTTGAGAGATTTGAGTGTTTTGTTCCCCTTTCGTGAGGTGTTCGGCTTTGTTTTATTCTAGCATAAGGGATTTGTAAACTTATATTTTCCAGGTTATGGGAGATATCTTTTTAGGAATCTTTCTAATAAGGTCTACTTGAGGGCAAGTAGAGTTCAAGTGGGGGATATTTGATAACATCAAATAGTCCTGATTATTAAGTGTCAATTTCCCCCGATAATGCTTGTAATTTATATCATTTTACGTTTGTTTTTCATTATATTACACTTTCAGGTAAATTACGAGCATTGGAGCTAAAGAGACGCGGAATTGGAGAATTATCAAAGATTTATCATAGTATGCTCACTTTGAAGAAGTTACGGCGTAACTCATCTCTCACATTACGCCGTAACTAAAGCGTGACTCAGAAAGCCAACTCATCAGAAGATTACGGCGTAACTCTCCAAAAGATTACGACGTAACCATATTAGGTCAAATGAGGTTTTCGCGCCGTGATAACTAGCTGTAAACTCATGCATAACACATGGCGTAAACAAGAATTATTGAAGATACGGCGTAACCACTTCTAAGGTTACGCAGTAATAACAGCGATTTCGTGCAATTTACGAAGAAATAGAGGATTATGGCGTAACTATTCTATTAGTTACGCCGTAACCCCGATTGGCCTATAAATACCCCACGATTCCAGGCATTGAGAGCATCCCATTCCAACATCAAACCAAAGAGCGTGGGAAGAAGCCAAAGGCGGTCTAGAGGAGCATCGGAGCTATCTCCAAGGGAGAAATCACTCCCCTACGATAAGCATTAGCATTTTATCTTTTCTTTACTTTCGATTCATGTATTTCGTAACATTAATTATTGAATTGATTTGTATGGTTAATATGAGCGGCTAAGCACCTCTTGGTGCTGGCCTAGTTATGATTCCTTAATTGTTTTGTTTATGTTTACATTACTTCCGTATAACTATTTTTAAGTGTATGCATGCATAGTTTATTGGTAGCTACCCTTGTTTCGGTAGTTTTGAATGGCGGTAGAGGCTAGTTGCTTAGGAGATATGACCTATTGACCCTAAGTGAGTATACTGAGACGGGAAGGGTAAGATATGACCAACTGACGACCCTTTCTACTTGTGCGATTTGACCAACTGATCACCTACCGTTTGGATGAACTTAAGAATTAGAGGGTGAGTGTTTAAGTTGCTAAAACGCCGGCACTTACTATTATAAGTCTAGCATGTAGCGGTACTTAATGACCGGCTTAGGGGACCAGGAAACAACGGACTTATGAGGGGACACTTGACTTCTCCGGTGGTGGCATCTTTGCTGATAGGTTAGGGCGAATTGACCAAATGATGTCCTCTCGACTTTGACCACACCTGAAGTAATTGGAAGTAATTAGACGTAGACACTACTAGCTAGGATGAATAACTAGGTTAGCACCACTCTCCTCTATTGATTACACCTTTGCCTTTACTTGCGTTATTAGTTAATTAATTAAATCATCTTAAAATTTGTGACACCTAGACTTAGTATTAATCCAACACACATAGCTCTTGGGACGACCTCGGTTTTACCGAATACTACACTACACACGACCGGGTACACTGCCCGTTAGTGCATTAGGGTAGACCATAGGTATAACGAGACATTATAAATACTAAAACCTGGTCAGTAAAACCTGCATCAACCATGGGTTATACAAGATTCAATGTATCTAGACATTGGGTCATGGGTCTTGGGTCATGGGTCATGGATCATAGATAATACCCAACATGACTTCATACATGATGTCATACAATATGTCATGGGTTATGGATCAAGCTCGATGGGCATGGGTCATGGACTTTGAATTTTACCCAATAATGTTCAATGTATCTAGTCAATGGGTCAAGTACTAAGATTTTTACCCATTACAATATATACACATTTCCATATTATGTAAACACTAGTTGTTATACATATGTATTTCTATAAGATGTAAACACTATTACTTGTTTAGTGTTTTATATGAAAATGTAAGTGTGTTAGTAAACTATTGGCTCAAACCATTTACGTATTTTATTTGTTTCGTTAAAATGATTTTATGTTTGTTATCGACAAAACATTAGAAGATCGTAAAATATAAATAAACGTTTTTACGGCTTATTTGTATTAACACCCGTGCTACACCCTCAATACTTTTGGGTCACGCGTCAAATCACTGTGGATACCGTTGCCTTGACCTCAACACCAACAAAATTATTATATCACGTCTTGTTACATTTGATGAGACGGTCTTTCCTTTTGGATCTATGACACCAACCTCACCTCCCTTTTATGTTTTTTTGGACGAGCCGACTCCCATTATTTCTTAAATAATCCGCCCGTACCCTATCACAACAAATACTTACCCTTCAACTCCTCCGGTTGTTGAACCCAACTCACCGTTTTTCCCTAAATCGGCCCAACACCAACCGAAGCCTAATAACCAACTGGAGCCCAATATGCTACATCCCCCTTCACCTCCCACGCAGCCCACTTCAAATACCAATCCACAATTACCACCAAACCCAAACCCGATTTCTGTTCATCCCATGGTCACACGTTTTCGTGTCGTGACAAACCGTCCTACTCAACGTCTTAGTGTTCTTGTGTCCACTATTTCTCCTTTACCAAAGTCTTATAATGGTGCGTTTAATGATCCAAATTGGCAAAATGATATGAATGATGAATATAATGCCCTTATTAAAAATAAAACTTTGACTCTTGTGCCCCGACCCACGAACGAGAATATTGTTCATTGTATTTGGTTGTTTTGCCATAAGTATTTAGTATATGGCACTCTTAGCTGCTACAAGGCTCGTCTTGTAACAAATGACAGTACACAGTTAGAAGGTATTGATGTGGATGAGACCTTTTGCCTGGCTGTCAAACTGGGTACTATTTGGACGGTTCTTAGTTTGGCTACTTCTCGACATTGGCATGTTCATCAGCTTGATGTCAAAAATGCCTTCATACATGGTGATTTATCTGAGACAGTTTACATGCATCAGTCTCCTAGGTTTCAGGATTCTGTGCACCCTGATTATGTTTGTTTATTATTGAGGTCTCTTTGTGGTCTTAAGCGGGCCCCTCGGGCTTGGTTTCAGCGATTTGCAGCTTATATTACTCGTGTTGGGTTTACTCATAGTCGTTATGACTCATCATTGTTTATTTACAGACATGGGACTAATGCTGCTTATTTATTACTGTATATTGATGATATTGTTCGCATTGCTTCTTCCAAAATTTTGTTACAGCAGATCATTGCTTCCTTGAATAAGGAATTTTCTATGATAGATCTCAGTTCCCTTAATTATTTTTGTTACACCGGATTCTTCGGGGATGTTCTTGTCTCAGCGTAAGTATGCTGCTGAAATTCTTGAGCGGGCACATATGGCTAACTGCAATCCCTGTCAGACTCCTGTGGATACTGAGTCTAAACGGGGTGATGATGGTGATCCGGTCTTTGATCCGACTTTCTATCGGAGTCTTGCAGGTGCTCTTTAGTATCTTACATTCACTCGTTCGGATATTCCTTATGTTGTGCAGCAGGTTTGTTTACATATGCATGACCATTGGGAGTCTCATTTCTCGGTTCTAAGCGGATTGTGCGATATGGTCGTGGTACTCTAGATCATACAGTTTTTTTCCCTCTTTTACTACCTCTTTGGTTGCTTATTCAGATGCGGATTGGGCAGGTTGCCCTACTACTTGGAGATCGACTTCCGGTTATTGTGTTTTTCTTGGCAACAACTTACTCTATTGGTCCTCTAAGTGTCAACCCACGATTTCTTGTTCTAGTGTTGAGGCAGAGTATCGTGGTGTTGTCAATGATGTTGCTGAGACTTGTTGGTTGAGGAATCTTCTTCGTGAGTTACATAGTCATTTGTCTTCCGCTACGCTGGTTTATTGTGATAATGTTAGTGTTATGTATTTGTCCTCTAATCCGGTTTAACATCAACATACGAAGCAAATCGAGATAGATGTTCATTTTGTTCGGGATTTAGTTGCTGATGGTCAAGTTCGAGTTCTTCATATTCGATCACGTTATCAGTATCCGGACATTTTTACTAAGGGGTTGCCTTCGGCCTTGTTTGAAGAATTTTGTACCAGTTTAAGCGTTCGGTGTCCTTCCGCTCAAACTGCAGGGGAGTGTCAGTCGATATTATTGGTATTGGGTTTATATTGTTTGTATTGGGTTCAAGCCCGAGTTCTAGATCATTCCTTATAGAGTTACTTATGTATTGAATATTGTATTGTTTGGAACAGATTTATCATACTTACATTGAAAACTTTATAAATAATATACACTTGTTACACATTTGTTGGGGAAGATAGTGAATAGTGTATCACTATTGTTATATACTACCTCCGTCCCATAAAAACTCTCCACTTTGGCTTTTTTAAGTCTTTCTTTTAAAACTTTGACCTTAAATAATTTTGTTTACGTTATATACTACCTCCGTCCCAATTCTAGTATCTTCATTTATGAGAACGTGGCCGTAACAAAAAATATACATACACATGTGACCTTGCTTTTTCTCAGGAAGTGTTTGCCAGTTTTCTATGAACATGCTCACACATACACGTGTATTTTATTTCGTAAAGGAGACTTAAGGACGCTCAAACCAACAATGACCTTCCACCTAGAACGACCTCAACTAAAATTACAATTACATCGACCTTATAATACACATGTATTCATGTGGGTTTCCCGTTGCACATCACTCCGCCACCCCTTTCCCGCATGACCCCATGAGTTTCTCGTGTATGTATTCGGCTAACTCATATGGTTACAAAGAACTAGCTGTATGTATATCAAATAAATTTTGATAATATAGAAAATAACTCTTTTGACATTGAGCTTAATTACGTTGTAAAACAGCTTTTTATATTAGTTAGCCTTGTAGATACTTTCATTATTGATGGTCATCACCACGTGGATTTATTGGAGTCATGTGGCCGCATGGGGCCCATGCTGACATGCTCGGATACTTTTCTCAAGTCAAATTGGTGTATGATCATCTATCTATTAGTATTACCTTAAAAAAAATGAGACATGTCGTTATTACTTTCGTTTTATGCTATCAATTTGCACTCTTATGTCATGCGAGATTTTTATTTCAGGAACTGGTTTATGCGATGTGAGTACTAAAGATTAGACTCACATCGAATGACCAAATACAACGACTACCGGAGGATCGGAAAAAAAAAGATCGTTTGCTCAAATTTCAGATGGTCTTAGTCTATACCATACAAAGTATTCGTTCTTATGAGGCATATGTATTTTGGAAGCTCTGACAAATATACACAACACTTGTACAAGGTTAAATATGACTTATGGTATACGTCTTAATTAAGACTTAATCACTAAGTTAACCCTTTAGATTTAAGAAATTATATCATGTTATTCATTCTAATTCACGGGTCAGGGTTTCTTGCCGATTTAGAGTATGTTTGTTAAAATTAGCAATGAGCAGTAGCAAAGAGTAGTGAGCAGTAGATATGAGCTGTGGTACCTGTGAGTAGTAGTCACAGCTCATCGCTTTCTAAACATGCATTGGAAAATTAACTTTCTTAAAATTTAGCAAAACTCACCGCTCTTTTGACAAACGACTACTAAAATTCAAAATGCTCATTGTTCACCGCTCATCATCTCAAAAAGCTTTACACCGTTCCGCGCCAAACATACCAATAAACCTTTTGGAGAATTATACTGAATATCATGTTACAAATTTGATCAACATTCAAACGTTATTAAGGCAGTTGAAAAAAAGTTGTTCTTCTTGTATCTTGATCATCCAAGTTACATTTAATCATTAACATTTTCATCAATGAAATTTCATTCTCTTTTAACAAATTTGATCAAAATCAACCATTCAACGAACAAGTTGCGCGATTTACCTCATTGGGTCATTGAGATCCTCATCAATGAACTTCCAACTTACTTAAATCAATGGATAAGTCGATATTAAATATTGGGCACGCGTACTTAAGTAGCCGAGAGGTAATGTGCAATTGACTTTGGCCTAGGCAAACTTTGTTAAATGTTAATCTAACTAAAATGTCAAACATTATTAATCTGTCTCGAAAGTCAAATCCTACAATAATTGTAAAGTTTAATAAAAATAACTTCTATTATTGGGATGATGAGCGTCATGTAGGTAAACAATAATTTCCCCCAAGAGGAAACCAATTATTGCACTATAATAATAATATTGTCAACCATATACATAATTTTTAATTAATTTCATAATTTGTGACGAAATGTGTCGATGTATAATTAACAGGAACATCCGAACATGTACACCTTTTGTATAAATAAGGATGTATTTAATGCCCGCGCGTTGCATCAGGTTATATTTATTTCGTGGATATATTTGTTTAGTGAATATATTCTTTTAAGTATATTCATTTCTTTTTATAGATGGAAATTGATATTAAAGGATGATACAAGTATGAATAAAGATATAACATTAAGAACTAAAGTGCAAGAGAAATCTAGGCTCCTAAGATTAAATATTAAAAAAAAAATGATAAAAAATAAAAATAAAAAAATAAAAAATTGGTATAATAGTTAAGTGTTTATTTAATTTCTTATATTTAACACAATAAGACTGTCTTGTGTTACATGTTTTTCTTACCTAATGATGTTCTTTAACCAAAGGGTGTTTCAAAAATGGGGGAAAAAGAAAAACAAGTTGGATATAATTTAATTATACTTGATTACAATCTGATTACAATCAAGCAAATTAAATATATTAGCAAGAGGATTTAAACAACTGCTACTAGAATGCCAATAAACCAAATTGTTGCATCGAAGATGATGGATTTGGTCATCGAGTTTTTTTATTTAATATACAATTTTAGGTATATGTTTTATTTTTAATTTAGTAAGTAATAATAGTACTTTCATTTTTGAAAAATATTCTTTACAAAAATCATTGATCAAGATGAGCAGAACGAGTAGGAAATATTTACATTGCATGCTATTAATATTTTTTTTCGGGCTTATTGAGGAAGAGTTGTCTTCTGATTTTCAAGAGGCATGTGCGATAAGAACAAATTAACGCTATTACACTCATAAATAAAGAGAAGTTGCATATAAACATTATTATATTGCTTATATACGTTTAATATCTAGTGTATGTATACGTAAGACAAATAAAAATGTGACTCTTTTTAAGTGGAAGCCTGTGCACAACTTACACAACTTTTGGGCCGGCTCATAAGTGAACTATGTCATCGTCTCAATAGGATACTCCAACCAGTTTATTTATCGTGTCTGTTAACCAATTTGCAACTAATTGTGTTGGCAGTGGCCAATGTCGTAAAGTAATTAGGAGTTGTTAATATAAACATACTTGGTGATCTTATAAAAAACGTAATGCAAATAAGAAAAGCTTCAAAAACATCTGATATAGTTTCTTATAAATGAATTCGTCATGGACTCAAACGAATGTGGGCCTGGACCTTGTATTGTCTCTTAAAGTCTTAATCCATGTTTGTCATACAAATTTTCCATTTCCCAAGCTACAACTTCTGAACAAAAGATGTATTTCTCCATGAAAGAACATGTTTATTCCTTCTTACTTATAATACGAGTGAACATACCGAGTCGGATGTTATTTGCATAGCTGATGTATATTGGCCCAACGCAAGAGAAAGATAAACTTCGGTTGGAAAATGATCGAGTAGGCAACGAGAACCATGCCAAGTCGAGGGAACAATGAAATATTAATAACTCTTTCAAGACTACGTCAATACAATGAAAGATGTTACCAACTACCTTTGGTGTACAAGTAGCGTCGAACAAGCTTTCAAACTATGGTTCATGATCATATCAATGGCATCATTCTTCGATTATCATTCGAAGCAACAACTAGAAGTCAAATCAAGGATTTTAGCTAATTTCTTAATTACTTGGTAAACTAAAGAGGTCATTTCGTGTGACCCTAAACATGAACCATTAACAGTCCAGCACTCGATTTCATAAAAGAAATAACTAGTCTTTACAAGCAGATTGAACAACTTTGTTGTCTGGATTGTTTCGCGTACTATGGTTATTACAGACAACAAGTTTTTACTTTCATTTTTGTTTATATACTACAGTAGCCATTATGCATTTTATACCATGGACTTGTCTACTCTATGACCAACTCTTCTTGCCGAAGGACGGATGCCTATCAGGAGATGAACCTATCGCACTTGGACATGGTTCAGCAAAGCCCAACAGGACTAATCACTATTATTGAAACCAGTACTATACCATTAATAGTTTCAAGTATATGTATCCAACAGTAACATACTACTAACACAGTTAGTTATACATGATAATATGACATTACTCTATCAAAGTCCTAATCTTAAATCCAGACCCACATTTGAACCACTTGGATGATCTTCTCGAGGTGCAGGCACATTCAGATCCAACCTACATAACAAATCGAGATTACACCGACCCTGTGAGACTACTGATGTTGAAGCAGCTTGTACAGCGTAATCTTCTTTCTCCCAGTGGCACCTTTTATGCCCACCAAGCGCTTGCCCGCTTGAAAACACTTTTGAGCAAATACTACACTTGTGTTCACTACTACTACCCGTAATTGTCATCATCGAATTGATGTTTTCTCCTTCACAGTTTCTATCAGAATCACCCTCCAACTCGCCTTCCTTTCTCGTTATTGCAAAACACCCCTTTACATTCTTGTGACTCGCCCTGTGACCCCCTAAAGCCTGGTGGGACCCAAACACCTTCTTGCAACTTGTGCACTCGAAAACCCCTGGTTGACCCATCTCTTCATAACCACCTATTCGCGTTGGACCGTTGGCCAGCATCAACAAGCACGACGCCACATACCGCTCTTCATCAGTCGTCACAACAGTCGAATCACCACCATGATCTGCCACCATAAGCATCAGGGGTGGAGTGTACACATTAGATGGCGGATTAATCCCACGCCACGTCCTCTCAGGGTGGCAACGCATGTGACCAAAAAGGGCCTTCCATGACCAAAACATCTTCCCGCATTCAGTACAGGGAGTAGTGATCTTCGGAGCATTAGGGTCTGGTTTCTTTGTATACTTGGGCTTGCTTGAACTCTCATTCTGGACTTTCATCATCTTTGTTCGTTTCTTTCTCGGGTTCTGTTGATGGGTGGGATGTATGGTTGTGATTGGACGAACGTCGGAAAAGTGGATACTCGAGCGGAAAATCTCGTGACCATCCGCAGAAGACGGCCAGAGTTGCATATCTGATGAAGTGCTATCAGTACCACCACCCATGATCATATCTTGGTTCATCTTTATAACAGATTGAGAAACGAAAAAAGTTGAAGAAATGGGTGATTGGGTTGTTATATAGAGAGGTGGTTAGTGGAAACGGTTAAACACACTATGGCAGTTATTTTCAGTTATTTGATTAAAGAACATATATACTCGAATTAATTTACTGAACGTGATTACATTGGTCCTAAATTTTCGCTTCATGTTTTTTACTGATGTAAAAATTACAATGACCCCCCTAAAAGTTAAAATTATTTACATTTGAAGGAATGGAACAAGAAAGACTAGAACAAAGTAACAAACAAGAAAGGATAGTTTCTGGAGAATAAAAAGGTAAAAAGATAGTAACTATTGACAATTGCATCTACAATTATTTAACGGAGTAAAGAACATTAGCGAAGCTACACAAACAGAACTTAAACCGAAAGATTAGTCATGTGTGTCCGGTAAGGTAGGTATTGGTGTTGATCAGAAAGAGCTAACCAGAATATTACAATGGCGATTGGTTAACATGCACAATTGACCTAAGACTAAAAGGGCTTCACTTCATTGACTTGTGTTCCACAACATTTCTGGGAAAATTATCGAGCACATCCACAAGTTTTGCGCGTTGGACCTCTCTTGCTGCAAGATCAATAAAGTGTTCATTTATGGTTAAGAGTATGTATAACACATTTATATAATGCTCAATAGTTAACTGAAAATAAAGTTCTATCAATGTACATAAAAAATAACAACTACATCGCTAGCATTTGAATTAAAACCCATAAGATTTATATCTGAATCTAAAAACCACTTTTAAACGCAACCAAAGAGCTGTCCGTCAAGCAGAGCACTATGAACCTGGCTTTAGGTGCCAATATTCCAAAATTTGGCTCTTCTAAAGTCAAATGCTAGCAATCCAAGGAAAGAAGTAAGGTCTAAAGATATCTAATTGAGTAATTGGGTTCTTCAAAATCCAATTTCTTTGTTTTGACCCTCAAGTTTCTTGCTCTTTTGTTTGATTTCTGCAACTGTTTCTTAGGGTACAGTTTTCTATATCTTTGTACGAGTCCATATGAGCACTCATCAGAATTCCAAGAAAGAGAGGTTTGTTAGAGATTTTGTAAAGGACTTAGAGAAAAGGGTATCCCACACTCTGAGGGTCGTCACAGCATCGGTCCGCAGACATCACTAGGAGAGGTAAATCACGTAACCCAAACAACAGACACGATGCGTGGGTCTGAACACGGGATCTCCCGCTTTATGCTCCAACTCCCCTTCACTAAGCCACAATGAAATGACATCACAGATTTGGTGGTTGACAATGTCCGGTTACTAAGGTGCAAATTACTAGCAGAGCTTCTCTAGCTTAATATGAGCAAAAGAACTCAACCTCACCACAACATAGTACTCTCAGTCTCAGCCATGAGGATTCTGCTTTTCATGCTACTAGCGTACTTACACTAGAATAATACTATTATCTATTCATCTACCTAAGGATCATTGAATCACATGCTCACGTCACATCCCAGGAATAAGAATACTCCAATCATAGTATCGCTTCACAAGCCATCTTAATTAGGTATTTTATATGAACAATTAGGCATTTTGACCCCTTAACAAGATGGACTAGTAAACTTATGCTGGAGGTGGGCTCCACAATTTTGATTCATAATTAGGTTCTTTATCATTTGAGGGGACACAATTAGGACAGCAAGGTACTCAAGCACCCAAGGCCTTTGGCCTAGTGGTATGTGAGTTGCCTACCAACCAAGAGGTTGTGGGTTCAAGTCTTGTTGGAGACAATTGTGAGATATATTATGAGATAGGTGGTATAGGGTGTGAAAAACTTGCCGATCTAAAAGTTTTAAAAGACCAAATGGTTGACTAAGTCCAGTTCTTGTAGATGCTTTGAAGAGTAAGTACTTTATCATGTATCATTATGTTCACTTCTCTTATTAACCTCAAAAACCTTGGGTTGCATTTGCTAGATGTAATGGTTTCTGTACCAAACTTTAGCAGATTAGATGACAAGAAAGATCATTACTTCTCTGTTGGTTAATCTAGATCTCAAAAGGATACCTGTATTATACTTCTGGTATTTTATCTTGATTGATCATACCCTCCTCCAGTCAATCTATTCTCCTACTCATGATGTATCTGCCCTTCGCATAGAGAGGTGCCAATCAAGGCAAATTCAGTAGCTTCTGTTGAGCCTGAATAATGCTTCTAGAGAACTTAATTGCTCATATCACAGCAAGAGAAAAGAAAGAATCACCTAATGCTACAGGTATGGCTCCTAAACATTCTGACATTTGTATTCCATCACCATCTGACGCCATGACTATGCTTTTATTACATAACACACCATGTTTCTGTTGCAGTCCTTTTACCCTCGAATAGGGGTGTGACTGTCTACATCTCACCTCCCCCATACCTCACAATTCGCGAGAATGGGTATTGTTGTTGTTGTTGTACACCATGCTTCTGTTGCCAACACTATTTGTCAACTTGGCACTATATTTCGGAGCATGCCCTTTGTGTCATCTTTCTACTTATTGGTATGCAGTAAACTAAGTCATGTTAGTTTCATATTTCTCAAGGTTGTAAAAATCGCTCGGTAGCCGTGCGGTTGACTCGCCATAGCGGCCCTAGGCGGCGCCATTGACCCTAAATTACAAAGGAATTTATTAAAGAAATGAATATTAGCAAGATTAATTATAAAAACTAGCTTAAATTAGAACAAAATCAATAAAATCGGAGTTAATTGCCGTGAATTTGAAAAAAAAAAAAACCCATATCTGAAGTTGACCGCCGTTGACCGCCGTTGACCACCGTTGACCGCCGTTGACCGGCGTTGACCAAACCGCCGCCAAGCTCCGATTTTGACCAAAACGCCAAATTAGACCGATATGCCAAAAATCGTGGCGTTGGACCGCCGCCAACCGCCTAGGCGCCGCCATATCGGCCGCCAAGGCCGATTTTTACAACACTGATATTTCTTGAATGGGAGACAACCCATGCATCCATGAGGATATGTCTACTGTTCAGTAAAATGAAACTTCAGATACTGTTCACACTGTCTAGCAAGGTCACTTTTAGCTTCATATACAAAAGGAAATTTCTAAGATTTGTTGCTTCGTGTGCCCTAATAAAATTGATTTTCTAAGTTCTATCAAGGCATTTAGAAAAACAAGTACCGATTACTATATACTATATAGTGTTACTTCTCACATAGAGAATGTTAGACGATTAGATTTGGTTATATGATTGATGATAAGTGATCATCAAGGATGATTGAGAGGGGAGACTTAAATTACCTATCCAAGGAGAAGATTAGACTAACGACTTGGGGATCCTCAAAATATACTTTAAGTGAAAATGTGACTAAATCGCATAACTCCCAACATCTTCCTATGTTAGGGGAACTTTGACCTCTACATTTAGGCTGAAGTAAGTATGCTTGATGTGCAAGTCATTAGTCCCCTGTGATTGCATAACCTCTAGGCTGAGTTTATTTCTAGTATGTGTTGTGAATGGGTAAATACATTCGTGTTCATTGCCTGTTTTACCTATCTAGGGGATGTCATCACCATCCTGTTCTCGAATTTTCTGTGTCCTTGTTGACTTTTGGTAATGTAAAAACTACCCAAACACAAATTCTTTTGAAACCTCAATTCATGGTGATGATACAAACAAGTATTTATCACCATTAGGTATTTTCACCCCTTAACAAAATGAACTAGTATAGAGATAAACTAAAGCTGGAGATGGACTCTACAATGCTGACTCATAATTAGGCTCTTTATCATTTTAGGGGGCGCAATTAAGACAGCAAGGTCCTCAATTAAGTGCATTTCTAAAAGACCAAATGATTGACTATGTCCTGTTCTTGTAGATGTTTTGAAAGGGAAGTACCTTGTCATGCATTATTATGTTCATTTCTCATGTTAACCTCAAAAACCTTTGGTTGCATTTCTAGATGTAATGGTTTTCGTACCAAAAATTAAGAAAATTAGATTACAAGAAAAATCATTACTTCTCTGTTAGTTAATCTAGATCACAAAAGGATACCAGTATTATAGTCCTAATCTAGTAAGGTACTTTATCTTGATTGATCATGCCCTCCTCAAGTCAAGCTTCTTGTTCCTCTTTAAGTTGATATTGTCCTACTCCTGATGTATCTGTCCTTCGCATAAAGAGGTGCTAATCAAGGCAACTTCAGTGGCTTATTTTGAGCCTTGACTATGCTTCTAGATAATTTCCTTGCACATATCACAGTAAGAGAAAGGGAAAGAAAAAGATCGATATATCACCTAACGCTACAAGTTTGGCTCCTGATATTCTGACATTTGTATTCCATCAGATATTACCTAATACACCATGTGATGCCTAGATAACACACCATGCTTCTGTAATCAATACTACTAGTCAACTTGGTACTATACCTTAGATCATGCTCTTTGTGTCATCTTTCTACTAATTGGTATGCAGTTAGCAATTCATGTTAGGTACCGTATTTCTCCAATGGAGACAAGCCATGCATCCGTGAGGATATGTTTACTGTTCAGGAGAATGAAATTTCAGACATTGTTGACACTGTCTAGTAAGGCCACTTTTAGGTGCTTGTAGACTATACTGTAAAGCTTAAGACTCATGATATCTCACTAACATGCAAAGCTTATGAATTTACTCGTATGTATCGTATGAGAAGACATTTGAAGTGAGTTACATGTAAGAGATCTGAAGTGAATCGGGAAAGATTGTTGAATGTTCCTTAAATACTTTATATATCAATAACACATATCTTAGATTGGTATCTAGATTAATGATAAGGTTTTCAAGGAAAATTGAGCGATGGGAACTTAAAATTACCTATTCAAGGAAAAATGTAGACTAATGACTTGGGGTTCCTCAAAATACTTAAAGTGAAAATGTGACTAGATCGCATAACTCCTAGCGTCTTCCTAATTACGTGTAAAACAATGTATTCTCCAAAGAAAAATCTCATGTCCCAGAGAAGTATAAAGCAATGTAGCAAAGAAAGAGTATCAAATGGTAAGAATAATGAAACAATTTCATGTACTACAAGAAAAGGCTAAATTTGAATATTACCTTCCTCCAATGAAAGCTGAATTGATCTCTTTTCTAGTTCAACCGCAATTTTGCTAAGCCCAACTGAGGACAAGGTCCGAAGCACTGACAAATGGGGTAAACAACAAAAAGGGTGTTAAAATATACTGGGATTTCACAAATTTAGAAAGAAAAAAAAAATAATAAGATACTATTCCGGATAGATGCACATACTCTGGCAATAATCATCTTGTTTCGACAGATCCAGAGCCTTTAAAATATTCTGCAGTCGTTTAAATCGTTCTTCCCAATGCTGTTCACTTAATCCCTTTGCATTGTCCAATTGAAGACGACTTGAATCTGGTACAGGTGATGTGATATTTGACATCCCAGTATCAAGTGTGGCTAAAGGTGCTGTAGACGAAACGCCTTCAGAAGTCTTTGGCTCGGGAATATCTTTTTCAATACATACTGTAGATTCGTTCACCGGACGTTGTTGGTTAGTCTTTCCATCATGTTCATGTAATTTCCTCGGCTCGTCATTTGATTTGTTACAGTTAATGTTTTTATGTTGATCTGATTCTGTCTTCCTACGAACATAAACAAGAGGCCCGCTACTACTAGCAGTCGTCGTCTGTTGTTGAGGAGTCGTTCTCATTGTAGACTCTGGATGCGGTCGTTTAACGCCTGAAACCTTCACCGCTTCAACGCCAGTCCGATTCTCTTTCAAAAGAGCGCTTCCATCTGATTTCGGCACCATATTCCTATTCTCATTTTGCAAATCTCTAAAAGCTGTCTTCTTATCGTTCTTTGAAATACCAGTTTCCGTATTTGCCAGAACGTATTCACTAAACTTAGTATCCGTCTGCTGAACCATCCAAATCAGCTCAACCTGTCACCAAATCATTAATTCAACTCCGATGATCATAAATACCAGAAAGATAAAGTAAACATATAAACCTAAGGGCTGTTTAGTAGCGGAAACGTGGGTAATTTAGGAATTTCTTCATGGACGCTTTTTCTCACATTTATTCTTAACGGATCTCACAAGCGTTTAAATATATTCCTAAAAAGGAATGCTTTTGCCCACATTTATTGTTCCTATGTTACTAGCTAATTTGCAAGTGCCCAATAATGTTATTAACATTTATGTTTAACAGTTTAAGAAAACCTAGCAAGTAATTATCAGGATGACACTCGACGATAAAAACACTATAAGTATAAAGTTACTAAATTTAGGGCTGTTTATCATGTTTAAATTGTGACGAACCTAAAAAAATGTTGGCTCTTTTATTTGGTTTCTATAAAAGTAGCCCAAACGATATCAGTTGGAACCATGTTATCTTATTTATATACGTATCGACCACGTTTTGCACATTTTAAAAGTTTTCCAACAAACTAGAGATGAAAAATGCAGAAACTTTCCCTAACTAAACGCAGCCCTAGATTCTCAAGCAACACAAGTTTTCGTTACACATTCATTCCTAGAGAACATAAACACCGATCATACACCGTCAATCAGTAACCGAAGCATATAAATGAGGTTAAATTCTATTTCAAAAGCCTCATAATCACATTCTCCCAAACGGTACTAATAAGCAATTACGCAAAACTGTGAAATCGAGACCGTAAATAATTACTGTATAAAAATTCTCCCAAACACTATAACGATATAAAATTAGGGCTCATTTATTGGTTTTTTATAATATTAACACATATGACGCGGAAAGTAAGAACATAAGAACTAATTCTATAAACCAGATAACGTAACTGCATTTTAACACGCTGTCCATATTTGAAGAGTTTTCTATAGAACTAGAGATGAAAACTGAAGAAACTTGTCACGCAACACAAGTTTTGATTACACATTCGTTCCGAGGCAACCTAAAATCGTATACCTAGGATGGAAGCAAATGAAACAGCAATTTTGAAGCAAACGAGGTTGAATTCAGTTTCAAAAGGGATCAAAATCACATTCTCTCAGAAAGATTAATAAACAATCACGCGAAATTGAGACCTCGTAAAAATGGACAATGAAATAACCTAGAATCAAGTCAAATTAGATCGATTTAAAATCAAATTGATGAAGAATAAAGAGTAACCTAACACGATCGTTATATCATTAACCTAGGTCTTGACAATTACGAGAATTAAAAAAGTAACAAATTTTATGTAATTGGTGAATAAATAGACGGAATTAAACAGGTGAAATAACAATTTAGGTTAAATTTAACGGAATTGAATTAAATAAGGAAGATGATGAAAATGTTACCTTGAAACGATTGATAGGAATTTTGTGTTGTGTGTGTTTTCGAAGGAATTCAATTGTTCAATAGTTTCCCGTTATAAACAATTAGGGGGGCTGTTTGTTTCGGTACCCTATTTACTGCTCATTTTGTTTTGCTAAGCTCACTTTTTTTTTACTTATTTAAAAAAAATTCGTTATATATAAGTTCATTAACTGATTGTACAATAATTCGTACGACCAGGCCTTCGATGGTGATCGAAGGGTATGAGGGGTGATATGCTTGCGCCAAACTTGTTGCCAATCTGCAATAAAAATAAGTAGACAACGTTTAGTTATTGCGTGGGGTTGGACCTGCAACTACCTCCAGGTATGAGTAAGTATGTGATATGTGTTGTAAGTAATATGGGTATGTGAAATACGTGTTGAGTGAACATACCATTGAAATGACTCGTCCAACCTATTTATAGATGAAGAAATAAGCTTGGAGAGTGTTAGCACCGTTTCGGAGATCATGGGGGGTCCCATGATTTGTGGTAAGCTAAGGGCTTCATCCCCACTCTCTGTGGTGGGAAGCCAAGGAGATAGTGGGGCGTGGGGGAAGACCAAGTCAAGTTCTCCTGTCTTGGTGCCTTGAAGAAGACTCATGTAGTCTGGTCGCATAGGCCTTGGTGGCGAAAAATTCTTATGACTGATGAATGACGTTCGCCGAGAAGGGGTCTTTCGTCATCAAGCCCCGGTCGAAAGTGATATGTACGAACTAGAAATATTGCTTACGACTCAGAAATAAATACGAAACCTCCCCTCCGTCACAAAAACGAATGAAGATGAAAAGTCTAACAACTATTGACCCGTAATTAATGCATGTACTTATCCTAACCACCTTTTTCTCGGTAAAATCAAAACATCCCTTCAAAATTTAAAAGGGATTTGAAATCCGGAGGTTAGGTGATATCTTAGGACACATGTAGGGCTAGGATTCAACATGTGTGAGGGTATTTAAAATCAAAAAACAGTAAAACCCTACCACAATTTTATCTCACGCCCAAATTTTTCACCTACTAAACTTCCTTCCGAGCGAGCTTTCGAGCAAACATGTAAAGTATTCCTTCGTATTTGCTACGTTTTCAATACTTTTTTGTCGATTAGAAGGATTATGTCTACCAATAAGAAGTTTGTAATCAAACAACAAGGTTGCACCTTGACTAGGGATGAGCTTAAAGCGTTCCTTATTGATTATCCTATTCCCAAAGAATACAAAATCATGTTACCCAGCAAAAATCAAGGTATTTTTTATGCCTCAAAGAACTATGTAGGCTTATACACCCATGCATTCACCACCTCTAACCTTAGGATACCATTGCATCCTTTGATTTTAGAACTCCTTCAGTACTACGAAGTACACATATCTAGGTTTAACCCTTTTGGCCTAGCCAAGCTCACGACATACATTGTAATGTGTAAAGCTTATGGGTATAAACCGCCATCATTGATTGTCTTAGAGGGTTTTAATTTGTACCACAGGAGACTGGTTAACATTGGCAAAAAGGGTTGAAAGGGATGTGCCCATTCTCATGATAGGCCTTTTACGAATATCAGGAATTGGAAGGGAAAGTTCTTTTATATCCAAAATACCATTGTTCCTCCACAATTCCCTGCTTTGCTAAACCCAAAATTTCAATATGATGAAAAGAGGTTTAATGATCCATTTCCTTATCTGTGAGGAGAATCCCATGTACCGCGTCAGCTTCGTCATCCAACGATTGTCAAACATTCCCTGAGCTAATACTATTTATGGTTGGTCTTCTGCGAAAGCTGGGAGGGATCTCCGTTGCATCCTGAGATTATTTGTTGTGGAGAAAGTATGTAAATTTTTAATCAAAATAAGATATAGGAACTTATCTTTCTGATATTCATCTTTTTTCTTCCTTTTTGCAGAAATGTCATTCAGAATTTCGTTGTTGTCTTTGTGGTGCGAAGGATGTAAGCTTTATCGAAGGATCCCCAGAGGCTAGCTATGGTGTGGGATCTCCTTGATGTCTGCGAACAACAATGATGTTGATGCTCAACCCATCGAGCCTGTGTCATCTGCTCCTCCTTCAAAAGAAAAAGAGCTTCTGGATGTCGAAGACCAGCTAGTTAAAATGTGGCAGACTTTGATGAACCTGTCTCAAAGGAACAGCTATCGTAGGACCCTTCGGCATTGGTGAGAGAGAGTCGGAAGCAGGAAGGGTAATGCAGCGGGAAGGCACTAAGTGCATCAAAGAGGAAGCTTATCCTGCCCACTCCTCCCTCTCGAACTACCCGGCAGAAGAGTGCCCAGGAGGCTGTGGTGTTTCCAGCCATGTGATCTTCATGACAAGAGCTATGTCAGACAGTGTATGTTGGATAATCATCTCAACACCAGGACCAAGGAGCTTCTTCGTGCTGTCACCAAGGCTAGGGAATAGATGGACGTTATGCTTGCCAGGGAGAAGGCTAGGGACAAGAAGTATGCAGACCTGCAGACAAAGTGTGAAGAAGCTATGGAGGACTTGACAAAATCCCTTGGTTCAAGATCGTGAGTGATGTGGAAAAGCTCAAGGGTTAGTTAGCCGCAAGCCGTGAGTGCAGCAGCTATATCTCGCGCGAAGGTCATAGGCTACAAAGAGAAAATATTCGTTCTTACATCCAAGTGTAGAGGCCTTGAAGAAGAGATGGCTAAGCTAGTTGACCAGGAGATTAAGCTCAGGGAAAAGGTGGATGGGTTAGACCTTCGTTTGAAGATGCTCAAGAAGGATAGGGTGGATTTGGTAACCAAAGTCATCCCCTACATCGCCATGGAACTGTACTATAGTGATGATGTGGGCATCATGATTGGGAAATTGGTGAATGCTTGACCATATTTCATGGCAAGTGTACCACTTTGGAGGAGATAGCTGAGACAGGGGAACCAGTGAAGCTTGCAAATGTTCCATACTACAAAGCAACTCATGAGAAGGAACATGATGATGTAGGCAATGCCTTATCCACTGCAGAGTTCTCCTTCCTTGCCGAAGCGACGAAGGACCCAGCGATTTCTATTGAGGACCTGCTAGCCAAGAAGCCAACGAAAGTCCAGCCTGCCTCCCCTTCGAAGAGGACACCATCTCCCAAGGTTCCATCCCCAGGTTCTGCAGATCCGAACCATTCCAAATTTTGATGAAGGCTACCATGTGGTAGTAATTTGATCCCTCAGGGTGGTATGTACCCTGTTTCAAACAATATGTCTGTGTCTCTTTCCAGGCTATATGCCTGATGAAACAATTTACATTTAATGTGTGTGGTAAAGGCCTTGGCCTAAGACAATATTTTGTTTGCTTGATCGTTAAGGATACGGCCTGTTGGACTAGTTAAACTAGTCATAAATGAATATCTCCATCAAGGCCACTAGGGCTTGTATTTTTCTATGTGTGATTATTCTCTTTACGTTTCATTTGCACGTAAAATTTTTACAACCTAAGGCGTATGGTAGATGCATAGCCTCATTGTGTATAATTACTTCACCAAGAATATAGCAATCTTATAATTTAATTGCTGACAAAGGGTTGCGACCCACTCCATCTTAGTCCTTTGGGCAGCGAAAGGCTTGGAATACCTTAAGGCCATATAGGAAAGTTAATGTGAAGTTGAGATGGATGTTATGCATATGAGCAAGACGTATTGTTAGTCTTTGTACATCCCTTCGACATTGAAACTTATAAAAGAGATTTGAGGGAAATGCGTTATATCATTAAGTGGGTAGGGAGGATTACATCATTTTAAGAAATGAATACTAGAAGCCTACCATTAATGCTTCTTTCCCAAGTGAGAAGAATGCAAATAAATTGATTGAAAGCAAATTAAAAAATGTCCTTGGACATTGTAAGTTTCATATGTAAAAATTACGAAGGGTAGTGTCATTCCAATTTCTATCAATAGCGTCTCCGTCAAGGGTTTCCAGCTTGTAGGCTCCGTTTCCATATGTTTCCTTAACAACGTAGGGTCCTTCTCATGTAGGCCCTAGTTTACCCTGGTACTCAGTGATTCAATGCCGAACACGTCAAGTTATCTCACACAAGCTAGCCACTTGTGAATGACTAACCGTAAGAAACTTAAAACGGTTCAGACATTGATTCGCTGATAATGAAGGTTTAAGGGTGGTGTGTATGGATGAAATAGTATAATAATATCAATATCAAAATAAACGCGAGAATCGAATCGAAAACCTTTTAGGAAAAAGGTTAGTCAATCAAATCCCGTGAGTGAGATATGTGATACCGGATAAGGATATCCAGGTCGTTTCCCAACGAGGTGTGAATTGAGAATTTCGTTTGAGGTTTGTTATTAAAATGCTCGATGTTACGGGTTTTTGTTTTTGATTACGTTTTCTACAAATTAACTAAAGGGAAAGCAATTAAGGCTACGGGGAACAAAGTAAATGATAATCTAACTACTACTAAGCATACGGAACAATAAAATTAAGTTACACTAAGTCCTAGAGTGATAATATGCAAAAACGTGAAAACCCGGGCTAATCCCGAGCCTCAAAAAATGAAAATGATGCAATTTAAAGCCTAAGGATGTGAAACTAATTTTCCTACGTTCTAAACGACTAAAAATAATTTTAGGAAAAAGCGGTGTATTTTTAGACTTTTAAATTATTTATTATGATTTAAAAACTAATTTAATCTAATTTAATTATAAAAATACTAAACTATTTTGGAAAAATCTGAAAATTTTACTAAAAATACTTTAGGTCCTACTGGTTCTAAGAAAATTATAAAAGGTGTCACTGCTTTTGTAAATAAGCGGTTAAAAATCCAAATAATTTGGTAAGCTAAATAATCTTCTAATGTATATAAGAGATAAATATTGCAAGACTCTAACGAATAAAGACCCTAGGGCAGTTGGTGAATGGTGGTTGTGTTGGGTGCTTGAGCAAAAGGTCCCAGTTGAATCTCGTGGAACCTTTTGCAAAACAAATTTTTTTACTTTTTCTTTTGAAACTAAAAGGGACATTCAAATAAGCAATTCTTTTTTGAAAGACATCATGTAAAAAGCTTGCAATAAGCAGTTTAAACTGCTTATTGCTTACTGATTTGGTCAGAACACGAAAACACACCCCAAGAGCAGATTTTAAGGCGCAAAAAGCACTATCAATAAGCAATTTCAAAATGAGAAATAAGCTAAACAATCATGAGCATACAAACTGCATTCTATAATAAGCTAAGCTACAAAGGATGAGGGAAAATAATGAGGAAATAAGCGTTGAGCGGTTTAAGATATCCTAAGTTAACTAAGGGAATGGCGGACAAGGTAGTAAATAAGCACTATGGGGAACCAAATAAGCTAATTATAAACTAAACTGACCTTAGTACCTAATAAGCACTAAAGTACCTATAATAAGCTAAGGCTAACAACTAATAAGCTAAAACTAATGGGTCCAAAAAGCTACTGATATGGAACAGCAAACAGGCCTAATGGGGCTGTTTTGAGCTTATAAATAAGCTATAAAAAGCTCTTGTAAAATTCAACAAAAATCACTTTTGACTAGCCCACCCACTGAACATCATGCATACCAAATTTCATAATCTAAGGCCTAGTAATAAACAAATTAAAAATCAACAAGTGGAGCCCCCTTGGCTAGTTAGGCTACTGAAACAGTTAACGAGAATGGGGCAAATGACACAGATTTTAAATGCAATTTAAGCTAAGCTAGAGTGATTTTAGGTGCAAATAAACTAATGCTATGTTGAGAGTGGTATGTGAGGCCTTAAGAAAAGCAGTTTTAAAAAGATTTTGATGGAAAATAAGCCGTGAAAAAGGCCTTGGAACAGCAGCTATATATTGCTGTTCTGCATCTCAAGTAATAATGAGAGAAAAAAAAATTTGTTAACCAAACTTGTTCAAACTTGATAAAACAGATTAAGAGCTTAAAACTAACTTGAAAACCTTACATGGACTTTGACTTTTAAAGTCAAAATGGGCAGAAAATGGTTTTGACCAGTTCTTTTGCCTCTAACAAAACACCACTTAACAAGTTTTTGATTCAAAACTGTTTTTAAAATAAATGAAACCTTGATATTTTTTTGAACTAAACTGGTTTAACAATCTTGAAAGTAGTTTTTTAAGCTGAGAATAAGTTGCAATAAGCTAATAAGCACTTAAGTGCTTATTAGTAAAATAAGCTAATAAGGCAGAATGTAAAAGAAAACTTTTTTTCATTAATTAAAAAGACAAGTTACAATAAAAAAAACAGAAAACTAAACTTTAAAACTACTCAATCCTACTGCCTTATCATGGCTACAATCACATCTATTTATACTACTGCTATCTAGGTCTTCAAGTAGAGAGCTTGTGCTTGTATTGTGAGACAAATGAGAGAAATGGCATTTGTGCTTCTTCAGCTTCAATCTCAGCCCTTCATCTCGACTTGGGCACCAAGGGCTTAATCTCAGTCGTCCATTATATGAGCTCCAATGGGTGTGATAGGATTGCCAACGTGGCAATTGAGACCCATGTGGGATGTGGGGTTTCACTGGCTTGGTTATCAGTGAGTTTGAGAGTGTTTGGAAAGAAGACAAAGGAGGTGAGCTGGGTTCTTTGTGCATTTGGGCGCCAAAGGGTGAAGCTGGGTTTGTGTTTCTGTTTTGGGTAATAAAGGGAGAAGGTCAAAATTAAGAGGGGGGGTCAATTAGTTTAAAAGAAGGGGGTCAAAGAGTTTTTAATAAAAAGTAAATGTATTTTTTTTGTATTTTTGTTATAATTTTTTTTTTTTTTTTAGAAAGAAAATAATTTTAATAACATTGGTTTAAAAAATAATTGTTGTAAAATAAAAATGAGGTTTTAAAAAGAGTAGTTTTGGATTTTGCAAAAAGGGTAAAATGGTAATTTTGGGTTCGGGTAGAGGGTAAATTGGAAATTTGGGTTTAGGTTAGGTTTTTGAGTCTGATTCCCCAAGCTCACTCCCAAATGGTATCCGGGCTCGAAAATGTAGAAAATCCGCTTAGGCTCCATCTCGCAAAGCACGTTTTCGGTCAGAGCTCATTTCGTCCGTTTTGCCCTTTTCAATCCTTTGTACGAAAACATAAAACACACTCCAAGGATATCTGTAGCATAATTGGTTATATTTCAGTGTTTTTAGACATTTTTGTGGGCTTAGATGGGTAAAAATGATGAGTGAATAAGCACTCATCAAATCCCCACACTATCAATTGCTAGTCCCTAGCAATCCGATCATATGAAGTAATGAAAGGATCAAAATACCAAGAATACCCCGTCTCGACTTTTTATTCAATAATAGGAATTTAAACTTGAACATAAATAAATAACGTGCTTGATTATCAAAACATGGCATCATAGAACGGAATTCACACAAAATGGGTGTCTCCGGAATTGTAATCGGTCCTCTCTTTTATACTCTCAAACCAAGCTTAAACTTATTGTGCAAACGTTTTGGTAAAATGCTAACACTACTTATACAAATAATCTATGTAAGTCAAGACTTAACTTTTACTCCATAATTTATACAATTTAAGTGAGTGTGCTCATTTTCAAAAGTTTGACTATTAAAATCGACATTTGTTATGGTTGTAATCCACTTAACTAAAGTACTAACTCACCTGAAGCTTGATGAAAGTCTAAGGATCGAAAGAGCCTCTTCCATGTAGCGGCTTTCTTCTCGGCACATCCCAAAACATTAGTTTTAAGTGACCGGGCTTTTGACACTTCACAGAGAATAGTACGGAATTAGCGAATTGATTCCAAAGATTTACGAAGCTACCGTTAAGTTAAAACTAAACCTAAATGGATCATAACCGACGATAATTTAGAAATTCAAGATTCAAAGGTGAGATTTCCTCATGTTGCGACTTTCTTCTCAGCTTGTCCTTTTAAGGAGGCTAGGTTTTCACCCTCGAGAATAGTATCGGAGCTTTCGGGATCTTTGAAATCAAGGATTTCTAAATTACCGTCAAACTTTTAGACAACTTTGACGAATACTAGTTCAACTTCCGATTTAAATTTAAGAAAAAGCAAGTTTCGCACATTTATTCATAAGCAACTTAGTGCTTTTATTCACGCAACTCATATTTTCTCTTTTTTTTTTTCTTTTTTTTTCAACTTTTTCATCATTTTTTTTTATTATTATTTTTTTTTTTTTGACTTTGAACTTTAAACTTTGCAACTTTTGCATCATTCACGCACTTTTACGATACTTTCATTTTGCAACATTATTCAGATTTAAAGAAAGTATGCTTTCTCGGAAATTTAAATAAAAAGTTGAACTCGAACTCTAAATCAATTTTGCTTAAAAACTTTTTATTGTAACAAGACTATTTGAATTTTCAAAAATTTGACAACGAAGCGTATTTAGGTCCATTTAAGAGCTCTTGGAGAGAAAAAGCCATAGATTACTTATATAAGCTCTAAAGAGAACCAACTACTCCACGCTTAGCATTTTCATTTGCACAACTCGTAAAACCTTAGCCTAAATGTTAAGAGAGCAGCTAGATCAACACTCTAGCAGTCGGGATTCCTCTTGCTCTAGCCGAATCAAGACTAAACTATCATTAATACCGAAGCATCAATGCTTTATTTTTGTGCAAAGCACTTCTTGAAATGTAAATACTTGACTTAAAGCGATAAAATTTTAAAATTTTGGTCCAAAGCGGGTTAGGGTACTAGAAGGTACACATGTGATCAAAATTCGCTAGAATTCCCCCTACACTTAGAATTGAATATTGCCCTCAATATTCAAAGTACCGCCGTGTAGAAACTATAGAACGGAAAAAGGTAATACTACTAGCCAAGTGTGGAAGCGAAATCTTTTTTCACAAAAGGATTAATAAAGATATCCCTAGATAGTTAGCAAAAGATCGGATATTGGGCGGTGGATTGAAAGGAGCATCAATCATCACGATCTACGGGAAATCCCAAACAGAGCAAACACACAACAAGCAAACAGGTGGGGAATTCCCCCCACACTTAGTGTTAGAAAGTAGAAAGAAGATAGAAACATGGGTGGACACCCATGAAATGCTACTGTTTTTGTTATCCGAGTCGCTAGCTTGACTCGACCCCGAATTCATTGGTCCATGGGGGAGCAGTGGAAGAGAATCTCCATCGGACTTTCATTCAAATGGTTTGGATAAACATTGAATGTGCTGAAAGTTCCACTCCGATGAGATATATCCGGCTCAAAAGAATGATGAATGGAGATGCCGGGGTAGAAAATGAAATCCTCATTTCGAATGAGGTAGCACGTGGGTTGGGTGGGCAAAATAATGGCGCGAGAACATAGTGTTCAAAATCTTTGCCCACCCCTTAGAGATCAAAGTATAGGTATGGGTTCAAACCAAAGATGAATCCATCATCCGTGGTTTTGGCGGAAGACGAGGAATGATGGATCATCGAGAAGCACAATCTTAGTCACAAATAACTCCATAGAGAGGAGGAGTTCATGGTTAGGTCGAAGTGTTTGAAACATCACATCGGGTAAAGTACCCATTTTAGCAATTTGAGTTCTCATAGAGTGAACTCCCTTGGAAGGTATAATACCGGGTTTGAATACTTTATCCTCGGAGAGGCATGAATCGAAAGTGTCAACCATGATAAAATCCTCAAGAGAAGGAGTCACTCGGTTAAAAGAATGAAGAACATCTTGATCAACAAGTTCATCAATTGAAACTTTCAAGTTCTTCTCTTTTTTGGGAAAGAATGGATCATCAAAATTTTCCAAAGGATCATCGTTCAAATTTTCATTCTTAGATGGAATCGAGTCCGTGAGAGCAAGTTTATCGGAGAACTCCTTATCAATTGAAGGATCAAGTGACGGATCTCCATACAACAAATACTCAAGTTCACGTAAGTCGGCTTCAAAGTCAAAGACTTCATTGTCAATTCCTGGTGGGAGAGGACCAAGGCGAGTTCGCCGAACTCCCGAGTAAATCAATAGCTGAATCCTCGGGCTCCGGGCGAAGGATTTTTGGTCAAAAGCTCAACTTCTTTAATTTCAATTTCTTAGGAGGGAGAAGACAACGGGTCTTCATTTTCACTAAGTAATTGTTCAAGGCGAACACGGTCTCCCTCGGGTCGATTCATCATCATCAATTCCCGACGGAAAATAATAAGCTTCGATCTCTTCCAAATTCAAGTTACTTCCCTCAAGCGAGTGAGGGGAGGGAAAGAGTCAGTAATGAGGTGGAAGTAGGAGTGGGATTGCCACTCAAGAAGGTTCAACAAGATCGATTCGATTAACGAATGCGAGGTGGGACAAGTGGTGTGCTCTTAGAGCTAGCAATTTCCACCACTTCCGTTATGGTTTCGGTTTTTGGTAATGCGTTTTAAGCTCAACACGTTTACTCGAAGATCTCTTAACCGTAAATCGTGAAAGACTTTGATCAATCCTAGATGAAGAATTCTGGATAACCTTAGGTTGGGCGTTTCGGTACCCGTTATTAGTAGGAAGCACTGGGTCCTTTGTCACCTTGGTTTCACGGCTTTCAACTTTATCAATACCACAAATGGTAGGCATAGATTTCAAATCTTGGTTAACATTGAAAGTTACGGCTTCTTTGTTTACCCTCAAAGTGATTTCCCCTTCATCAACATCGATCATGCACTGTTTTAGAAGCACCTCCAAGGATGAGGGGCACTCGGGGATCGACATCGAAATCGACAACAACAAAGTCGGCGGGGAAATGAAATTTTCCTACTCTCACACAAACATCCTCGGCTATACCTAACGGATGAGAATTCGTTCGGTTGGCAAGCTCGAGGATCATACATGTAGGTGTGAGTGGGGGTAACGAAAGCTTTTCCACATGGGTGTGGCATCAAGTTAATGCTCAGCCAAGATCGGAAGAGCATTGAACTAATCCTTGAAAATCACACGGGATGAGGAACTTTCCGGGGTCTCCTAACTTTTTAGGAAGTTTTTAAGGATAACCGCCGAACAATTCTCGTTCAAGGAAGTTTTAGCCAACTCGGAAATTTTTTCTTTGTTGCTTAACAAGCTTTTGATCGTCGGACCAAACTTGGGCATTAGAAGGAGAGCCTCCGCGAAACTAATCTCGAAGTGAGTATCTTGAAAGATTTGGATAAGCTTTTCCATTTGTTGATTAGTTTTGTCGCGGTCCTTTTGATCATTAAGCCTTGAAGGATAAGGAATTGAAGCTTAATCTTGGAATCGGGCTCCGGAATGGGGATGTGGACTACCGGAGGTTGGATGTCGCGGTACTTTGTGGGCTTGTAGAATGCACCTTGTCCTTGGTCACCTCGGTTTCACGTTCTACTTCCCTCACAGGGAGGGTGTAGGCATCGAGGGTCCATCATATGACTTACCACCGGTTGGCAATAGCATTCAACTCTCCGCGGTTTGGAATCGT
The DNA here is from genome assembly GCA_910596185.1 of Chrysanthemum makinoi. Classification (NCBI taxonomy): domain Eukaryota; kingdom Viridiplantae; phylum Streptophyta; class Magnoliopsida; order Asterales; family Asteraceae; genus Chrysanthemum; species Chrysanthemum makinoi. The sequence continues at coordinate 70,008,902 of OU343220.1, read as the reverse complement.
ATTAGCCGGAAGGGTTTTAGAAGTTGAAGCTTGATTCATTTGACACATGATACTATTGAACATATTTTCAATTTTGTATTGATTTTGATCAATTTTGTTGTTTGTTTTGTTCAATTCATTTTTAACTCATTACCTTGTTTTGACATTGAAGTTTGGAAATCATTTCTCAAATTAGTGATTTGGCTTTGCAAACCCCTAATTGTAACCTCATTAGACTTAATGTAGTTGGAAAGTTCAATAGAGGGACCAAGCGGGGTTTGGTAATTAGAAGCTTGATAACCATGATTGAGATTACCCCCTTGGGGAGAGTATTCGTTCATCGGGGCTTGATATGGAACATTTTGCCCTTTCACTTGATTTTGATTGAACCTATTTTGATTGTTAGGTTGATTGTGATTAGCGGTGCCAGCGGTGGCATTCGGCGTCACCATCGGTGGCTTGACAATTGTAATACGGATGGGGACCACCGCAAATAACACAAGTTTCGATAACGGCTTTTACGGGTTCCGTTTTCTGAATCTTTAACTCTTTTATCATGCTATGAATGGCGTCGGTAAGTCCTTCCAATTTTGACTCCACAACGGATGAAGAAGAATTGGTAATGACTTTAGCAACAACCTGCTCTGTTTCGGAGGTTGGAACCTTTGATTTGTTCTCGATAATCGTTCTAATAGCCCGGGCATCGACTCAAGATATTACCACCGGCGGGCGTTAATGAATCTTGGTCGGATGCGGTTAAACATTGTAGAACGTATCGATCGATGAAGGTCGGGAAGCCATGGTGTGGGCATTTTAGTAGAAGTTCTTTGAATCTATCCCACGCTTCACGAAACTCTCGTCGAATCTTTGTGGAATTGGTTATTTCATTTCTTAACATTGTAGTTTTATTGCGAGGAGGGAAAAATTGGTTAACTAATTTCTTAGAGGTCTTCCATTATGCATTGATTGAGCGAGGGGTTCTTTTCAAGCCAAATCGGGCTGCCCTCGAGGAAAGCGGAATAACATCAACTTGATCGACTCATGAGGGACGCCCCAAAAGTTAATAGTGGAAGCCACTTGATTAAACCAACGGATATGGGCATGGGGCTCATCCCTATCAAGACCGCAAAAAGGTTTAGATGAAACCAATTGAATCAAATTAGTCTTAAATTCAAAATTTTCTGTCAATTGGTGGACGGCGATAGCATCACCGTAGCCGTCTACGGGGAGCTTGAAGTAACTTCGGACATGGTTCGGTATCCGCCATTTCGGGAATGGGCCGGGATTAGTACTGAATCTCGGGTTCGACTATTGGCGGAGGGCGTCTTCTATTTCGTCTTCGCGAATTGTGGCGAGTTCAAGAAGAGGGTAGAAGAATTAGAAGAGCGAGTCGCATGCACTTCCAAAACAACACTTTCAATTAAAACAAGACCGAGGCAAAACACAGTGAACTTAAACCAATAATCCCCTGAAATGATCACTTTTATAAGTAAAAGCACAAAGAGCGGAGAGACTTAGTAGGTCGTAGCGTATTAAAAACCGTCTCTTTTCGGCCGCAATTTAATGTCGGGCCGTCCTACCCCTCACACACGGCTTTGTTAAACCGATAGAAGTAAACCAAATCACGAGTGACACAAAGGCAAGTTTTTAATCTTTTGTTAGGAACTTATAATGATAACACTCAAGTTGAGAAGTGTTATATTGATTGTGTCTTCTATTTTATTTAAAACAAAAGGGAAAATCTTTTTGTATTTTTATCTTATATATATATATACAAAATAAAAAGGAAAATATTTTTGTGTTTTATAATTTTTCAAAAAGCAATAACTTCACGAGGAAGGATCTTCAAGTCACTAATCGTCAAACCTTAACGATATTGTCGCGACACAACCTCCCCGGCAGCGGCGCCAAAAATTTGATTCACAATGCCGAACACGTCAAGTTATCTCACACAAGCTAGCCACTTGTGAATGACTAACCGTAAGAAACTTAAAGCAGTTCGGAATCGATCGAGATAATGAAGGTTTAAGGGTGGTGTGTATGGATGAAATAGTATAATAATATCAATATCAAAATAAACGCGAGAATCGAATCGAAAACCTTTTAGGAAAAAGGTTAGTCAATCAAATCCCGTGAGTGAGATATGTGATACCGGATAAGGATATCCGGGTCGCTTCCCAACGAGGTGTGAATTGAGAATTTCGTTTGAGGTTTGTTATTAAAATGCTCGATGTTACGGGTTTTTGTTTTTGATTACGTTTTCTACAAATTAACTAAAGGGAAAGTAATTAAGGCTACGGGAACAAAGTAAATGATAATCTAACTACTACTAAGCATACCGAACAATAAAATTAAGTTACACTAAGTCCTAGAGTGATAATATGCAAAAGCGTGAAAACCCGGGCTAATCCCAGCCTCAAAAATGAAAATGATGCAATTTAAAGCCTAAGGATGTGAAACTAATTTTCCTACGTTCTAAACGACTAAAAATAATTTTAGGAAAAGCGGGTATTTTTTAGACTTTTAAATTATTTATTATGATTTAAAAACTAATTTAATCTAATTTAATTATAAAAATACTAAACTATTTTGGAAAAATCTGAAAATTTTACTAAAAATACTTTAGGTCCTCTTGGTTCTAAGAAAATTATAAAAGGTGTCACTTTGCTTTTGTAAATAAGCAGTTAAAAATCCAAATAATGTTTGGTAAGCTAAATCACGCCTAATGTATATAAGAGATAAATATTGCAAGACTCTAACGAATAAAGACCCTAGGAGGCGTTGGTGAATGGTGGTTGTGTTGGGTGTTTGAGCAAAAGGTCCTGTGTTGAATCTGTGGAACCTTTTGCAAAACAAATTTTTACTTTTTCTTTTGAAACTAAAGGGACATTCAAATAAGCAATTCTTTTCTGAAAGACATCATGTAAAAAGCTTGCAATAAGCAGTTTAAAATGCTTATTGCTTACTGATTTGGTCAGAACACGAAAACACACCCCAAGAGCAGATTTTAAGGCGCAAAAAGCACTATCAATAAGCAATTTCAAAATGAGAAATAAGCTAAACAATCATGAGCATACAAACTGCATTCTATAATAAGCTAAGCTACAAAGGATGAGGGAAAATAATGAGGGAAATAAGCCGTTGAGCAGTTTAAGATATCCTAAGTTAACTAAGGGGAATGAGCAGACAAGGTAGTAAATAAGCACTATGGGGAACCAAATAAGCTAATTATAAACTAAACTGACCTTAGTACCTAATAAGCACTAAAGTACCTATAATAAGCTAAGGCTAACAACTAATAAGCTAAAACTAATGGGTCCAAAAAGCTACTGATATGGAACAGCAAACAGGCCTAATGGGGCTGTTTTGAGCTTATAAATAAGCTATAAAAAGCTCTTGTAAAATTCAACAAAAATCACTTTTGACTAGCCCACCCACTGAACATCATGCATACCAAATTTCATAATCTAAGGCCTAGTAATAAACAAATTAAAAATCAACAAGTGGAGCCCCCTTGGCTAGTTAGGCTACTGAAACAGTTAACGAGAATGGGGCAAATGACACAGATTTTAAATGCAATTTAAGCTAAGCTAGAGTGATTTTAGGTGCAAATAAACTAATGCTATGTTGAGAGTGGTATGTGAGGCCTTAAGAAAAGCAGTTTTAAAAAGATTTTGATGGAAAATAAGCCGTGAAAAAGGCCTTGGAACAGCAGCTATATAGGCTGCTTTATTGCTAGTAATAATGACAGAGAGAAAAAAAAATTTTGTTAACCAAACTTGTTCAAACTTGATAAAACAGATTAAGAGCTTAAAACTAACTTGAAAACCTTACATGGACTTTGACTTTTAAAGTCAAAATGGGCAGAAAATGGTTTTGACCCAGGTTCTTGCCTGAACCAAACACCACTTAACAAGTTTTTGATTCAAAACTGTTTTTAAAATAAATGAAACCTTGATATTTTTTTGAACTAAACTGGTTTAACAATCTTGAAAGTAGTTTTTAAGGCGAGAATAAGTTGCAATAAGCTAATAAGCACTTAAGTGCTTATTAGTAAAATAAGCTAATAAGGCAGAATGTAAAAGAAAACTTTTTTTCATTAATTAAAAAGACAAGTTACAATAAAAAAAAACAGAAAACTAAACTTTAAAACTACTCAATCCTACTGCCTTATCATGGCTACAATCACATCTATTTATACTACTGCTATCTAGGTCTTCAAGTAGAGAGCTTGTGCTTGTATTGTGAGACAAATGAGAGAAATGGCATTTGTGCTTCTTCAGCTTCAATCTCAGCCCTTCATCTCGACTTGGGCACCAAGGGCTTAATCTCAGTCGTCCATTATATGAGCTCCAATGGGTGTGATAGGATTGCCAACGTGGCAATTGAGACCCATGTGGGATGTGGGGTTTCACTGGCTTGGTTATCAGTGAGTTTGAGAGTGACTGGAAAGAAGAAGACAAAGGAGGTGAGCTGGGTTCTTTGTGCATTTGGGCGCCAAAGGGTGAAGCTGGGTTTGTGTTTCTGTTTTGGGTAATAAAGGGAGAAGGTCAAAATTAAGAGGGGGGGTCAATTAGTTTAAAAGAAGGGGGGTCAAAGAGTTTTTAATAAAAAGTAAATGTATTTTTTTTGTATTTTTGTTATAAATTTTTTTTTTTTTAGAAAGAAAATAATTTTAATAACATTGGTTTAAAAAATAATTGTTGTAAAATAAAAATGAGTTTTTAAAAAGAGTAGTTTTGGATTTTGCAAAAAGGGTAAAATGGTAATTTTGGGTTCGGGTAGAGGGTAAATTGGAAATTTGGGTTTAGGTTAGGTTTTTGAGTCTGATTCCCCAAGCTCACTCCCCAAATGGTATCCCAGGGCTCGAAAATGTAAAAATCCGCTTCGGCTCCATCTGCAAAGCACGTTTTCCATCCAGAGCTCATTTCGTCCGTTTTGCCCTTTTTCAATCCTTTGTACGAAACACATAAAACACACTCCAAGGATATCTGTAGCATAATTGGTTATATTTCAGTGTTTTTAGACATTTTTGTGGGCTTAGATGGGTAAAAATGATGAGTGAATAAACAATCATCACTCAGCTTTACTTGCGCTGTTGAGTCGGAGGACGTATTCTCCTGGCCTGAATGTCGAAGGCCGAACCCTGCCGTTGTAGTACCTTTCAATCTTTTGTTTATAGATAGCCTCCCTAATCGAGGCAATTTCCTTTCGTTCTTCGAGTAGGTCTAGATTGCTGCGGAGTCTTTCTTCATTGTCTGTTGCTTTGAAGTTCATGACCCTTTCTGTTTCGACACTTGTGACAACTCGTAAATTCCTCGATACGTCGTAATTGGAGAAACGTCGATTTGAGCGATCGTTTGATTTAATTTGAGATACGAGTCGTATTTTATATCGTTTTTATTGGAAATAATATTTTAAAATCAATGGCGTAACTCTCGAGACACGAATCCCTCGTTTACTAGTTAAAACGAGCCCCGAATCACATATAACGAAAGTTTTACGAAGTTACATCTAGGGTCCTTGTGTTAAGTTTCATCTTCATCCTTGTGTTTACTCAAATTGCAACAATGGTCCCTCCAGGGGTATAAATACCCCCACACCTTCCCCTCATTTACGCCACTCTCTTTCTCTCTAATAAACACACACACAATTATCACCCTTTCTCTCTCTACAAAATTCGGCCACCACCCTTAGGGTTCCGGCGCCGTCACCGGAATCGGGCCAACTTCCGGCCACCTCAAATAATTACACCACCTATCCCAAATGATAGATCAGTGTCTTGTGGCACGTTTATGCAAGATAATCACACCTTAACTCCTACACGCGCCCTAGATCTTGAAAAATAGATCCGAATATTAGGGTTTAAATGTTAATGAGTCGTGCAAGGGTCGAGCATGGATGAATACGAGTTGTACTCGTAAAAGACTTCATCACGACCTTCATTTTCTCTTCTTTTTCTCTCGCTAAAACAACCCCCCCTATTCTCGTTATTTTATCTTATTTTGATCAAATATGTTGTTTTTCATGGATTGAGAAGTGTTAAAAATGAATTTATAAATGTTTTCTTTTAAACCCGTGTACTGAAAGTATTTCAGTGGTGAACTCGAGTAGAAAACGGGACTAAAAATATGTTGGGTATGTTATGTTTAATCCTCGAGTTAACTCGGAAGGACGATTGATTATTTTCTGGTTCTTATATTAAATTCGTGGGTAACATGTGTAAAACGAATTCGAAATATTTTGAGATATGAGTAAAACTAATTAAAAACTTTTGGCTTGTGTTTCGTGTGGTTAATCTGGTAAGGCAACTTTAGAAGCTGTTTTGGATGCGCAAACCGAGTCGAATGGACTCACTAAGTCGTGTAGGTGGTCACAGCCGGGTCAGGCTTGAATCGGGTCAGACCCGTACGGGTTTTGTGGGACGGGTCTAATGACCCTTGTGGGTTACTAAATAGGTCAGTTGGGCTCAAAGCTTATTTGGTATGTTGCGTGTTCCAGGTTTTCTTTGGGATTTGATTTAAGTGTCGTTTGACTAACGTATGTTATTAGTCTCGTGCTTGACTCGGATGGTCAAACTTTGAGTAAACAGGTCTAAGCGGAGTAACTAGAAATCGTATAAGTCGTTGGAGTCACGTATATTATTTGATTAAATCATGGGGATTCTCAGATTTGGTGATATTGATTTAAGTTGTGATAATCCTTGTTAATAAGTATCAACTTAGTTAGTAAATTGGGTATAACAAAGAGTTGAACTAGTTATGGATACAAATTGATAAGGCGCGTTAATAGTTATAAGTTGTAAGTGCGGTTAATATGGAATGTGGAAACAAATACTAACGGACATATTAAACTAATAATCGTTATAATGAGATATCGGGATTAATGAAAGGCTTGATAACATAAGTTTAACGGTTAACTAGTAATTTGTCAATGTGTTAACTTGGAAAACGTAACGAATTAATTATGCATCGATAATGGGATAGAACCATCATGGTACATGATATTAGACTTGATTTAATAAGCACCTACAAAAATGGTGTGATAACATTTAAAGAATCTAAGCTACGTAAGTAAAAATTGATATCGATATTTCGTATGTAAGAATCAACTACGGGTCATAAATTTGGATTAGCGTTTACTATGCAAGCTATATTAGTTATGAGTTATACTTTATTAAACGTTTTGACTTAAATGAGTCTAAATATTTTACCGTCACATGTCAACTAATGACGAGGTAGTTAAATTTATATTGTCAACGATTACGGTTTCGTTTGATTATAAACCTCTAATTATTATGACAATAGTTCAAGTTTTCTAAAGCCGTGATGAATTTTATATCGACAAATATGGTTTATTCAACTAAAACCCTTTATCAACTACGATAATGACTTATGTTTTATAAAATACAAAATATCTTTTATAAACTTTTTGATAACACTTATATTGATTAGTAGGTTGTACTCTATTAAATGTTTTGGTTTAAATGAGTTTAGTATATTCGTTTTGCGATAAACTAAGCATTCCGTTTCACATTTAAACTAATATTGAATTATATAACCATAAACTATTTACGGATATGGTTTAATCTATTATAAACCTTTATTAAATACGACGGTAATACGTGTTTTATAACACATATTAGCTTTTCTAAACTTGTTTGGGAATATTATTTTGACAAGATAACTTATTAAAGTCGTAATGGTTTGGGAATAAACGAACGTGTCATTTATAGTACACTATTTACTATACCTTATATGAAGTACTTTCGGGTAAACTTGTATGATCATGAATAGCGATTGAGAAACCTTTATTAATTGAGCGATAAACGGGAACTTATCTTTTATTATAAACATGTACATTTGGGATTTTGGGGAAAGTATCGAAAGTTAACCTATTTATGTGTCATAAATAGTTGTTGCCATTTCCTAGTCTTTGACTAGCTTGAGCATGGTTGGTATTTCTTGACTTTGTCAATATCCTCTCCTTTTTGGCGTGAGTTATGGTCTGTATGTCTCGATTACGTCGATGTCTTCTTTCTTTCGCGTGAGTTGTACGTCGCGTCTATGTTCCTTACCACCACACGAAACGTTAAAACTAAACTTTTGAGATATTAATTATGAACTTTTGGGAACGATAATATACTTTTGAAAGTAACGACATGAATGATCCACGAAAACTACAACACATTACTTTCTATTGATTTATTTATCGTATGAGCCGTATTCTGAGAATATCGTACGCATTAGGTTGCGTCACAACTATTCTATTGTACTCGTCGTACACTCTTTTGGATGCCATGGAGATTAACTTTAGATGTCAGTCGTGTCAATAGTGAATAGTGCATTGCGGTGCCGTGATTACCTGTTATCTTCTCTAGTATTTATTTGCATTCGGTGGCTAAGGTGAGTTTCATAGCCCCACTTTTATCTACGTTTTAACTACGTTTTGAACTATATTGGGGTGAGAATCATGTCTGCTATTTTGGACCGTTAAAACTATTTGGATTTGCTTATATGCTTATTTGTTTAGATAGATGTGCGGTAGTTGTTGCCTTAGTCTAGGTTTAACCGTGCCTAACTAAGAATAGACTTCTACCTCGACCTAGATGGCAATTGTTCTAGATTTTGCCACGACATCTTTGGACTAGAGTCACTGGGCCCGAGTAGTCCACGGATGCGGGTCATGTGTTATGATTGGTGATCCGGTAGGATCGATTGTCAAAGCGGTATTTATCTATCTTAGGTCTTGCATAGCAAATCAACTCCTACAGGTCCACTATGATTTTGATGAACTTAAACCTATGAACTCACCAGTAAAAGTGACCTTTAACATGATTTCTCGGGAATTTGAGAGGTGTTTGGAATCGTGATCGTGGAAGCTTGGAAAGAAGGGTGCAAGGATCATTTCTGACTCTGATAAACTTTGGGGACCTATCTTATTAAATTTTGTTTTGGGCCTAATATTTACACTTTTGAACAAAATGATTTGAATAACAAATTTTGGGATTGGCTTTGAATGATAAATGACTATCTTTTTGCTATATTTGTGTGCGATACCAATCCGAGTAACGCCGAAAACTTGATTAAGTCTTCCATTGCCGGAGATTTGGGGTGTTACAGATTAGTATCGAGCTCAGGTTATAGAAATTAGGTATTTTATAAACCCTAAACTATAACCACTTTTTAAGAAAACTGATTCTCGACCGACGCACACCCGCTTGCCAAGCCAAAGCTACCTATTTGATTATGGTATGAACTGCGATTTGAATTATGAGATGATCTGTTTAGGGATATTGAGAACTGATTATTGAAACGTTATGATTTGGAGATATGATTATTGATTTTGGGAAATGAGATGTGATTATCGAGATACTACGGATTTGATTTGAGTAAACGGTATATTATGATTTTGGAATTTGGAACTTGATTGATTTGATATGGGATATAGATGATTGAGAACACATTAGACGAATTGATTGATAAGATGATTGATGAGATGTTTATGGCTTATTTGATGAACGGTTTGATTGAACACTTGATTGAGCGCATGCCTTGTTAGTAGACGATTTAAGTATGCCTATCTTAGTAGTTCACTATAAGCATTTCACATGCTTATACACTCACAGTAAGCATGTCCTCATGCTTACGCATACCCTATGAGCATTTTCATATGCTTAGGCACGCCCTATGAGCATGTCCTCATGCTTATACATGTACAGAAAATATGTCCTCATGTTTTCGCACGCGCTATACCTTTCACAGAGTGTGGAGTCCCAAACCTTAAATCTATAACACTTAGCTTATATTAAGTAGTTGCCTTGGGTATATCCCAAAACAATAAAAAGAAAACTTTGTATGAATATACACAAATACGTGGGATCTATTGGAATGTTTTTGGAAGATTAAAGTGAACAAATGAACACAGAATGTGATAACCAATAATTCAATAATATTTATCAATAATGCGGATACTCTCAAAGTATCATGGTTACGCAATTTCCTTGCGTAATCTCACTACTTGATTTAAAATTTGCACATTAGTAGTGGTTGTGGAAATGATTTGGGAATATAAAGGAAATGGTACTATTATAACTAAGTCAGGGAGTCACAAACGAGGCCTTTTGTCTCGTGAACGTGAGTTCCACAGTTAAGTTTCGATGAACACGAGTCTAAAATGCGTTAAAGCTAATAAAGCATGTAAACTGATGTGTTGGTATCGTGTGTGTGTCATGTTCACGTGTTTTGCATCTTATCATGTTTATGTGCCCTTGATCATAAGTGGATGATGGATTATAATGATTTTGATTATGTCGATTGGTGTATGGTCTCGTGTCGCGATTTTGAGTCGAAACTTTCGTAAACCGTTGTTTCATTCTTTAGAATTGTCACATAAGTGGTAATCGGTTTTGATTATTAATAATGAATTCATGTCCGTTAGTGTTATAAGGATATGTGAAACCAGTAAGTGTTTCCAGATAATAAATCGGACTAACGTGTGATTATTTGGTTAACGTTGAATCATTGGCATGAATCAGATTTTTGGAATCGAACGACATTTCAATTAACAGCCTCAATTGAATAACAAATTAATTGTGGTGTTTTGGGTAATTGGTAAGTTATTGGCAAACGTTAGAATTGATACTCGTTAATCAGGTTGTGTTTGAGGAAATTGAAAGAGTCAATTAGAAATGTTTATTGTGTTGGGTATGTTTGATTTTCTGTTTAGATGGCGATATTGGTATGAGATTGTTTGGAGGATTAACTGGAGTTGTGAAAACTGTTTATTTTTTACTTAATGATTTATATGTCAACTTTGCGCTACGTCAGGTGTTATCGTGACTTTCTAGTCTCGACTACCCTGACAGCGCCGTAACATGGTCTTTAGTATTTATTTGGGCAATATAATTGTGTAAAAACTGGGAGTAATGACTCGAAATTTATATCGAAATTTTATATTGCAATTTTATATCGAAATTTTATATTGGAATTTACATTGAGAATTATACAGAACTTGATATTGAAACAAATAAATTCATATTGAAATTTATCTCAAAATTTATATATATATATATATATATATATATATATATATATATATATATATATATATATATATATATATATATATATATATATATATATATATATATATATATATATATATATATATATATATATATACTAGTAAATAGTACTGGAAGATAGGGGTGAGCAAAAAAAACCGAAACCGAACCGAAAACCGAAAAAACCGATCCAAAATAACCGACCGAAATTAAAAACCGATGGTTTGGTTTTTTATTTTTCGTATAACCGAAGTTTCGGTTCGGTTTCGGTTTTGATATAGAAACCGAACCATGGAAAAGGAGGGATCAAATATAAAAATACTATAGTTTGGAAAAACCAAACGTCAAACACGCTTTCCTTGGGAAGTAAATGGGTTAACCCTAAATCAGTAAATCTATCATCTTCTCCTAATCTCCTCTACTGAAAATGAAAATGAACTTTACAACCTTCATTGCCATTTAGCCTTGGTGCAACTTTGATCACTTTAACTCTTTAAGCTTTATTTTTTATCGGTAAGTTTATGTTCTTATAATCACTTTAAACTTATCATCTAATTTTATTTATGCATGTACTTGTATAGTTTATAAGTTTATATTGTTATGCTATTTGTTATGCTATTTTTGTATATCAGTTGATGGAGCCATCGTAGTATAGTTGTATCAGTTTATATTGTATCAGTTGATGCCTTGATGGAGCCATCGAAATAGTATTTGTTATGCTTATCTTGTTATGCTATTTGTTATACATCATGCTATTTCGATTTATATGCTATTAGCCTATTTGTTATTTGTTATTAGTTAATAAGTTATACCTCAGTAGCAGCTTCAGTAGACTTAGTAGTAGCTTCAGTAGACTTAGTAGCAGCATATCTTGTTATAAATTTAGCTGACATGCGGCTTGTTTATTTCAGTTGATGGAACCATCGGTTAGCGAAGCATCCGAGGCTCGAAGTATTGACAAAGGGAAGGCACCGGTCATTGATGTAGATAGTGAAAACGCGAATGAACACGTTAATGAGAATATTGATGAAGGTGTTAATGTAGGTGTTGATGAGAACAAAAAGCAAGGTCGATTAAAATCATTTGTGTGGGATCATTATCCGAAGGTCGAAGAGGGTGCTACCACAACTACATGTCCTTATTGTGGTACTGCTTGTCTTAAAGTCAAAGGAATGGTACTAGCACCTTAGGTCATCATTTAAAATCTGTATGTGTAACTTCACCCCTTTATAGAACTAAAGATAAGAAGAAACAAACAACAATAAGTTTCAAGCCTGCTACTATGGGTGAATCTAGAGGTAGTTTAGTTTCTCACTCTTTTAACCAAGAACGTTGTAGAAAAGCCGTAGCTAGGATGTGTATCAAAGACAATCAACCCTTTAGTATTGTTGAAGATGAGGATTCGGAGTTAATGTGGGAAGCAAATCCTGAATTTGAACCTCCGTCTAGGTGGACGGTTGCTAGAGATGCTTTATCCATATATCAAGAAGAAACACAAAAGCTCAAAAAAATTTTAAAAAACCAAACCGTGTGTCTCACTACCGACACATGGACGTCCGTGCAAAACTATAACTATATGTGTCTCACGGCTCATTGGGTTGATGATAGTTGGAAATTAAGAAAGAAAATTCTTAATTTTTGTCGAATATCGAATCATAAGGGTGTGACGATAGGAAACTTAGTTTATCGTTGTTTACAAGAATGGGGTATTACTTGTGTTTTTACGGTCACGGTTGATAATGCGTCATCTAATGATGGGGCAATTAGGAGGTTACGCACTTTGCTTAAAGGACCTAATGCAATCTTAGATTGCAAGTATATGCATTTAAGATGTTGTGCTCATATCATCAATCTAGTGGTAAGAGATGGTTTAGAGGAACAAAATTCTTCTATTTGCAAAATTCGAAATGCAGTGAAGTATTTGAGATCGTCATCTAGTAGGCAAGAAAGCTTCGAAAAAGGTGTCGAGTTTGAAAAAATTGACTGTAAAAGGAAGCCATGTTTAGATGTTGACACAAGATGGAACTCCACGTTTCTTATGTTGGAAACTGCAGTCAAGTTTGAGAAAGTGTTTGATAGGTATTTTAACATATTACAATATGTTTTTTATACTCCAATATGTTTTTTATGCTAATATGGTGATGTACGTTTTGTTTAGGCTTGAACTTACCGAACGTGATTACTCGGATTACTTTTACAATGAAACTGAAGATGGTGAGGAGGGCACTAGGATGATGCGTAAAACTAAAAAGAAGAGAAAGAACGTTGTGGGGGTTCCTAACGAGGATGATTGGTCAAATGCAAGGTATTTCTAATTTTCTATCATTTCCTGTTTGTAGCAGTTAGACATTCTTGTTTCAGACTTCAGTTTTAGTACAGCTTTAGTTACAGCTTTAGACTTCCTGTAGCAGACATTCTTTAGACATTTAGTTCTGACTTAGTAGCGACTTCAAGTAGACTTAGTAGCAGCTTGATGAGACACAGGACTTGTTTACATCAGACTTAGTAGTAGCTTCAGTAGACTTCCTGTAGCAGACTTAGTAGCAGCTTCAGTAGACCTGTAGCAGACTTGTTTACATCAGACTTAGTAGCATACTTGTTTACATCAGACTTCAGTAGACATTCTTTAGTAGCATTAATTAAATGGTCTTGTTACATTCTTTAGTAGCATTAATTCTTTAGTCACAAATACTAAATGTTACAGTAGCAGACTTCATGTAGCATTAATTAACTTGTCTTGTTTAGTCACAAATACTAATTTAGTAATTCATGTAGACATTCTTTAGTAGCATACTGCATGTTAGAATATCATACTTCAAGTAGACATTCTTTAGTTACATCTTAGTAGCATTAATTAAATGGTCCTATTTAGTCACAACTACTAATTTATTAATTCAACTTTTAATGTTCAATAGGTTTTTTTTTGAATATTTGAGGATTTTTTATGATGTGACAAAGAAGATTTCGGGGTGTAAGTATGTGACAAGCAATATGTTTGTGCAAGATCTTGTCACAATGCATGCCGCTATTTCAAAAATGTGTCGACATGGTGATGAAAATAAAAGGAAGATTGCCTTATCAATGAAAGATAAATATGACAAGTATTGGGACAATTTGGATAATATGAATGTTTTGTTGTATGTAGCCTTGGTATTAGATCCTCGAAATAAGTTGAAGTATCTTGAATTTTGTTTGGATATAATTTATCCTAAAAGCCGAACATCCACAGAAACATCCAATCAAGGTGACCAAGTTCCGAAACGATTGAAAACATTGTCCGTGAAAACTATTGAAATTTGTAAAATTGTGGAGGATGCTCTTAAAGAGTTGTATGTGCACTACAAGATCAAACTCGACAAACACGATGATCAAACTTTTATCGTGTCTTCTTCTTCTACTCCTAGTGAAGATGATAGTAGCATGAAGATCGACCTTGATGATGGGTTTTCAAAGTATTTGGAGACCCAATATGGTGAAGGTGATGATTATAGTGAAGTAGATATTTATTTAAAGGATGGGGCAGAAAAAAGGGGGATAATTCATTTGATGTTTTAGGATGGTGGAATCAAAATATGGTGAAGTTTCCAATATTATCACAAGTAGCTAAGCATGTGTTAGCAATGCCAATCTCGACCGTTGCATCGGAGTCGGCATTTAGCATTGGTGGAAGGGTTATCGATAAATATAGAAGCTCTCTTACGCCTAAGACCGCGGAAGCTCTCATTTGTGCACAAGATTGGTTACGGTCTACACAGGCGGATTTGCAAGATATGCCCGTTAATGGCTTACCACTTGAAGAGATGGTGGAAAATTTGGAGAAACTAGAACTTGGTAAGTAATGAAACTTGATTTAATTATGTTAATTTTTTCCGCTATATGTTATGCTAATCCATTATTTATATTTGTTTGTAGATATGTTTTCTACCGGAAAAAAGCAACACGATGATACATCTCAACATGAAATTTGAAGTCATGAAGTTGTTTCCGTTAGAGTTTGAAGTCAAGAAACTATTTTAGATATTGTGTTTTTATATTTAGACGTTTGTGTTGCAATTTAAGATATTGTCGGATTGTTATCTTTTAAGTTTTATGTTTAGACGTTTGTGTTGCAATTTAAGATATTGTCGGATTGTTATCTTTTAAGTTTTAAGTTGATGGTTTTATTTAAGATATTGGTTTTGTTATATTTGGTTATCATTTTTCCTACTAATTGAAGGTGTTATCATTTTTGGGTAAAATGAGGGTGTTATCATTTTTGGGCAAAATTGGCCCAAGTTGGGCCCAAGCCCAATTTAGTAGATAACCGACCAAACCGAGAAACCGAACCACGAAACCGACCAAAAACCGAAAAACCGAAACCGAGAAAAACCAACGGTTTCGGTTATGGTTTTTAAGAAACCGAACATTCGGTTTTCGGTTTCGGTTTGTGTATAAAACCGAACCAAACCGAACCATGCTCACCCCTACTGGAAGATATAGGTGATAAATGGTTTTGTGCTAAGCATTCGACAACAAGGCTCGCCTTGTTATTCGACATTTTAAAAGGGGAATCAACGTTTAAAGATAGAAATGTTTTGTAATAAATGAGTCGTTAAATGTTTCGAGGGCACGTTATTCGAAGGGTGTCATTTATGAATATTTAATGTCAATTATGTGTTGTGCGTGGGTTACGGATGACCTAACATTAATAGCATCGATCCACGTGGATAACGGACTTATTAGGTTGACGAACCTAATAGGTGCCTGCTATGTACGTAGGATAAAGTTATTAATGGGTGAATTATCCTTATGACTCGTTAGGATGCGTTTGGTTCTGGGATAATAAGCGACATGAACAAATGGTTGAGTTTATCGAGTTGATGAATTCGATAAGGTCTAACTATTTATTCCGAAACTTATTAAACTATAAAGTTTATCATTTAGACGTCTCATTGTGTCATTATAAGTCGCATTGTGGTTACTTGAGTGCATTCATTGTGTTTGTCGAGTCGATACCACACACACACTAGCGATGATACCTAACGCTAATAACTAAATGGAACAACGAGATATTTTTGAGATGAGGAAATGAATACATTTTGGGCATATAACATTGAAGTTGGGAATATATGTTAAGAATTGGTTATTAACTGGTTGTGCCTTGCTTAATAAAAATTTATCGAACCTCGATTGAATATAGACTGATCACCTATATTCAGCCAGAGATAGCAGACATGGGTGATCACCTATGTCCGTCTCTGAGGTGAATTTTACAAATACTGGGAATTGTTATAACAAAATTGTGTTCGGATTTGAGATTGGTTTTAAGAACGATAAACTTAAGGTGGACTCGCACACTCACACTCGCTAAACATCACGAAAGCCCGCACTCACACACGACACACTGGCATCGTGACACCTCTTGAATCGTAACACTTCTGGCATCACTATACGTCTCCGTTTATGTAAAATTCTTGGTTGTAGCACTTGAGCGTAGTTCTCCATAAATCGGGTGAGGCCCGATTGGCACTGTTTATATCCGAATTTTTTTTCGATGTAAGACTCGTGGATCTTATCCGAGCATTTGAAATTGTTTTGAGCTGTTTTGGATTGGGTCTCGACTATTTTGGATTCGGTGTTGGATTTTGGTCTTTGGGTTTTGAATTTGAGATTTTGATCTCGTTCCGAGTTTTAACTCGTCAATTGACTTCGAGTCATCGTTTGGCCTTGAATTATTATTCGGCTCCGTTTCGTTGATAACTTTGTTAAAATCATCTTTCGACCTTTAATCGGTATTCGATTTCGAAGCACCATCCGGTCACATGGCGATAGTAACCGTATTGGAATTTTCATTCCACCGTATTTCGATAGTAATCTTGTTGAGAATTATCATTCCACATCGTTTCAGTAGTAACACCGTGGATTTGGCATATAGCCTCGTTCGTTGGTAACCACATTGCAGACACTTATACCTCAAGCCTAGTCTTGAACCGATTGTTGAGAAAACTTCTGAAACCTTACCATTCACTCGATGTTGATTTTAACGACGTCATTTGGTCGACGTTGCTTTGCCAACAGCTTTCAGTAAGTTGGTACCTTACGTGTTGTTGATGTCGTACCATATCCTCTATTTAGGTACCCCTATCGATAACGATCTAACAACTTGTTTTAGTGAAGTTGTTCGCTGATGCAGGTTTTACTGACCAGGTCTTAATATTTATAGTGTCTCGCTATACCTATGGTCTACCCTAATGCACTAACGGGCAGTGTACCCGGTCGTGTGTAGTGTAGTAAATGGTAAAGCCGAGGTCGTCCCAAGAGCTATGTGTGTCGGATAATTACTAAGTCTAATTGTCACAGAATATAAATGGTTTGATAGGGTTTTAATTAATTAAACTACTAATGCATAATATAAAATAAAAGCAAATAAATGTGTGAAGGCAAATCAATAGAGGAATAGTGGTGCTAACCTAGTTAATCCTCCTAGCTAGTTATGTCTACGTCTACCTACTTCCAATTACTTTAGATGGGGTCAAATTAGAGGGGCACATTTGGTCAATTAAGCCTAACCTATCGGCAAAGATGCCACCACGGAGAAATCAGCGACCGCCATAAGTCACATTGTTCACGGTCCCCTAAGCCGAGTCATTAAGTACCGCTACATGCTAGATTCTAAATAGTGAGTCCGTTAGGAACTTAGACACTACACCCCCCAATTCTTAAGTTTATCCAAGCGATAGGTGATCGGTTGGTCAAATCGCACAAGTAGAAAGGGTCTTCAGTTGGTCATATCTTACCCTTCCCGTCTCAGTCCGCTCACCTAGGGTCAGTTGGTCATATCTCCTAGGCAATTGGCCTCTATCGCCATTCAAAACTACCGAACCAAGGGTGACTACCAAAGAACTATGCATGCATACACTTAGAAATAATTGTATGGAAGTAAAGGTAAACGCAAACAAAACAATTAAGGAATCATAACTAGGCTAGCACCAAAGGGTGCTTAGCCGCTCATATTAATCATGCAAATCAATTCAATATTCAAAGGAACGAAATACATGAATTGAAAGTAAAAGAAATAATAAACGCTAAAGCTTATAGTAATGGTGTGACTTCTCCCTTGGAAACAGACTCGTATGCTTCCCTAGACCTCCCTTGAGCGTTTTCCCACGTTCTCAGAGTGTTGTGTGTGGAATGGGATGCTTTGAAATGCTGGAATTCGTGGGGGTATTTATAGGCGGTCCGGGGTGCAGTAACCAATAGAGGAGTTACACCGTAACCTTCTATTTCATCGTAAATGCACTAGATGCGCTAGTTACGCGTAACCTTATAAGTGGTTACGCCGTAGTCTTCAATAAACTCTCGTCGTAAGTGATGCATGAGTTCTGGCGTAAGTATCAGCGGCGTGGAACCTCTTTTGACCTAATGGAGTTACGCCGTAACCTTTGGGAAGAGTTACGTTGTAACCTCTTGATAAGTTGGACTTCGGGTCACGCATAATAGTTACGCAGTAATGTGAGAGATGAGTTACGCTCGTAACTTCTTCAAAATAAGCATCTTGTGATAAATCTTTAGTAATGTTTCCATTTCAGCGTCTCTTTAGCTCAATGCTTGTAATTTACACGAAAGTGGAAAACAATGGAAAACAAGCGTAAATCCATATAAATGATATAAATAACGAGCATTAACGGGGGAAATTGACACTTAATATTCAGGACTATTTGATGTTATCATTCACCGAGGATTATCCTTATATATTGTTCTGTCAATGTTGACTCTAGCAACATTGAACCCTCAACAATTGTTTGTCAACAATAGTTCAAGCACGTCACACCACCGGTAATGGTAATACCTACCCTATTTTATCAATATGGTACCTTACACCCCGTAGATGAGAAATTCTCTAGCATACCTACTTAGAGCCGATGACGTTCTCTCGTATGTAGGAAATGATTTGGATATCAATTGGTAGTTGAACTTCTTTTGGAGATTATGATTTTGGAGTTGAACTTTGAAACCTTTTGCGTTAAGTGTTAAGTGCACCAATGAGTAAATTGACTGACTGTGGTTAGTAACCAATACTCTCTATTAGGAGTCGTACTTTCGCTTCTAACCTAGATATCATGCTAAGTCAACCGACCGATTGATGGTAGTAATCAACACTTTCTAATAGAGACATACTCTGAATTTCCTAGACTTCTCATCTAGTAGAGATTTCGTACTCAGCAGAAACCTTGAAATCCTAAGGAGAAACCGGAACCACGTCCTCTAGGACAATCACATAATCTTTCTCACATCCTTCGAGAAGCAACTGCTAACCTTTCGGACCTCTCACCAAACGATAAGCTACACTATAGACGAAACCTTAGAAGTAGATTCCTGCCTTTACCTAAGTAATTGTTAGTAGTTTTACCAACCTATTCACCTCCCGCGAATTAGTAAAAAGGAAAAGTATGGGCGACAATACTCGTCTCTCCTCATATAGTTATAGCAACACTAGAGAACCTAGCCATCTTCTTTTAAGGAAGTGAGGTAGTACTTAATCCTCTCCCTCCGGTAAAGTGACTTGCTCCAATAAGCTATACCTCACATTTGAACTCTAGCTCCTTACTTTCTCTCCATTATGGCACTTCTATTGGAAAGAGGGAAATTACATTGATCCAATTTCTCTATCCGAGATTCATTTGGTTAGTATACACCTGATCCTCCGTCCTCAACCTTCAACTCATTTTGATACTCGTTAAGGAAGAAGCGCGATCGGAAAACCTAAGTACACAAATGGACTTCTTCACATGTAAAGGAAACCGTGTGCTTTAGGAACTGCTAATTTCTATCTTTTTCGGATTATGGCAATCGCCACACACCGATTTTTCATCTATCACTTCCTAGAGCCGAGCAAACCAATATGGATATGCTTGCAGTGTACCTCTCCAGACAAATGGCAGAAATAGAGAAACCATTTGAACCCTGGTAGAACACGTAGCGTGCCTGTTAAGTTTGACAATGGTCGGGATATACACCTTCCCTTGGTCAACATCTCCTATAACCATACCTATCGCTTTAGTACCTCAAAGGCGCCGTAAGAGATCCTCTATGGATGTAAGAGTAAATTCAGATTGTTGGGTAGAAATGGAAATACCCAACCTACCAACTCTGAACCTATTGAAGAAGATACCAAGGAAACCGTTCTAAGTTAAGCTGAATATGTAAGTTACCCACAAATCATTTGGAGACATAGACAACGTAAGTCTCTTGAACCCCCCCCCCCCCCGAGATAACTTAGAATTTAGCTTACGGATCCACCATGAAATTATGAGAAACGAGTAGTAAACATGGAAACTTAATCCCCGCTATATCAATCCTTTGGAAAATCCTGGCTAGATTGAGACCCAGTAGCTCGAGCCTTGAGCTACCATCGAGTTTCGATAGAGTTCCTAACATTTAGTGTGTAATAGGAAGAAATGACTTACGATGAGGCAATTGTTATCCTTCGGGAAATCTAATCTTGGGGCGTTTAGACCGTTGACCTATCGAAACCTTAGATGATGAAACCTAGAAAATTTAGTAAGGTTGCGTCTCTATCTTCGAAGTTCATAGAAACTCCGCGAAGATCCGAAATTCACGCTGGGAACGTGAGGAGAAACCCTCGTGCTTATGCACTCACCACTTTTAAACCTCAACAAGTAACTTGATTTGAATCGCGAGGACGCGATTCCTTTTAAGGAGGTGAGGCTGTGATAACTCGTAAATTCCTTGATACGTCGTAATTGGAGAAACATCGATTTGAGCGATAGTTTGATTTAATTTGAGATACGAGTCGTATTTTATATCGTTTTTATTGGAAATAATATTTTAAAATCAATGGCGTAACTCTCGAGACACGAATCCCTCGTTTACTAGTTAAAACGAGCCTCGAATCACATATAACGAAAGTTTTACGAAGTTACATCTAGGGTCCTTGTGTTAAGTTTCATCTTCATCCTTGTATTTACTCAAATTGCAACAATGGTCCCTCTAGGGGTATAAATACCCCCACACCTTCCCACTCCCTCATTTCTTCCACTCTCTTTCTCTCTCTAATAAACACACACACAATTATCACCTTTTCTCTCTTTACAAAATCCGGCCACCACCCTTAGGATTCCGGCGCCGTCACCGGAATCCGGCCAACTTCCGGCCACCTCAAATAATTACACCACCTATCCCAAACGATAGATCGGTGTCTTGTGGTCACGTTTATGCAAGATAATCACACCCAAACTCCTACACGCGCCCTAGATCTTGAAAAATAGATCAGAATATTAGGGTTTAAATGTTAATGAGTCGTGCAAGGGTCGAGCATGGATGAATACGAGTTGTACTCGTAAAATACTTCATCACGACCTTCGTTTTCTCTTCTTTTTCTCTCGGTAAAACAACCCCCCCCCTTATTCTCGTTATTTTATCTTAGTTTGATCAAATATGTTGTTTTTCGTGGATTGAGAAGTGTTAAAAACGAATTTATAAATGTTTTCTTTTAAAATCGTGTACTGAAAGTATTTCAGTGGTGAACTCGAGTAGAAAACGGGACTAAAAATATGTTGGGTATGTTATGTTTAATCCTCGAGTTAACTCGGAAGGACGGTTGATTATTTTATGGTTCTTATATTAAATTCGTGGGTAACATGTGTAAAACGAATTCGAAATATTTTGAGATATGGGTAAAACTAATTAAAAACTCTTGGCTTGTGTTTCGTGTGGTTAATCTGGTAAGGCAACTTTAGAAGCTGTTTTGGATGCGCAAACCGAGTCGAATGGACTCACTAAGTCGTGTAGGTGGTCACAGCCGGGTCAGGCTTGAATAGGGTCAGACCCGTACGGGTTTTATGGGACGGGTCTAATGACCCTTGTGGGTTACTAAATAGGTCAGTTGGGCTCAAAGCTTATTTGGTATGTTGCGTGTTCCAGGTTTTCTTTGGGATTTGATTTAAGTGTCGTTTGACTAACGTATGTTATTAGTCTCGTGCTTGACTCGGATGGTCAAACTTTGAGTAAACAGGTCTAAGCGGAGTAACTAGCAATCGTATGAGTCGTTGGAGTCACGTATATTATTTGATTAAATCATGGGGATTCTCAGATTTGGTGATATTGATTTAAGTTGTGATAATCCTTGTTAATAAGTATCAACTTAGTTAGTAAATTGGGTATAACAAAGAGTTGAACTAGTTATGGATACAAATTGATAAGGCGCGTTAATAGTTATAAGTTGTAAGTGCGGTTAATATGGAATGTGGAAACAAATACTAACGGACATATTAAACTAATAATCGTTATAATGAGATATCGGGATTAATGAAAGGCTTGATAACATAAGTTTAACAGTTAACTAGTAATTTGTCAATGTGTTAACTTGGAAAACGTAACGAATTAATTATGCATCGATAATGGGATAGAACCATCATGGTACATGATATTAGACTTGATTTAATAAGCACCTACAAAAATGGTGTGATAACATTTAAAGAATCTAAGCTACGTAAGTAATAATTGATATCGATATTTCGTATGTAAGAATCAACTACGGGTCATAAATTTGGATTAGCGTTTACTATGCAAGTTATATTAGTTATGAGTTATACTTTATTAAACGTTTTGACTTAAATGAGTCTAAATATTTTACCGTCACATGTCAACTAATGACGAGGTAGTTAAATTTATATTGTCAATGATTACGGTTTCGTTTAATTATAAACCTCTAATTATTATGACAATAGTTCATGTTTTCTAAAGCCGTGATGAATTTTATATCGACAAATATGGTTTATTCAACTAAAACCCTTTATAAACTACGATAATGACTTATGTTTTATAAAATACAAAATATCTTTTATAAACTTTTTGATAACACTTATATTAGTAGGTTGTACTCTATTAAATGTTTTGGTTTAAATGAGTTTAGTATATTCGTTTTGCGATAAACTAAGCATTCCGTTTCACATTTAAACTAATATTGAATTATATAACCATAAACTATTTACGGATATGGTTTAATCTATTATAAACCTTTATTAAATACGATGGTATTACGTGTTTTATAACACATATTAGCTTTTGTAAACTTGTTTGGGAATATTATTTTGACAAGATAACTTATTAAAGTCGTAATGGTTTGGGAATAAACGAACGTGTCATTTATAGTACACTATTTACTATACCTTATATTAAGTACTTTCGGGTAAACTTGTATGATCATGAATAGCGATTGAGAAACCTTTATTAATTGAGCGATAAACGGGAACTTATCTTTTATTATAAACATGCACATTTGGGACTTTGGGGAAAGTATCGAAAGTTAACCTATTTATGTGTCATAAATAGTTGTTGCCATTTCCTAGTCTTTGACTAACTTGAGCATGGTTGGTATTTCTTGACTTTGTCAATATCCTCTCCTTTTTGGCGTGAGTTATGGTCTGTATGTCTCGATTACGTCGATGTCTTCTTTCTTTCGCGTGAGTTGTACGTCGCGTCTATGTTCCTTACCACCACACGAAACGTTAAAACTAAACTTTTGAGATATTAATTATGAACTTTTGGGAATGATAATATACTTTTGAAAGTAACGACATGAATGATCCACGAAAACTACAACACATTACTTTCTATTAATTTATTTATCGTATGAGCGTGCGAGAATATCGTGCACGCATTAGGTTGCGTCACAACTATTCTATTGTACAAATTCGTACACTCTTTTGGATGCCATGGAGATTAACTTTAGATGTCAGTCGTGTCAATAGTGAATAGTGCATTGCGGTGCCGTGATTACCTGTTATCTTCTGCTAGTATTTATTCGTGCATTGCTGTGGCTAGGATGTGATGTGAGGTAGTTGTTGCCTTAGTCTAGGTTTAACCGTGCCTAACTAAGAATAGACTTCTACCTCGACCTAGTCCGGGGTTGGCAATTGTTCTAAATTTTGCCACGACAGGTCTTTGGACTAGAGTCATTTGGGCGAGTAGTCCCGGATCGGGACATGTGTTATGATTGGTGATCCGGTAGGATCGATTGTGCAAACGGTATTTATCTATCTTAGGTCTTGCATAGCAAATCAACTCTTACAGGTCCACTATGATTTTGTTGAACTTAAACCTATGAACTTACCAGCGTAAGCTGGCCTTTTAGCATGATTTCTCAGGAATTTGAGAGGTGTTTGGAATACATGATCAATGGAAGCTTGGCAAGAAGGCGGGGTGCAAGGATCATTTCTGACTCTGATAAACTTTGGGGACCTATCTTATTAAATTTTGTTTTGGGCCTAATATTTACACTTTTGAACTAAATGATTTGAATAACAAATTTTGGGATTGGCTTTGAATGATAAATGACTATCTTTTTGCTATACTTGTGTGCGATACCAATCCAGTAGTAACGCCCCAAAAACTTGATTAAGTCTTCCGCTATACCGAGATTTGGGGGTGTTACAACACTTACTTCCGAAGGGATGACAGCTTATGTGCCATATGTCAAGCTAAAAGGTGTCTCCTCATGACTTGACTTTGTGTGCGTTCTATGAGCCCAGATTACTTGAGGTAGCTCATCTACCCAACCATGGTGGCTGTATCCCAGCCTTCGTTCTATGCCTTGGATGATGTCCCTGTTAGTAACCTCCACTTGTCCGTTACCTTGAGGATGGTAAACGGATGTGAAAGATTGTTTTATGTTCAGGCCTTTGCAAAACACTGGGAACACTCCTTCGGCAAACTGTTTCCCATTATCTGATATGATGATATGGGGTACTCCGAACCGGCAGATAATGTGTTCCCACACGAACTTTTCCATGTGTCTCCCTGTGATGGATGCTAAAGGTCTAGCTTCCACCCATTTCGTGAAGTAATCGATGGCTACGACCAAAAATTTTACCCTCACAGAGCAATTGGTAGAGGGCCTCACGATGTCTATCCCCATTGGTGAAAGGCCATGCGGACGTCACGGAGGTCATATCTTGTTTTGGTAGCCTTGACACTCTTGAGCGGACTTGACACTTCACACTTCGGATAATTTCTCGCATCCCTATGCATCGAAGGCCAATAATATCTATCCTCATGATCTTAGAAACAACGGAGCGGGGTCCTGCGTGTAGCCCGCAAGACCCTTCGTGCACTTCTTGAATGATGTTGGGGGCTTGCCTAAGTCCTGGACAACGAAGCCATGGAGACAAGAAGGACCTTCGGTATAGGTAGTTCCCATGATTATGTATTGTGGTGCTTTGATGCGAACCTTTCGAGCTAACCGATCCTCGGCAAGTATACCACTTATTAGATACTCTCGATCGAGTCATCAATTTGAATCTTCCTCGGTATTACGTCATACACCTTCTTTCGGACGATGGACCTATCGCCAACACTCGACCGGAACTTCCTTAGTTAAGTGAGCAAATGCCATTGGTGCCAGTTTGCTAAGTGCACCCGCCTTTTTGTTTTGGTTCCTTCGAACATGCTCTATGTTGTAGGATGTAAACCCTTCGGGCATCTCCTTGGCCTTATCCAGGTATTGCTTGATCACAGGTTGTCTTGCTTTGTAGGAGCCCTTGATCTGATTGGCCACCAGTTGTGAATCAACAAAAATAGCCAAGTCTTCTACCTCCATATCTTTAGCCAGTCGGAGGCACGCTAGCAAGGCCGTGACTCGCTTCATTGTTAGTAGCATCGAATTGAAGCGGAGTGCATAAGTATACTCTTTCCCCGTGGTCAACAAGCGTTAAACACGCACCGGAACGCCGTGCTTGGAGGCTCCATCGATGTAAATTTTCACCCTTTTGACCGTCTTCAGGGTTTCTTCTCGCGACTTTGTTGTCTGCCGGTTCGGAGGTGTTTGCTAAGAATGTTGCCAATATTTGCCCTTTGACCGAGTTTCTACCCTTGTACTCAATTTCATGTTCTCCTAGCTCGATAGCCCACTTAGCTATCCTTCAAGATTTCACCGGCTTTGAAAGTATCAGCTTAATAGGCTTGTCAGTGAGCACGGTTATGGGGTGAGCTTGGAAGTACTTTGAAGAAGCCTGCGCGGCATGAACCAAAGCCAAGATTAACTTCTCCAACTCGGATAATTTAGATCGGCCCTCAGTAGAACCACGCTACTTGAAGTAGATAGGGATTTGCTTCTTTCCCTTCCGCCAATAAGGCGATCTTGATGCTTTCGAAGGAGGCTGCGATGTACATAAACAACACTTCGCCTTTGATTGGGGCGGTAAGTGTAAGTAGAATAGCCATGAACTCCTTGAGCTTTTGAAAGGCAGCTTCTGCATCCGCACTTCACCGAAGCGTCTTTTGTCCGGTGCATCATTTGAGTGTCTTGAAGAATGGCAAAGATCTATCTGCACCCTTCGATAAGAATCTGGTGCTAACTTTCCGTTTAGACTTTGTACATCCTTGAGGGATTTAGGGCCATGAAGTGTGATGGCCTTAACCTTCGAAGGGTTGGCCTTAATACCTGTTTTGTGATCGGTTGTCCGAAATTGTCCCTCTTCCGCCGAAGGAACACTTCTTGGGATTTAACTTCATGTTGATGGCGTAAGCGGGTCAAAGGTTTCCTTTATGTTGGAGAGCATGTCTTCCTCCGTTCTACTCTTGATAACCATATCGTCTATGTACGCTTCGAGGTTCCTACCTATTTGCTTGCTGAAGGCCTTGTCCACTAGCCTTTGGTAGGTAGCACTTGCATTCTTCAAGCCGAAGGGCATCTTCTTGTAACAATACACGCCTTTTCCTGTAAAAAATGCTGTTTTTTATTCGTCCTCTTCCGCCATCTGTATCTGATGGTAACCCTTGCTATGGCGTCAAAAACATTTCAGTCGAAACCCTGATAAGGATTCCACTTTCCAATCGATTTCTGGTAGAGGATATTAGTCCTTCGGACAGGCTTTGTTGATATATGTGAAGTCTACACACATCCGCCATCCTCCGTCATGCTTTTTAACCATCACCGGATTAGCTACCCGTGTTTGATACTTCACCTCCACGAGTATGCCTCATTACGAGCTCATCCACTTTCTTGCATGCTGCGGCACTCCTTTCAGGTGCAAGGCTTCGACGCTTTTGCTTGATAGGTTCAATGTGCTTGAACTCCTTAAGCTTGTGCTCGGTGCCGAAGGGCTTTCCGTCTATGATGAGAGTTCTGGGGACCCCCTTCATGTCAGAGTAAGTCCATGCAAAGACATCTGCATTAGCGCTTAATAACTTTTCCAGTTCAGCTTTAAAGGAGGTAGAGAGCTGCTTTCCAATTACCACCATCGTCGGGGTAGAGATCGTTTACTACGATGCGCTCTTGGCATCGGTGCTGAGAACATCTTTGGAGGCTCTTCCGAATTTGTTTGACCCTTTTGCCTACTTCCGTAGGCTTCTTCGCGTGTAGCGGGAGAAAACCGTTCCAATACCGAATGGTGTTCGGAATTTGATTGCGGCATGTATGGTGGAGACAACGATGCCCATTTTCTGCATTGCGGTTCTCCTATTAACGAGGTTATATGGAGATTCAGATCTTACGATCGCGAGAACCAGGGTTTCAGTCCTTTTTAGCCTTCCTTCTCTAATCGTAACCTCTAGAGGGACTTCTCCCAGGGGGCAGGGGCCATGAGTGTTCCCCTGAGAATCCCACCAAAGGTACCTTCGAATCTACCCTCTTCGACCTTATCGAAGGCTTGAGCTTCAGAAAACAATGTTCATTTACTTCTCTGTTGGAGATCAGGACTTTGATGACCACGGGGTCATTCGAGAGAACCTTACTAGTGATCTAAGGGAAAGTAATGTCTCCTACTCCGCATAATGCTTCCTCCGCTGCTTTCCTTTTTAAACCAGAATCATCCTTGTAAACCATGAGGATGGGTGCTTCGACTGGTGTGGTGTCTTTCCCCAACTGTGTGTCGGAGACCTTCTCTTTATCTTTCTTTGTGCCCTTCACCAAATGTCCCAATTGACTGGATTTCACGGCCTCTTCTATCTGTTTCTTGAGCTCTCTGCAATTGTTGGTGTCGTGTCTGATTTCTCCCGGACCACCCATCTTTTATTTCTCCGTCACACTCGTCAACCGCTTGCGAACGGTCAACCGTGACAGATGATAAAAGGCGGCTGCCGAGAGAGAATGCAAGTTTACCAAGGATTAAAATATCCTTGGATCGTTTATGTCCCTGGTGAGGGTGATGTTCGGTACAATGACTTGTGATTTGTTGAAAATAATATAGTATAGAAAGGTCGGAATTGATTGACTAACGAATGTGAATAGAAATAGCTCTGTCACACTACGTTAATAAAACGCACAACGTCGAAACCTAGAAATATAAAAGATATACAAACGTACGTTTAACTAAAACGTAAATGTATAAAAACAAATCGATTATAACTATAGTAGGGATTTGCATGTCTTAGCGACTTAAATGCAAATTAAAGGAAATAAAAGATAAAAAATATTAAATAAACGCTATCACTATTTTTAAAATGATGAACGTTTAAAACCTAAAACGTACGTTTAAAATAACGTAAACGTACAAAATAAAAACGTGAAACTTACACAATATAAATCCTAAGAATATGAAAAATATATTTCTACAATCCTAATGATAAAAGAAAATATTTAGAAAAAGAAAATTATTTTTACAACTATTTAATTAATTATTATTAATTAAAAACTATTTCTAACTATTTATTAATAACCTAAAATAGAAGAAAATATGAAATAAAGCTAGGAAAATAAAATTATGATTGAGAAAAATCTAAAATATTATAAAACTTATTTTAAAACTGAAAATTTATTTTTTACACAATTATTCTATTTATTATTAATTATTTACTAATATTAATTACTAAAAACTATTATAGATAAATGAATAAATAAAAATCTAAAACTCAAAAAATGTTATCACTATAAGAACTAAAATGTGCAAAGGAAAACTGAGAAGTGAGCTAGTCGGGTGGATTATGCAGTGAACTTGTCACCAAGGGAACCTCGGTTCGAATCCAACACACAACCTTTTTGCACGTTATTTTATTTTTGGATTTTTCTTTTTACAAAACTACTTATTAAGCTTAAATATGGAACTTTAACAAAAACAACTTTTTCAAAACTTGGAAATAAGCTCTGTGGGAGCTTATTTCCATAAGCTTGGTTTTTAAGCCAAAAGCTTCCACATAGAAGCTAACAATTGTAGTTAAAGCTTGGACTTTGAGCTTTTCTGTTTTTAGAACATAAATATATACAGATATTAAGTACATGTAATGAATTAAAAGCTTTACAAACAAAGAAATAAGCAATTCTTGGCTTATAAGCTTATGCAGTGAGCTGTTAACTCACATTTGGCTTATAAGCTTTGAATAAGCTTAACAAAGGAAACAAAAGGAAAAAGGTATGTATGTACATGTAATATGAACAAGTTTAAGGAAAATGGAAAGCTACAAACCTAGAAATAAGCATATTATGGGCTTATGAATCATTCAGCTGAGCTTATAGGCTCACAGTGGACTCATAAGCTCACACTAAGCTTGAAAAAGCTATGAAATGGAAATAAAAGCAAAAGGTATGCATGTACAAGTATAAAAGGCTATAATATACAAGCTTGTACACTGGAATAGAAGCCAATAAGCTCATACAAGCAATTAAGCACTTCCAGTGCACTACATATCCAAACAGTCCCAACCATGGCACGCAACTTTTTGAATGACCATTTAAGCTGACGGGTTAAGCTCAAAATGGCAAAATGAAAGTTGGAGTTGCAAGATGGCCTGGTTGGCTTTCCAAAAAGCCCAAGCTCACCTAGTGGGGACCACTAGTGAGCTTGTGAGAAGCTCATGAAAAGTCATCCAAATCACTGAGTATAACAAAGCTTCCAGTGTACTCAGGAAATGGGACAATCAAAAAGCCTTTGGCAAGCTTATGAAATAAGCTTGAAAGTGATGAACAACCAATGAACTTTAGACACTGGTAGTTTAACTTTGAGAAAAGCCAAACCTCACAGCTTAAAGTTCATTAGAGAGCTTTTTGTTGGCTTATTAAAAGACTAGAGATCACTGGGTTACCCAGTGATTATTTAAGAAAATGGACAAGGTTAAAGCTTGTAAGCAGGCCTATTAAATAAGCTTATATGTGAGATATGAGCTTTCAAACCTTGAGATTGGTAGATAAGCTTTCCAAAAAGCTAAAATTCATACAATAAGGTTCATTAATGAACCTTATAAGGGTTTATGAAATAAGCCACTTGGTACTGAGTGACCAGTGTAGTGTATAAATTTGAACAAAATGTTAAGCTAAAATTAGCTTATCAAATAAGCTGTTAAGCTATAGATAAGACTAAATCCAGAAAGTATGATACCTAGGCTTCCTAAAAAGCCAAGGTACACAAACTTTGATCCATTATTAAGCTTTCCACAAGCTTATGAAGTAGCTATTTGTACACTGAGTTCTCAGCATACTTATCAATATGGTGATAAGTTAAAGCCAATTGCGACCTTTGATTGGTAAGTCGCAAAGTGAAATTTAAGCACATGATCATAAAATGAGTAGCTTGGCTTCCTAAAAAAAGCCAAGCCACAAAGACTAGTGATCACTAAGGAGCTTGGTGTGAGCTTGTGGAAATGGTGCAAGTTCATGGATTGAACTGTTAGGAATGGGCAAACACAAGCTCACAAGACTTATCAAATAAGCTCATGAGAGCTCAACCAATACTGAGACTTAGAGTATGACTGAATAACTTCACAAGAAGCTAAAAATCACAAGCTCTAGCTCTGTGGAACTTTTCATAGCATAGAAACACAACTCCACTTCCACTGTTTGCTTCAGTGGAAGGAGTGAATGGGACAAAATAGATGGAAAGATTAAGCTATGCAAATAAACTACAAATATAAAAACAAGCATGAAAATAATGAAAAGGCCACACAGGCTATACAAAGAAGCTAAATGCACAAGCTAGGGTCAAGTAATGAAGCTTATGCAAGCTCATTAACTTGACACCATAACTGTGGTGCAGGGCATGATTTCCAAACAGGTACTCAAAATAAGCCAGAAAATAAGCACTTTAAAAGCTGAGTTAATGAGAACTAATATTTTTCTATTTTTCTTAAGCAACTAAACTAAAACATACTAGAAGGTTTTAAGCTAAAACTCATTAATGAGCACATAATAAAATTCAAGATTTTATTCAAAAACAGACCTTAAGAAAATTTTGACTTTTTACAAGAACATAAAGTTTGACTAAAATGAATTTAAAACTAAATCCATGGACTGACTATGATATGATAAGCTGTTATAAGATTATCTAGAGCTATGTTTACAAGTTTTAAGCTAATATTATGAATTCCACACTCTAACTCTATAACAGTAAACTGCATAAGTAGATTAAAAGATGATTTGACTTTTAACAAACAAGGACTTAATATTAGTACTTAACTGAGCTACTAGGTACTACTTATATGTAAAACAACAACAAACAACAACAAGCAAACACTGAACTGCTTCTATATCAGCAAATCCAAACATACTTTAAATGGAATTTAATTAAGCTTTTCATTACATAGGACTGAGTAAACCAATTTTATCAAATCCACAGGCTTTCATCTGTTAAATTAGAACCTTTAAAGCTTAAACTAGTAGTCACACAAGGTTTAAACCATGATTATCAAAAATCAAGCATATGAGACAGTCAAAATGGAAATTTAAGCATAACCAAATTCCATAACATAACAAAATTATATTAAGTTATAATATCACTAAACAACAACAAAGAAACAGGAAAACATAAAAATCATAGCATCTAATACAGTAAAACAGTAATATGCAAAAATTAGAAAGATGCTTACACATGAGAAAGTGGACTGAGACATAGAAACCAAGGAC
The DNA here is from genome assembly GCA_910596185.1 of Chrysanthemum makinoi. Classification (NCBI taxonomy): domain Eukaryota; kingdom Viridiplantae; phylum Streptophyta; class Magnoliopsida; order Asterales; family Asteraceae; genus Chrysanthemum; species Chrysanthemum makinoi. The sequence goes on along the minus strand of OU343220.1, from coordinate 69,977,028 downwards.
AAGGTTACACCCAATAGCTTCCCATTAAGCTCCTAATACCCCATAGCATTCCAAATCCAACCCTGCTTCATCACCTTCTTCATAAATCTGATTTTTGATTATTTCCTATTTTTTTCATTTTTTTTAGTATTTTCTAATTTAAAAGACCAAAGCTGTTTACATGTATCTAAAAGCTCATTTGGCTTTGTCAGGAGCCTAAGTGTGCTTAACTGAGTCCATATAATCAACTATGATCAACAGAAAAGTAAATTACAAGAAATTAAAGAAATTATGAAAACATGAATTATAAAAGAGATTTGCATTAAACTGAAAACAGAGGTTCCATTACACTACTTTGAGATTCATTACACTATTAAAACTTGTAAATGACATGATAAGTAAATTAAGCAGTAAAGACTATGGCTATTCCATAGTGTGACAATGGCTTAAGGCCAAGGTACATTTTCCTCTGCTCCTCTTCTCTCTTTTATAATCTTTGAACTCCTTGGAGACCAAGAATTGAATCCCAACACATCCTGACCTTTTGTTTGGTCAAATTCATCTCAAACGTACATATGGCATTTTGGCGCCAAAAACGAAATTGGTGACTTGAGGCAGTTTGAGATCATTAATTGTATCTTGGGGTGTTGTGGAGTGTCAGGGGACACAAAAGATTAAGTTTGGTAGGTTCAGAGGTCAAGTAGGGAATTTGATAGCAAAACAGAGTTTTTGTGAAAAAGGTGAAGTGTTGAATGGTGGGGAAGCATTAATTGGGAGTGGGATAGGTATGAGAGTGGAAAGGGTGTGATGATTGATGTTATTAACAATTGGGAAGGTGAGGTGGAGGAGAAAACAAGCCGGTATTGGATTACAGGGGTGGGAGACGATGTACGATTATCGTGGTATATTAGGCGTTTTGGTGGGTTTGACCAGGGATTGGGGTTGACTTGGGCTTGGGGAGATTGGGCCAGAATGGGTAAGGATTGGATTTGTTTTATGGGATTAATAATACAAAGGTCCATTTGGTTTTAGTTAGTAAATCACAAGGACCAATTTGTAAATTGAGCAAAGTTAAGGGGCTGGAATTGTAATTCTCCCAAAGTGTTTTCAAGGACTGAACCTGCAATTAACCATTAGTACAAGGACCACAAGTATAAATTTCATTATTTTAAACCTTAGGGACCAAATCATCAATTTAGAAACCAGGGACCAAACTTGAAATTTTCCAAAAGTTTATCATAAGGACCAATATTGCCATTTATAAATAGTATAAGGTTTATTTTGATTATTTGATTATTTCCAATTTTAAAACCTTAAGGACTATTTTTGACACTTTTGCAAAGTTGAAGGACCAAAGTTGTAATTTTGTGATTTTAAACTTCAAAGGATTATTTTGAACAACTTGTGAATCCCAAGGACCTAAAATGATATGTTACAAGTTTTTGAATTAACGGGGACTGTTTTGACAACTTTTAAAACTTGGGGACTAAAACTGCCAATTATGCAAACTTGATACGTTTTTCATCTGATTTTGATGTTTTTGCATTTAAAACACATAAAACACTTGTTTGTGATATTTTTTATCATTTTGAAGCATTTCTGAGTGTTTTCAGATGTTTTTGGCATTCTAACAGTATAAAAATGATGAGTATTTAGACACTCATCAATCCCCCACACTAAGATATTGCTAGTCCCTAGCAATGATTTGAAGCTTTAATGGATTTTAAAGACTCTTTACCAAAAGCCATCACTTCTGGAGTAGCCAAATGTTTCAGTTCAAATAAGAACCTTGGTACACTGATAACCAAATGATTTTGAGCAAATCATAAGCTTTCAACGGATTTGATTTGTCTTTACCGTAGCCGCCTTTACCATACGGACTAGCCAACTCTTAGATAAATTATCGAATTATCTTTGGTGAGTGATTACCAATTATGGATTTTCCATCGCTTTACCACAAGCCATAAACTTGCGGGCTAGCCAACTCTTCACTTTAAAGGATATGGTGAGCTGAATACCATACAATTTTGGGCAAATTGCAAGCCATAAACGGATTTGAGATATCTTTACCAAGAGCCGTTTGCTCCTGGATTAGCCAGTCCTTATGTGGGTTAGACATGGTGGACTGATTACCATTTGTTGTGTTTAGTACATAGTACTTCCACTAAAAAAAAAATTTTAAAATTTGGCCATTTTGGGGGAAAAAGGGACTAAAAGGGTACATTTATGATCAAAATTCGCCAGAATTTCCCCCCCACACTTAGAAATGAATATTGTCCTCAATATTCAAAATGTGGAAACACAACAATTATTATCTTTTTTTTTTTTTTTTTTTTTAATATTTACAATTTTCAAAGTTTTTATATATATGTACAACAGGTGGGGTATTACCCCCACACTTAGGTGGTAGAAATGGGTAAGAAAAGTGAAAATGATTTGACGAGAAATTGGAGTGGGGTTCACTCACAGAATTATGAAGATAAAGGTAGGGAGAATCTTTTTGGGTTTTTGATATAATATAAACAGAAACGAAAAATGTTTTTGTAATTTTATAACTTTTATATATATATACAAAGAAATGGCTAAAAAGGAAACCTAAATGAGATTTTTAATACATGAGCTGATTTAAACCTAATCTATCACATTCCAGGAATTATACTAAGCACAGTAAATCCTTTTTAGTGTAAACATGGTGTTTAGCCAAAATTTAGACCTAGGAATATCAAGATTAGGAAAATTGACAGTCAAATGCAAATCAAAGCACAGATAGATTTCAACCATAAAATCTTTTTGTATTTTATATTGTTTATATAAAATGAAGTATATGTAATTTACATACAAAGATAGGTATTTCAACAAAGTACAAAATACAAGTCATAATCGCACTAGCCTCCCGGCAAGCGCCAAAATTTGATTTCTCCCGGACCACCCATCTTTTATTTCTCCGTCACACTCGTCAACCGCTTGCGAACGGTCAACCGTGACAGATGATAAAAGGCTTAAACCGAGAAAATGCAAGTTTACCAAGGATTAAAATATCCTTGGATCGTTTATGTCCTGGTGAGGCGTGATGTTCTGGTACAATGACTTGTGATTTGTTGAAAATAATATAGTATAGAAAGGTCGGAATGATTGACTAACACTGAATGTGAATAGAAATAGCTCATCACAGCTACGTTAATAAAACGCACAATCGAAACCTAAAATATAAAAGATATACAAACGTACGTTTAACTAAAACGTAAATGTATAAAAACAAATCGATTATAACTATAGTAGGGATTTGCATGTCTTAGCTACTTAAATGCAAATTAAAGGAAATAAAAGATAAAAAAATATTAAATAAACGCTATCACTATTTTTAAAATGATGAACGTTTAAAACCTAAAACGTACGTTTAAAATAACGTAAACGTACAAAATAAAAACGTGAAACTTACACAATATAAATCCTAAGAATATGAAAAATATATTTCTACAATCCTAATGATAAAAGAAAATATTTAGAAAAAGAAAATTATTTTTACAACTATTTAATTAATTATTATTAATTAAAAACTATTTCTAACTATTTATTAATAACCTAAAATAGAAGAAAATATGAAATAAAGCTAGGAAAATAAAATTATGATTGAGAAAAATCTAAAATATTATAAAACTTATTTTAAAACTGAAAATTTATTTTTTACACAATTATTCTATTTATTATTAATTATTTACTAATATTAATTACTAAAAACTATTATAGATAAATGAATAAATAAAAATCTAAAACTCAAAAAATGTTATCACTATAAGAACTAAAATGTGCAAAGGAAAACTGAGAAGTGAGCTAGTCCAGGTGGATTATGCAGTGAACTTGTCACCAAGGGAACCTCGGTTCGAATCCAACACACAACCTTTTTGCACGTTATTTTATTTTTGGATTTTTCTTTTTACAAAACTACTTATTAAGCTTAAATATGGAACTTTAACAAAACAACTTTTCAAAACTTGGAAATAAGCTCGTGGGAGCTTATTTCCATAACAGATGGTTTTAAGCCAAAAAGCTTCCACATTAGAAGCTAACAATTGTAGTTAAAGCTTGGACTTTGAGCTCTTTTTAGAACATAAATATATACAGATATTAAGTACATGTAATGAATTAAAAGCTTTACAAACAAAGAAATAAGCAATTCTTGGCTTATAAGCTTATGATGGTTGTTAACTCACTGTTTGGCTTATAAGCTTTGAATAAGCTTAACAAAGGAAACAAAAGGAAAAAGGTATGTATGTACATGTAATATGAACAAGTTTAAGGAAAATGGAAAGCTACAAACCTAGAAATAAGCATATTATGGGCTTATGAATCATTCAGCTGAGCTTATAGGCTCACAGTGGACTCATAAGCTCACACTAAGCTTGAAAAAGCTATGAAATGGAAATAAAAGCAAAAGGTATGCATGTACAAGTATAAAAGGCTATAATATACAAGCTTGTACACTGGAATAGAAGCCAATAAGCTCATACAAGCAAATAAGCACTTCCAATGCACTACATATCCAAACAGTCCCAACCATGGCCTGCAACTTTTTTGAATGACCATTTAAGCTGACGGGTTAAGCTCAAAATGGCAAAATGAAAGTTGGAGTTGCAAGATGGCCTGGTTGGCTTTCCAAAAAGCCCAAGCTCACCTAGTGGGGACCACTAGTGAGCTTGTGAGAAGCTCATGAAAAGTCATCCAAATCACTGAGTATAACAAAGCTTCCAGTGTACTCAGGAAATGGGACAATCAAAAAGCCTTTGGCAAGCTTATGAAATAAGCTTGAAAGTGATGAACAACCAATGAACTTTAGACACTGGTAGTTTAACTTTGAGAAAAGCCAAACCTCACAGCTTAAAGTTCATTAGAGAGCTTTTTGTTGGCTTATTAAAAGACTAGAGATCACTGGGTTACCCAGTGATTATTTAAGAAAATGGACAAGGTTAAAGCTTGTAAGCAGGCCTATTAAATAAGCTTATATGTGAGATATGAGCTTTCAAACCTTGAGATTGGTAGATAAGCTTTCCAAAAAGCTAAAATTCATACAATAAGGTTCATTAATGAACCTTATAAGGGTTTATGAAATAAGCCACTTGGTACTGAGTGACCAGTGTAGTGTATAAATTTGAACAAAATGTTAAGCTAAAATTAGCTTATCAAATAAGCTGTTAAGCTATAGATAAGACTAAATCCAGAAAGTATGATACCTAGGCTTCCTAAAAAGCCAAGGTACACAAACTTTGATCCATTATTAAGCTTTCCACAAGCTTATGAAGTAGCTATTTGTACACTGAGTTCTCAGCATACTTATCAATATGGTGATAAGTTAAAGCCAATTGCAGCCTTTGATTGGTAAGCTGCAAAGTGAAATTTAAGCACATGATCATAAAGCTGAGTAGCTTGGCTTCCTAAAAAGCCAAGCCACAAAGACTAGTGATCACTAAGGAGCTTGGTGTGAGCTTGTGGAAATGGTGCAAGTTCATGGATTGAACTGTTAGGAATGGGCAAACACAAGCTCACAAGACTTATCAAATAAGCTCATGAGAGCTCAACCAATACTGAGACTTAGAGTATGACTGAATAACTTCACAAGAAGCTAAAAATCACAAGCTCTAGCTCTGTAGGGAACTTTTCATAGGCATAGAAACACAACTCCACTTCCCTTTGTTTGCTTCAGTGGAAGGAGTGAATGGGACAAAATAGATGGAAAGATTAAGCTATGCAAATAAACTACAAATATAAAAACAAGCATGAAAATAATGAAAAGGCCACACAGGCTATACAAAGAAGCTAAATGCACAAGCTAGGGTCAATTAATGAAGCTTATGCAAGCTCATTAACTTGACACCATAACTGTGGTGCAGGGCATGATTTCCAAACAGGTACTCAAAATAAGCCAGAAAATAAGCACTTTAAAAGCTGAGTTAATGAGAACTAATATTTTTCTATTTTTCTTAAGCAACTAAACTAAAACATACTAGAAGGTTTTAAGCTAAAACTCATTAATGAGCACATAATAAAATTCAAGATTTTATTCAAAAACAGACCTTAAGAAAATTTTGACTTTTAACAAGAACATAAAGTTTGACTAAAATGAATTTAAAACTAAATCTATGGGTGACTATGATATGATAAGCTGTTATAAGATTATCTAGAGCTATGTTTACAAGTTTTAAGCTAATATTATGAATTTCACACTCTAACTCTATAACAAGAAACTGCATAAGTAGATTAAAAGATGATTTGACTTTTAACAAACAAGGACTTAATATTAGTACTTAACTGAGCTACTAGGTACTACTTATATGTAAAACAACAACAAACAACAACAAGCAAACACTGAACTGCTTCTATATCAGCAAATCCAAACATACTTTAAATGGAATTTAATTAAGCTTTTCATTACATAGGACTGAGTAAACCAATTTTATCAAATCCACAGGCTTTCATCTGTTAAATTAGAACCTTTAAAGCTTAAACTAGTAGTCACACAAGGTTTAAACCATGATTATCAAAAATCAAGCATATGAGACAGTCAAAATGGAAATTTAAGCATAACCAAATTCCATAACATAACAAAATTATATTAAGTTATAATATCACTAAACAACAACAAAGAAACAGGAAAACATAAAAATCATAGCATCTATACAAGTAAAAACGATATATGCAAAATTAGAAAGATGCTTACACATGAGAAAGTGGACTGAGACATAGAAACCAAGGACAAGGTTACACCCAATAGCTTCCCATTAAGCTCCTAATACCCCATAGCATTCCAAATCCAACCCTGCTTCATCACCTTCTTCATAAATCTGATTTTTGATTATTTCCTATTTTTTTCATTTTTTTAGTATTTTCTAATTTAAAAGACCAAAGCTGTTTACATGTATCTAAAAGCTCATTTGGCTTTGTCAGGAGCCTAAGTGTGCTTAACTGAGTCCATATAATCAACTATGATCAACAGAAAAGTAAATTACAAGAAATTAAAGAAATTATGAAAACATGAATTATAAAAGAGATTTGCATTAAACTGAAAACAGAGGTTCCATTACACTACTTTGAGATTCATTACACTATTAAAACTTGTAAATGACATGATAAGTAAATTAAGCAGTAAAGACTATGGCTATTCCATAGTGTGACAATGGCTTAAGGCCAAGGTACATTTTCCTCTGCTCCTCTTCTCTCTTTTATAATCTTTGAACTCCTTGGAGACCAAGAATTGAATCCCAACACATCCTGACCTTTTGTTTGGTCAAATTCATCTCAAACGTACATATGGCATTTTGGCGCCAAAAACGAAATTGGTGACTTGAGGCAGTTTGAGATCATTAATTGTATCTTGGGGTGTTGTGGAGTGTCAGGGGACACAAAAGATTAAGTTTGGTAGGTTCAGAGGTCAAGTAGGGAATTTGATAGCAAAACAGAGTTTTTGTGAAAAAGGTGGAGTGTTGAATGGTGGGGAAGCATTAATTGGGGAGTGGGATAGGTATGAGAGGTGGAAAGGGTGTGATGATTGATGTTATTAACAGCTGGGGAAGGTGAGGGGGAGGAGAAAACAAGCACAGTATTGGATTACAGGGGTGGGAGAGACGATGTACATTAAGGTCTGCGTGTATATTGGCTGCGTTTTGGTGGGTTTGACTAGTGGATTGGGGTTGACTTGGGCTTGGGGAGATTGGGCCATGGTGGGTAAGGATTGGATTTGTTTTATGGGATTAATAATACAAAGGTCCATTTGGTTTTAGTTAGTAAATCACAAGGACCAATTTGTAAATTGAGCAAAGTTAAGGGGCTGGAATTGTAATTCTCCCAAAGTGTTTTCAAGGACTGAACCTGCAATTAACCATTAGTACAAGGACCACAAGTATAAATTTCATTATTTTAAACCTTAGGGACCAAATCTGTCAATTTAGAAACTCCAGGGACCAAACTTGAAATTTTCCAAAAGTTTATCATAAGGACCAATATTGCCATTTATAAATAGTATAAGGTTTATTTTGATTATTTGATTATTTCCAATTTTAAAACCTTAAGGACTATTTTTGACACTTTTGCAAAGTTGAGGGACCAAAGTTGTAATTTTGTGATTTTAAACTTCAAAGGATTATTTTGAACAACTTGTGAATCCCAAGGACCTAAAATGATATTTTACAAGTTTTTGAATTACCAGGGACTGTTTTTGACAACTTTTAAAACTTGGGGACTAAAGCGCCAATTATGCAAACTTGATACGGTTTTCATCAGATTTTGATGTTTTTGCATTTAAAACATATAAAACACTTGTTTGTGATATTTTTATCATTTTGAAGCATTTCTGAGTGTTTTCAGATGTTTTTGGCATTCTAACAGTATAAAAATGATGAGTATTTAGACACTCATCAGTGTCCGTAATCGTCACAGAAATAGCAGTATTTGGAGGTATCCCTGCTTATTCCCCTACTTGCCAAACGAGGGGGGGGATCGAAGGCCTTAGCGCCTCTTCCGTAAGTATTTCCCTGGCGATTTGGACAAATTAGCCAAGAGTCCGTGATTGATGTTTTGTTGTAGGCGCAAACACTGTCCCTGCCTTTGTGTCTGTTTTGGCCCTTCCCACGAAGAGTGCTTGAGGATTTCTGTGACTTTCCTTGTTTTCAATCGGGCCCCATTGGTGGACACTTCTTTGGCCGATCCGTGTAAGTCTTCTCCATTAAGCCTTTGTAGGTCTGGGAAGGTCAATGAACGAAATTTCACCGGACTTACTTTTACGTAGGCCATGCACAAAACCAGATGCGTGGTCTTCGTCGCACCGTAATTTGCAAGGTGTCATCAGTATATCTAGTAACGAAAGCCCCGGTGCTCTCGTTTTCCCTCGCTTGATGTTGTGCCTTTGTCGAGGTGAGTCCTTGTGAACTTTTTCTGCTGGCTGAAGTGTGATCTGAACTTAGCCTTGAGATCATCCAAATTCACAATGTTGCCTGCTTTTTGCCCATTCCACCATATACGAGCGGAGTCTCGTAGGGTATATGTGAACATGTGGCAAGCAATGGGCATAACCCACTTACGCATTCTGATAGCACCTTCGAACAGATGTAAGAAATTATCCGGGTCCCCTTTCCCATCATAAGTACCAATATGTGCGGGCATTTTCAACCCATTGGGCAAAGGGTAGTCTTCTATCCACCTTACGAAGGGTGTTGTGGAACCCATGGGCTCCAATAAAAGCAGTTGTAAGGTGGCATGTAAGTGGGGACAACATTGTAAGAGTTATGGCTCGGAGGTATTCCGACAGGGTTTTGGTTAACATATTGAGGTAGCAGTAGGTATATAAAGTGGGTGATTTTCGATAGAATACGAAGGGTATACCATAGGTTGCCCGTAGGGCATGCTTCCTTATGGTTGAGTAAAGCTAGGGTTGCTAGCCTGCCCATTAGGTGGGGGATAAACCCCATGGGGGTAAGATTGAGCCTGAAAAGGAGGGTACATACCATGAGGAGGAAGATTTCCTCCCCCATTCATTTGAGATGGACTGCCTTCTACACCGGATGCGTGAGAAGGCTGCAACGGGACCCCTGCCTTAGTTCTTCCCAGATGGGCTGCCAAGAGTGGTGGTAAGTTAACCTCCGTAGTCTCCCCTCGGTGACTCCTTCCATTGGAGCCTTCCATTGTTCCTTCCCTTCTCGTCGGAGACCCTCTCCGGGACATCTTCAAAACCAACCAACCTTCCACTCGGCCTTCGACTACTCCGAGACCCTACCTCAGCACTGAGCGTGTAGCCCCAGGAGCCAAGGGCCTAGCCTCCATTTCCTTCTCTTCGTCATACTCATCGCTAGAGTATTCCAACTCCCTCCGCATCTCCACGTTCCAAGATTGCCTCCTTCGAGCCCTCAGTAAAGACTCTAGTGCTTCGATGAACGCATGACTAATTACCGGTTCAGGGTTAGCCGATGTTGAAGCATGGTTGTTGGGAGTTATTTCAGGGTGAGATCGTGTGGTAAAGGTGGACGCGGTTATGTTGGGAAGGTTGTTAGGATCATTGACTGGGATTGGTGTCAAGGTCGAGAAACCAGGAGGGGGAGTATCCTCTCTTCCTTGATTCATTCCGTGAAACTAGTGAGTGTGATTGACTGGTTATAAGTTTGGAATAACGAGACCAATTGTAGCGGGTCCCACGGATGGCGCCATTAATTGTACAATAATTCATCGACCGTGCCTTCAATGGTGATCGAAGGGTATGAGGGGTGATATGCTTGCGCCAAACTTGTAGCCAATCAGCAATAAGAAATAGTAGACACTTCGTTAAGTGATTGTGCAGGGGTTGGACCCTGTGAACCACCTCCGGCATGAGAGTAAGTATGTGATATGTGTTGTAAGTAATATGGAGTATGTGAAATACTGTGTTGAGTGAACATGCTATTGAAATGAATCGTCCAACCTATTTATAGATGAAGAAATAAGCTTGGAGAGTGTTAGCACACGTTTCGGAGATCATGGGGGCGTCTCATGATTTGTGGTAACCGCTAGGGCTTCATCCCCACTCTCTTTGTCTTGGCGGGGAAGCCAAGGAGATAGTGGGAACGTGGGGGAAGACCAAGTCAAGGTTCTCCTTTGTCTTGGTGCCTTCAAGAGAAGACTCTGAAAGGCATAGGCCTTCGGCTGGCGAATTCCCAACTGGTAACCATATCAATGATGAATGATTTTACTCCACCAATGACTTATGAAGAAAGATTTGGGTGTTCGTAATTCACATTCAACTGATGTCGAAGGGGTGTCCTTCGACCTGATCGGAGGGTACGTCATCATTAACATAATGAGAAAGTTTTAAAATAAGCTACAAAATGTAAGGGTGTGTTTGTTTCATTAAGATGTTTTAGGTCTAAATTTGACTACCACATCTTACCAGTAAGAGGTGGGTAGAAAGTCTAAATCTGAACGAAATAATATTTGTTTTTGTATAATTGATGTCCGAATGATGTGCTCGTTTTACGTAATTTATTTATTAAACCAACGCAATGCAATAATAAGTAACATATGTAAATATGAAACAAGACTTTTTATCATAAATATAACATAGTTAATATGTCTAACTGAGTCTGACTGAAAAGAAAAAAACAAACAAGCAAAACGTCTGCCCTCCTCTAACTGGTAAGAGTAAGAGGGCTAGTAAGACTTTTTTTTTTAAAACAAACACACCCTAAGCTTACGAAATATAAGCCCAGAACCAAATAAGTCATAAGTCGAAACAAACATCTCTTTTGTGTTTCGACAAGCCTTCAAATAGTTTACAACGACTTACATAAAGGCAAAGGCTAAATTGGATAGTAGTCGAATACTAGAATGTACGAGTATTTATTAAAAGGAATTGGTTTTTTTTTTAAAGTTAGTTGCGATGACGATTATTTAACTTTTATATACGGTTTAGATTGAGTATCTTACGACGGTCTTTTTTTTTTTGGATAATCAAAATGTGAATTCAGTTAGGTTTAAGTGTGACATGTCTCGTTAGATTATTAGTGTGTTTGACCATTATGTCATTTTGTTAGTGGTTACTATGTTTCTAATTAGGTATGTCAATAATTCAAGATTGGAGAAACTTTGTTTTTGGAATGGTGTAAAATGGTGACACTTGACGATTCTTATCAAGAATTGATGGGTTTCCACTTATGATGTTGGCGGTGGTGATGGTTATGCGAAACATTGTTATTTTGTTGGAAAAAGTTTAAACTGATGTTAGTCAAATGAAACAATGTGATTATCTTATTTGTATATGTGTTTCACGTTCTTTGATTTCCTATTTATAAAATCAACATAAACGATACGAGTAATAAACATGATTTTCGAAAGATAATAAACTTATTTGGTTTTTTTAAGAACTAAAGATGATGAGTGAAGGAATTGTTCATTTGAATAACTAAACGCAACCATAGGTTCCCAAACCATCACAAAATTTCGTCCCATGTGTGTTCAAAAGTTAAATTGGAACCGATCTTGTGCGTTAGATCCGTAGCATAAACATATCAATAAATTTGGAGCAAACGAGATTTAACAAAATTTCAAAGCATCATGAACACTACCCGATGTGATAACAAATTAATAAACAATATGTGTAGTTGCGGGTATCAATGCATATAGGTAATCTAAACTGGGATAATATAACGGTTTTGATAAAACAAGTAAGATGAGAATTACATACAATTCGGTAACTATAATCGTGTTTGAGAAACTATTATAAGTAGTCATTACTAGTGTTTTCTAAACATTGTATAATATCTAAACTTAAATCACATAAGTGTAATAATTAACTAGTTTTATCACAAAATTATCAATATAATCAAGAAATCTCAAAAAAGATTAGAAATAGACTAAAGTGACATTAAATAGATGAACTTGGTGCAATTTGTTTCATAGATATCATAGAGTATTTGTTTATGTATGGTATGTAAAGCAAGGATTATGGTAAGTTTATGGTGTGAGATTGGGCTAAACGTATGTTCGCTTTCCTTTGAGTGGTAAAAACCCCAAGATAAGAGTGTTTATCTAAAGTTTGAGTAACGCTCACATACAATTAGGATTGTGTGTGTGTGTGTTATGGAGAAGATGAACTTGGTCATTCTTAAGGAAATGCATGTGTATTTACCAAGGTTGTAAAAACCGCTAGATGTTAGTGAGGCGGTCGTGTAGGGCCTAGCGATTAATCGGTTAGGCGGGAATTAATCGAAGATTAATTGGATTGGAATTTTTATGCACAAAATTGTAATTTTAGATATTATATTATATTATATGTATGAGATAAGCATAGTGCATCAAAGTTCAAATATTTTAAGTGTTCAAATATAAAAATAATACATAATTATTCAAAGTTTAAAGTCATATATAGATATTACTCGATTTGTAGACCATTTTTAAGCGATCTTTGACCGATTTTGTCCAATTAAGCGATTTGTTGACCGATTTTTAAGTGATTTTGTCCGATTTTTAAACGACTTTGTTAACCGATTTTTAAGCGATTTTGTCTGATTAATCCAACTAGACCGATTTTGTCCGATTAATCGGTTTGTTGACTGATTTTTAAGCTATTTTTTTACCAAACCGATTAAATAGGCCGATTATGATAAATCTGGGCGCTTAGCGACCGATCAGTAATTATGCGGGGATTAATCGGCCGCCTGGCCATTTTTACAACAGAAGTATTTACAATTATGCATTTAAGGTTGTGTGAGATCCGTGGGATATGATCCAACTTTCTTAGAAGACCCGCGTGGGAGTCATCCCATAAATAGACAAAAAGACACGTGGAGTGATTGATAAGGTTTTAAAATGTACCTTTTTGAGGGGTCGTTTAAGCCCTTATTTGATCACTTTTGTATCCGTTATTACTTAATATCGTTCCTTTTCACTTTTTAGGTCTCTCGAAGGCAAATTACTGGAATGGCATTTATTTGGATGAAAAGGCGCGGATATACGAAGAAAATGGCCAAAGTCAAGAATCGAGACACTCAAGCTGCTGAAACACAAGAGGACGGCGTCAGGTGTTATCTGCGACGCCGTCGGAGCACATGTTGTGACGATACAGTAGCCAAATTGCTTATCTTCAAGTGACGGTGTCAGGCTTTAAAAGAGTAGGTCGTCGCAACTCAAACGACCTAGATTTGATCCAGACGGCGTCAGAGGCTGAAGAGGACGGCGTCACAAGCATAAGGTGACGCCGTCGCAAGACTAACGTGGCCAAGACGAAACCCTAATGACGGCGACCCGACGGCGTCACAAATCATAAGGTGACGCCGTCGCGAATGTAATCTTATATATAGAATCCGAATTTTTCAGTTTTCAGTGTGTAGTCTTTTAGAGTAAAAACCTAAACCGAACCAAGGCTGTCTTGTGCAGTATTTTAGGGTTCCAAACCCTATCTTACACCAAGATAAGTGTTTTACTTCATTAATTCAATTATGTCTTCAATTATTTGTGTGTATGCTTGCATGTTCTCCATGTCCGGCTAATTTACTTGTGTGGTTGCTTAGGGAATATGAAACTTAACTATTGAATATTGATTGGTTGTCTCTTATCTTAATTGTTAATGATCTAGTAATGCGATAGGTCATTCGTTGTGTAGTTAATGCTTGATTAATCTTTGTGAACCTTAGACTATAACACCTAGAGTAGTTGTAGGCTAAACCATCCAAAGAGTACCTTAGAGTTAGAGTTTATAAATCCTAGAGATTTTGTAGACGAGACCCTTTGGTAGTTTCAAAGAGTTAGGGATAAACTCATACCCTACGACTTTAGACACACAACGCGATTAAGAATAAGGACGGGACAATTCAACCATCAATAGGAGATAATTAAGGAGTCATAAAACCTAAGTAAACACATCTTTAAATCATCATACGAGCACACAATAATTAGACATAGACTACCCTCACCTTAGTTTAGATAATTAGATAAGTAGAAGTAATCGGTAGAAATACCAACCCCCGAATTCAAACCCCGAGATTCGTACCTTTCCATTTCCTAAAAAACATAAAAAGATAAAAAATAATCCTCCTTAACCCCAACCTTAGCGTAGTAACTTCTCACTAGCATTCCTATTCCCCTAGAGAACGATATCAATTCCCGTGACTTACCCTAATACTACACTAAAACGATTAGGTTCACTGCCTAGGGTGTTGAAAAACTTGCTCGACGAAAAGGAGGTTCCTTTGACCCCGAACGACGCGTGTAGCGTTATCAGTGATATTCTTGGCTCTTAGTGTTTGTGAGAATCATCATACGAGGTGCTGCCTATATATCATAGTGAAATGTCCGCCACACTACCTCAGTATCGTTATTAAAACTCAATAAGAATCTATAATACATATAGAGACTTACCATGAACTATAAGTATATGCCTTTTCATTATACACCACACTTATTGCATCAGTTAAGTAGTAGAATCCCAATAGGTGATATACTAAACTTATTAATTCATTATCTTACCAGATCTGCAATATGATCTGTTGCAAATGTTAATCAGGTCCTTCAAGCATTAAATGGATACAGGTACAATTTACTTTTACAAGTTTACATACCTACCGATTATGTATGTGATTAAACCTGTATTTGTCTTTGCATTCAATATCACCGCTGAACACGAAACTCCATCCCTGTCAGACATATTGAACAAAACTTTGTTTATTCATTCAAGAACTGTAATCAATGACAGTGGAAAGATGCAGAGTTTCTGTGGTTTACGGATGACACAAAATGTTGGACCATCTACAGGTTTGTCCCATTTATAAGACTTTACTTCCATTATACAATTACAACAAATCTGCAATAATGCATATCTAATTTTGCATGATCAACATACTTTGTTAGGACAAGAATCACACTCGGTAGGCAATTTGACAGACCTGCCACTGAACCAAATAGATTCAACCTCCAAAAAATCGTTTGTTTATAAAAAAAGAAGATCGGCAGGTAATTAGTACTAAAGTCGCGAGTTTATCGATTTCATAATATTGAATATTACCGTAATGGTTATTCCTGTAGGAACACTTTCTGATCGTGCAGCTAAAAATATCCCACATGGAGCTGCACATGCATCTGCAGGTAATTAAACATTTTATAAGTCTTGCATCCTGTTAGTTAACTTATTATAATGTGGTTCTTATCAATGATATTTACCTTTATTTGCAAGGTATTCCTGTGGTGTACCATGATATTGGCCCGCCAACATTTGAATGTCAAAATTGCAAGGCTCTTATGTGGTACCAGGAAAGATCTAACGTATCAAAAACCGTTGTAAACCCAACGTTCTCTGTTTGCTGCCAAGGGGGAAAAGTGCTTCTTCCGATATATAATGAAACACATTCGCCTCTTAATGAGCTTATGGACTACAACATTTCTGCAAACTCACGTTTCAAAGACCAGATTAGGGTGTATAATGGTATGTTTTGTTACACATCTTTTGGAGCAAAAATAGACCATTCAATTAACACAGGCAGGGGTCCATATATCTTTAGAGTAAATGGCCAAAGCTATCATCGAATAGGTTCTCTGCTGCCTAAACAGGGCGTTCAGCCTAAATTTGCGCAACTATACTTTTTTGACACTGAAAACGAACTTAAGAAACGAATGGGAATTTTTGAAAGCAAAGATAGTGGAGAGTGAGTGGATGCAAATATAGTAGCAAGCCTTATGAAGATGTTCAATCAAACAAATCCAATCACCAAGGCATTCCGAATGGCAAGGGATTGGTCTGAGACCCATAATTCAGCCCACTTGGAACTACGGCTACTAAGTGGTCGAGGTGCATCTCGGCAATATAACGCACCATATGTACCGGAAATTGCAACTCTGATTACTACAGATTTTGGTGATGGTATTCCCACAAGAGATATTGTTGTAAGAAACAAAAAGGAAGGGCTGAAACGTATATATGAGATGCATCCGGAATACATGGCCCTCCAATATCCATTATTATTTCCATATGGAGAGGACGGGTATCATGAAAAGATACTGTATCACAACAACAAAGGTGTGCGCAAAACCAAAAGGCCTTTTGTTACAATGAAAGAGTACTACTCATACATCATACAACATCGAAATAACCAAGGAACTACATTGCTAAGAGGTGGCCGATTATTGCAACAGTTTTTGGTTGACGCATATGCGGCTGTCGAGGAGCAAAGGCTAACATGGAATAGGAAAAATCAAGATACGTTACGTGTGGATTTATATAACAACGTGTGTGACGCTGTAACAAGAGGTGATACAAATGCCGCAGGGTTGGGGAAACGAATCGTCCTACCAAAAAGTTTTATAGGCGGCCCAAGGTATATGATGCAAAACTACCAGGACGCAATGGCTATCTGTCGAACATATGGAAACCGGACCACGTTCATCACTTTCACTGCTAATACAAAGTGGCCTGAAATCTCAGAAATGTTAAAGCACATTCCGGGCCAAAAAGCACATGACCGTCCAGAAGTGTCCACGCGCGTTTTCAAGCTTAAGCTTACTGAATTGTTAAATGATCTTACAAAACGCCATATTTTTGGCAAGTCCCGGGGAGGTAATGCACCTTACCTAATAATGGCAATATGTCTGTTTTTTTATAACAAACTAATGTATTATCTTATTTGTTTCTCTATTTTATTTCAGTTGTATATGTAATAGAATTTCAGAAACGTGGACTACCTCATGCTCACATCCTACTATGGCTAGAAGAAAGATTTAACGGAAATCCCGTCCCAGATAAATGATATAATTACGGCAGAAATACCATGTCGAGAGAATGATCCAGACGGGTATAAAGTGGTAACTGAATTTATGTTACATGGTCCTTGCGGTAAAGATGCTAAACATGCACCATGTACATCTGAGGGTAAATGCTCCAAACATTTTCCTAAACTTTTCGTTGCTGAAACAATGGTCGATAGTGATGGTTATGCTATTTATCGTCGGAGGGATAATAAAGCTTACCATATAAAAGGCAAATTCAAATATGACAATAGATATGTGGTTCCTCACAACCGTTATCTCCTTATAAAATACCAAGCCCACATCAACGTAGAATGGTGCAACCAATCAAAGGCAATTAAGTACTTATTCAAGTACTTGAATAAAGGTCCTGATAGAGCCACAATTGTTATACAAGAAAATGTAAAAAACAATGGTGGTCAGGCAGATGCCAAGATTTTGGAGGTGGACGAAATAAAGAATTATTTGAATTGTCGGTTTTTAGCTCCATGTGAGGCGGTATGGCGTTTGTTTTCCTATGACATCCATTACTCAGATCCATCAGTAATTAAACTCAATTATCACCTGCCAAATCAGCATGCAATCAAACTTCGTGATTCAGAAAGCTTACCAGCACTAATTCAAAGGGAAGGCATCGATATAACCATGTTCACTGATTGGTTTGACTTAAATGTGCGTGATACGTTAGCGAATAAATACACGTATTCTGAGATACCTGCACATTATGTGTGGCATGAGAAAGACAAATTGTGGAAAGAACGAAAGCAGCATAAATGCATTGGGAGGATTGTTTACTCCCATCCGGCTTCTGGAGAACGATACTATCTTCGAATGTTGTTGAACATTGTCAGAGGACCTCGATCCTTTCAGAAACTCATGACTGTTAACGACAAATTATGTTCCACGTTCAAGGAAGCATGTTTTGCATATGGCCTTTTAAATGATGACACAGAATGGACACATGCAATATCTGAAGCAAGTGTGTGGATGTTCGGACCACAGCTCCGTGACATGTTTGTGACAATTCTATTGTTTTGTGATGTCAGTAGACCTTTAAAATTATGGGAAGAAAACTGGGAATTTTTAGCAGAGGATATCCTACACAAGAAAAGGAAAATGTTCGATTACCCTAACTTGGGCGGATGAACAGCTTCGGAACTATTGTTTGCTTGAAATACAAGAGTTGTTAAATAGTTGTGGAAGATCTTTAGGAGATTTTCAAGATTTACCACTACCAGACCCAATGTTGCTAACCAATATGGACAATCGTCTCATAAGAGAAGCGTTGGCGTATGATATGAAGGAAAGTAAGATTCAACATCAACAACTCCATTCATCATTAAACACCCAACATCGTCTAATCTATGAGGAGGTTATTGAATCTGTAAATGGTAACGAAGGGAAATTTTACTTTGTGTACGGACCAGGAGGAACCGGAAAGACATTTTTATACAAGACTATCATCTCAAGGCTGAGATCAGAACGTAAAATAGTGCTTGCCGTCGCATCTTCAGGTATGTATATAAACAACTAACTTACACATTTAAACAATTACGCAACTGATAAGTGTCATTAAATTGTATAGGCATTGCTTCATTGTTGCTACCAGGCGGGAGAACGGCTCATAGTCGTTTTGTTATACCACTTGAATTATTAGAAAACAGCACGTGCGGCATAAAACAAAACACGCATATGTCAGAACTCATGCAGCAAGTGAAACTAATTATCTGGGATGAAGCTCCAATGACCCAAAAATATGCTTTTGAGGCGTTGGACAAGACTCTGAGAGATATCTTAGGATATCATGACCTTGAAAGTAGAGAACGAATATTTGGGGGCGTGACGGTCTTGCTAGGAGGCGACTTTCGTCAAGTGCTGCCAGTTATACCAAAAGCAAGCAGGCCAGTCATTGTTCAATCATGTATAAACCAGTCTGAGTTGTGGAAGCATTGCAAGGTATTTACCCTTACACGGAGTATGCGGGTCAATGAGTATAGTGAGAATGGACTGCTTGATACTCGAAAACAGGATTTCAATAAATGGGTATTGGCTGTGGGAGATGGCAATTTGCCAGCAAAATGCAAAGAAGATGAGGACGAGCCATCTTGGATCGACATTCCTTAAACTTTCCTAATCCAATCATGGGATTGTCCTATCGAGAAAATTGTAGCCGAGACATACCCTGATTTTACAACAAGACAGACTGACGATGTGTATCTCAAAGAAAGGGCAATCCTAACTCCTCGGAATGATGATGCTGATACTATCAATGATTATATGTTTAAACAATTAAAAGGGGACTCTGTTACATACAATAGCACGGATGAAGTTTGCAAGGCATCTACAGACAATCTAGATCAACATGACCTGTACCCGATTGAATTTCTAAATTCATTAAATTTTCCCGGGATGTCCCCACATGAACTTCACTTAAAAAAGGAACTACCCATTATGCTATTGCGTAACATCAATCCAAGCAAAGGTCTGTGTAATGGAACAAGATTGATCATAACAGATTTAGGCCAATTTGTTATTCACGCAACGATCCTTACAGGTTCAAATATAGGAGACAATGTCATTATACACAGGATTATACTAACATCAACGCAATCCAAATGGCCATTTATCCTAAAACGGCGACAATTCCCTGTAAGAGCATGTTATGCGATGACTATCAACAAAAGTCAAGGCCAATCACTTACTTACGTTGGCCTCTATTTGCCTACTCCTGTGTTTGCACATGGACAACTTTATGTGGCGCTGTCTAGAGTTACCACTCCTGACGGCCTTAAGATACTAATGATTGAAGACAAAGACCCTAGACTTAAGAATTGCACACGTAACATTGTTTTCAAAGAAGCTTTCAGAGCCTTTGTCTTAGCATATCTATGTAATGTTCAGATATTAAATATAATAAGGTGGTACATTTTATTTCATATATGCATTGTTTGTGTTTCCATATTCAGATACACATAATAAAATTTGAATGGCAACACCTATGGATAATTCAGCACATTTATTTATTACAACTTTATTACTTGCCACAAACACTCATAAACTTTATAGTATTGGCCCAATTATTAACAGTGGTCCATTATCTATATTCTCATGTTAAAAGACACATAATAAATTGTGACCACCCATATCAAAACCTAACTGCATACTCATCAAGTGCTATTATTGCAGATAATATTAATAATATGCACAAATGTTCACATAAATATATAATAAATTGATTTTATGATTTATTAGGAGTTACATGCCCTTTATTAATTTCAAGTCAGTTCAAAAGTTTGATAAGACATTTAAAAACCAACTTATCTCAGTAATATACACATCTCAACTCCTTTTTTATCATACAGAAATCAGATATCCACATTCTAAAACTATGTCATTCAGCAGGGATGTCATCTCACACTACTTTCATATGCCCTTACACCGAGCTGCAAAATGCTTTCATGTTGGTTCGTCTCTTTTTAAAGTGCATTGTCGATCGGTTGGAATTAAATCTTGGCCATATCGAAAACTTCTCAGTTTAGAAAAGTTAATTAACTATTTTCAGGTTAGCAATTAATTGACACTAAATTTTGTTTCTGATTTTCATACCACAAACCTGATTTGAATCTGCAATCTTTAATGTTTCCAGATAAAATAATGATTTCAATCTTATAAAAATGGTTTTGCCTATTCGCTAATATATACATATTTTAAGTCACAAACATTAACATTTAACTATGCTTTTTATAGTACGCATTCATATGTTTTCTATATTGTGATATCCAACTTGGTTTTCATAGGGCAAGGAAGGTGATTCAAATACTAATGAAAATATGCAAGACATAATTACAAAACTGCAGGAAGAAAAAAGACGAATAAAGGAAGATCCAGCATTAGCAATTACGAATAACACGAAAAAATTAAGACGACGTTTTTTCAAAGCTACATACAGGGAAAAAAACGCGTCAATTTGGATTTGTCGTTAGCACCGCCAATAGTTCTGGATGTGGAACCGTTGCAGGTTATATATCCTAACAATCATGCAATCTGTGAACATATAGACTTCTCTTATGGCAGCAACTATAAGGAGCAATAACAATGGAAAGCTTATTGATACCTAAACTCAAGTGTTCAAGTAGTATTTTTAACAAGTTATTTTCATAGATTTCCTTCTTGAAGTTTGGTATGTTATTCTCTACGTTTTTAAAATGAATAATGCTTAAACTGCAATTTGCGTCCTTTTTTGTTTGGTCAGTTTTAATAATGCATACCCCAACTGTTGTTATTATAATACCAGTTAAGTCAGCATAAAATATCAAAAGTCAATAACTAATAAACTCCATACCTTATTGAATGTTAAGCGATCAGTCGCAGGCATTTTGCACCGCTGTCTCATTATTTGCGTATACTAAACCAAAACACCCATCAAGCTTGAAACATCGTTATAACACCAACTCTCATATCATCGCAATATCCTCGACGCCCCCATTATTTGCATCACCTAAAGCCACATCGATATTCACCTACCCACTGCATGTATAACACGTAACCGTTATTAGATCAATTAATGAGCCGTAAATCATCCAACAAATACGCTTTCCTATGCAAGTGACTAATACCCTGACAAAAAAAATGAATATTCTAATGACTTCAACTAAATACAATTTGTCACGTCTCACCGTTATTCAGTCACCTATTATCTATATCTAAACCAAGAACAAGATTCAAAACAAAAGGAAAACAAATTAATATTTCAGTTTTGTTCAACACACTTTAATATATTTAAAGATCTACAAATATCTCATGTTCTTGAACTCATAACCTCATAAATCTATAAGAAGACAAGCTTCTTTTTTACAAAAACAAAAACCAAACAAGACAAAAACCTTCGCCTACCTGATACATCATTAATCTTTATCGAAACTTCGCTTCTATATATATCCGAAAAATTAAAAGGGAAAGCTCGAAACATAACTTTCTAACCTCCCTTTCATTCGGTTTAATCATAAACAAAACAATAACACACTTAGAAACATACATGAACTCCTCTAAAGGATCTTGAAGCAATAAAGGTTCTTTGTTGATAGACTATGCTACAGATGACAAACTAGGTAAAGGTATGGTGTGAGTTAATGTTTGTCATGTCTGATTCATATAGTGCGTATCCTGATACATATCTTGGAGCAAACTAAGCTGTTTTTCATGTTTCAAGGTGCTTATTTGAGATAAACTTGAATGGCTTTTAGACCCGTAAAAATCTTAAAATACACAAAGACTAGCTATCCTGTCACGTTTTTCATCCACATAGCATCTTTTACAACATAAGCATATCCAAAGACTATTTCATGAAGTGCTTATTTTCAGTTGCTTATCGAAAAGATAAATTAAACAATGCCAAAACATCTATAATGCTTCTAAACTTTATAATGTAAAATCATTGAACCCCAAAAAAGCTCAAACCCCTAACTGGATTATCACTAAAAATCAAACTTTATCTTACACTTATTCAAACCCAGATCAATGATTACCAATCTCAACATAAAAACAACAAAAAGATTCGAGCTTTATAATGCAAAATTAATAAACTATGATCAAATTATCATTAAAACATATACTTGCTTTTCATGATTGAATCGAAACTAACATAACACAATATCAATTATAAATCAACAAATAGCCTAAAGTAACAACCTTGCAATAAATTATAACGTTTAAACATTCGCCCTTTCAATCTATCATATTCAAATAGAATACCTGAGATATTAGACTCAATCAGCAGATAATCAAGCACTTTATAATAGCCCTCAATAATATTTGATTGCTTAACATTTATTTTGATTGATTTTTCGATTGATTGAAAACCCTAGATCGGAGGTTTGAATGTGACTGTGTGTTTGGACCGAGTAAAAGTGAAATAGATGTGTGAAACACTTAAAGTCAACACACACATTACTTGACCATTTTATAACAAAAGTAAATAACTAAATAAAAAACTTGCCTTCTTCAAGTTATTAGACCATCAAATCTAAAACCAGTAAACTGATGATTCATCAGTTTAATCCATTCATAATATACATACTTATAGTTAAGATAATAGAGTAGCAGTCAATAAAACCATACATACAACCATAAAATTTACATCAAAACATAAACCCCCCCCCCCACATCTTCCTACGCTTCTTCATCTTCTAAATCATCAGCCTCATCCAAGTCATCCAAAAAATCCTCCTTTTCCGCCAAACTCCGACGACATAGCACCAACAACTGAGCAAGCAAGTCAATCTTCCTTCGATCCTTCAACTGGATCTCACGAAGGGCATACTCACCTGTTGCTGCAACTGCATTGAAAGAAGGAAACAATCTTCTAGCCTCATCGGCTGTTTCTTCTTTTTAGCAACATCTCTCTCGAGAATGGTGCTCTCTTCTCCCGGTTCTGAATCAACTTCTTCTCCTCTGCAATGTGTTGCATAATCAAAAGCCTAAAAGCATCGCTAAGCTTCCCTGATTCTGTGGCAGCTTTCATTTCATCAATGTTAGGTGTGGAAGACATTTTCCGATTAGGGTTAACTTATGATGGTATAGGGTTAAGTTATGATGGTTGTGTTTATGGTTTTGTAAGTATACATAATTGCAATGTACTAACTCATAAATTGCACAGATAATTACAAAAAAAAACACTCAAGAGTCATTGGCAAATTTAATTTGGGTGTTACTGTAGCCCTTTCATATTCTTCATGCAAAAATCTGATATGCAATATTTATGAAGTTATCTCATTTTGCAATTCAAACCCTTCATCTTTTAAGTAGATCTAAACCAGTCCCTATATATACAATGCTTTGGCATTAACATCCTAATTTAAAAAAAAAACAAAAAAATAATGGTAATAACTTATAGATTATCTTTATATTTATATACTAACATTTCCAATATGTGTTAAATGAAACTTGAAATAAAATTAATCTAATTTAAATACACCAAGTATATCATTTGCCATGAAATAAATATATATTTCTTTGACATATCATCATTCCAAAAACAAACAAAACATTCAAATTATTAAAACCAACCAAAGTACCTAAACCCAAACAACTACTTAAACTCATTCATCTTAATGGCATTAGCTTCTTCCTCACGGGCACCCACTTTCGCTTCATCTAGCAAATAGTTTAACTCTGCAAGCAATAACCGATGTCTATCTTGGGTTTTTCTTAAAGCTTCAAGTGACTCCAAAGCAACTCCATTAGCACCATAAGCTTCCATGTTTGCCATCATTGTATGGTTCTTCGCTATTACCCTCCTCAAATGTTGGCAACAACCGAATAGCATTTTGAATAATGCATCATCTTCACCACTGTTGCACAAACCACAAGCGCATGCAATTATGCAATTTTGAAGAACCTGCGATATTCGATAAATTACCTATCAACTCTAAATTTGCCATTGAAAATAAAATATACAACAAACCAATTGGTTCTATAACTCATTATGAAACAAACACCAAATAAATAGGCTAAACATAATTTATGTAACCTACTAATATTAAAGTGTTACATATGAAAGGTCTTTTTTTAAATGTAACATATTAACATAAACCTCTTCACATATACTCTTATAAGGTTAATTGTCTATCTAAAATAATAGTAACTTAAATTAATGCGAGGGTAAAAAAAATGTAGTCATATTTACAGTTTAGGACATTGACCAAAATAAAAATTAGTCAACATTATTATGTACTCATCTACAGTAGAGATGAAGAAGCAACTTTGGCAATAGTTTACCTCCGCCCTACGATAACAAATCTTATGATACCATCAATTTCAATATCTTATATGTAACTACTTCCATACAATATTACATAAAAAAGATTATACATTCGATCCATACCAATACAGTGCAACGCACGGGCGTATAATGCCTCATAGAATTTATGTTATAGTAGGCATTAATTGTTTGATCTGTTTTATATTTGTTTAGGATGAGAATGTTGATGTTGAGGCGGTTGACTTTGATGAAAATAAACGCAAAAGGAAAGCCCCATCCAAACCAAGGAAAACGAATTCCGAGTGTTGGAAATACTTTGATGCAAACTTTGAACCGGATGAAAATGGTGTAGTCATTAAGATGGCCTACTGAAAATGGTGTGATGCGGTTCTCAAAGCCGATTCAAAAATGCATGGTACTAAACACTTGAATACTCATTATGCAAACTGTGATAACAACCCCGATGTTGAGAAAATTAGGAAACAAAAAAAACTAGCTTTTAAGAAAAATTTTGGGGAGAATGATGAGGGTGGCACTAGCATTGGGACTTTAGAAACTTGGAAGTATGATGAAAAAGTGATTAAAAAGTCATCGATTGAGTTAATTGTTCTTGCTGAGCTTCCGTTTAAGTTTATAGAACACCCGACATTCATTAAATTTTCCACTAACATGCAACCTAGATTTAATATGCCCTCTCGTTTTACTATTGCTAGGGATGTTTCTAAGTTTTTTCTTGACGAGAGGAAGAGCCTATTAAATTTCTTAAGCAACAAGGCCACCACCGTTCATTTAACCACCGATACGTGGACTTCTAGTTGTAAAAGAATGAACTTTATGGTATTAACCGCCCACTTTATAGATGATGATTGGGTAATGCATAAAAGAATTATTAATTTTAGACCAATTCATAGCCATAGAGGGGTGGATATTGGTAGGGCACTTTTGGAATGTATAAACGGATGGGGTATAAAGAATGTTATGACCATTACGGTTGCATACCCATGGAGGTCGATGAAGATAGTGATGAGATGCCAATTTTATTTTTAACCGAAGATGAATTATGTGACAAATTGGTTAAGAAGGTTGAGAAAGATATGGGGGTCTTGTTTGCCATTTACAAAGAAAAATATGGCACAAACATATCAAGTGAAATACCAAAAGCAACGTCAAGTCAAAGTAGTAACACAATTCGTCGTCGTGGTAATTCTTTCTTAAATGCTTTTAAAGATAAAGTTGGAAATAAGTTGAGTGGGGGTGAAGACGAGTTGACCAAATATCTAAAAGAACCGCGTCTTGATTTAGAGGATGACGAAGGATTTGACATACTTAATTGGTGGAAGGTAAATAGTCCAAGATTTCCAATTGTATCAAGGATGGCGAAAGGTAATAACTTATTTTTTTTAATTAAATTTTAGATATCTTAGATTATTTGTGCTTTGTTTTTTTATAAACTTATGTTTTTTTATTAATAGATATCTTGTGCATCCAAGTATCCACCGTTGCTTCCGAATCCGCCTTTAGTGCAAGTGGTCGCGTTTTAGACCCATATAGGAATTCTTTAGCGCCTAGCATTGTAGAGGATTTGGTGTGCACACAAGATTGGATCCATACATCAAGTAGAAACATAACTTTGGATACGTTAGAGGATTTAATGAAAGACGACGTGGTTGCTAAAGGTAAATTTTTTATATATAAGTTTATTGGTTATTTGGTTATATTAGTAACTTATGTTTGACTTATGTTCTCATGTTTTTTCTAGAAATTCAAGAGGCGTTAGAGAAACAAAAAGGAGAACATGGAAATTCAAGAATGTTGTGATTAGTATTTAGTATTTGTATTTGGAGCCATGATTCAAGACATTTGTGTTTGTATTTGGAGCTATAAATTTGCCAACCTTGGTTTTGTATGTTTGATGAATATTTGGAGCTGTAACAGTAGCACTACTTGGAGACATTTGTGTTTGTATTTGGCCAACCAAGTTGGAACTGCATACAGTACTCAGTAGCACTTTTTGTATTTGGGAACTAAATTTTTTGGAAGTGCATAGTATGCACTATAATTGGAATTTGGAAATGAAAGTAGCCACTGGGCCATCCTTGGGTTTGTCGTGTTTTTTTTTCTTTAATGGTGACTGGGCTAGGCTAGGCCCGTTTGTATTGAATCTCCATTGGCACTATTAACTCGGGCCAGGCCCGATTAGCCCGAATACCGACTGACAAGCCCGAACATGATCCGAAACCGACAACTATCAAACAGGTCGGGAGTTGGTATTACTTAGTGAGACTATTCGGGATTCGGTATAGTCGGGTCGGGTCGGGATGGGTCGGGATCCGACCCGATGCTCAGCCCTACCCCAAAATGTGAATTCACATCTCGTTCAGTCTCATGTTGGCCAGTTCCAAACTTTACCAATGAATTCATCCGTTCCACATTGGTAGAATCAACAGGCTTTCTCAGAAGGTTTAAAGATGCCAAACCATGAACATCACCCTTCCCAAAATGATCAGATTCCACCAAGACCATAAACTAATTATGATCACTAAATAATCGACAACCTGGTTCTTGGTAATGGTTAACTATGGCAGAGTTGCATCCATATCAGTTCCAAAACGCAAATCCAAACACCGAGTTAGTAGCTAAACTGAGAAACTGAAACATAATTTTGTGTGCATATCATTTCATCTTGGTTACTTCTAAAATATAGTGAACTCTAATTATAGTCCCTTGTTTGGATGTTGTTGCTATGCACATCCCATTCGAAGAGAATACCATTGCAGTCAACGGAGTTCGATGAGCGTCAATCTGTATTTTAGCCCACATTGCAAGTTTTATAAATATTTTTCAATACAGTTATATGTTTGAATGAATAAGCAATCATGTGAAACTTTAGCTGCTACAGTTTTAGTTGAGCCAATTTTCATTATGCCATAAAATAAGAATAATTTAACCTCACAGTGCGAATTGAGATCAATAGCATTGTAGACTAAAACAGACCCTTTAGCAGCCCATTATGAGCTTAAAAATATTGTTCATATACAGTTTACAAAATATCCACGCAATGTGATCTCAATTAGCTTTCTTTTTTAGCAAATAGTGACAGTCATGACGGTTTTACTTCTATGGCTGCAATTAGATTTAAAACCATATCCCGCAAAAGTAACCACATAGTGAAAATAACATATGGGCAATTGTGATTTTGAATCTAAGTATCTATAGCTTATTTAGTGTTTTCCCAATTTGTGTTCTCATTCAGTTTCCCCTCTTATCGGATGTAATGAAATGGAAAGAGACATTTTTTTCTTTATTTAAACCGTACTATAATTATCTTATTCATATGAAATTAGGGTGTGTTTGGCTTAGCTTCTTTAATGTGCTTTTGCTTTTTAAGTTTTTAGCTTATAAGCTCACTCACATTTAAGTTCCACCACGTCACGAGTAGTCACCAGTTTGAAACACCTTTCAATCATCAATTTATGATTAAAGATTGATCCACTTATAGTTGCATTAACTATTTAGAGTGTTCATTGACATACTCCATGAATGCATCAACTATTTAGAGTATTCTTGTAATGCATTCTACTATGTATCATTGAGTTATCGTTTATCAAGCATCAACTGTTACCTTTTCTCACAAGCCCTAGCCCATCCACGGCTGCACCAGCTCCTATAAAACACAAAAGAAAGAGGCATAAGCGCAAGAAAAATCTTACACGATTGCCTAAAAGTGCACCAACACCATCTCATTACTTGAGACTAATTTTTATTTTTCAATCACATTTAGTACTTGAGACTAATAGTCAAATATCTTTAGTGCTTTGGAATCATAGCACTTATGCTGAATAGCAAAACCATTCTAGCTTTTGACTCATAGCATCAAACTACATCCTCAATTTCCTATTTGATTTTTATGTTTAAACAGATTAAATGGTTAAATAGTATTTATGGCAAAAAAAACCAAGCAAGCACCTAAAATTTCTATAACAAATCTTGTAATAACTAATAATGGATTGGTTAAACGAATAAACTTTATAAATAGGTCAAACGGGTTAAGTATACACTCTTTTTCATTTGTAACCATATCACAAAATTCTATTTGTAACCATAGCACTGAAAGATAAAAAACAAACAAACAGACTTTCCCCATTTTAATATACCTGTTCCATTCACTCTATGGAAGTGTTAGTTGATATTTCAATGGGATCAACAACCTCTGTTGTGACGGTGGCTTCCTTTTGTAACAAACTTTTAGACGGATTTCCTAGCACTCCCAATATTGATCGTAAGAACAAAAGCATAATAAAATGTAAAATTAATAAAAGGGTGGGCTTGGTTTTTTTAACATAATAAATTGGAATTTATATCTAATTACATGAGTGTAAAAATTACTTGATGAAGCTTCTGGTTTGTGTGTACATAGAAGATGTAATCGGTGGAAGTGATGGTCTAGGAGGAGCAGGTGTTGCAAGATAAAATGTTGCAGCTAAATTCGGTGTAAGGAGGTGTTGATGTGAGTGGTAGAGCTAGTGTTGCAGCAAAAATCGATGTAGCAGCTGTTGATGTGAGTGGTAGAGTCGGTGTTGCAGCAGAATTCGGTGCAACATGAGTTGATGAAAGTGGCTGAGCCATTTCTTCTGAAGCTGGCATATATGTTGGAGCTATTTCTTCTGTAGTTGGCATATCTTCAAAGATATTATCTACAACGAAGTCTATATTCCCAAGTGTGCTGGATCTACTAAACCGCATTTGGAAGATTTTTGTCGTGCCTCTTTTGATGTTGACAGGTAGAGGCAGCGTGTTAGGATCAGTGTATCCAAGTTCTTCTGTAATCTTTTTGCAGCTAGGTGCATACATTCATTAGAAACTGTCTCGTCAACCGCGGATTTACTTAAACCTATAAGATCAAGACAATTAGAAACGCTCATTGAGTACACGAAAACAAACTTCTAATCAAAACCAACAAATTGCAAATGAAATTCAATAAGCGCACTGAACTCGAAGACGAAGAGAAGGCGAGCCAGCATTTTCTGTAGCACCCTTGATACCTTTTCCAATGGTATTCTGAAGTTGACCACGTATGTCCACATCTACCGCATAGCCATCGGGAACTTTTCGTAATGGTTTCTGAGCCTGTGCAAGCTGATTAGGCTGGAAAAGGTCATGAACATCCTGTGACATGGCCCATGGCTGACACAAACCTTCAACAACGCCGTCCTTAAAACCCTGTTGACCAAAGAATATAAGATACTGACATAAGAAAAAGGCATTTGTTCACCTGTTGGTTCAGCATGCTTTTGAAATTCATTCATATCTCTTATTTTCCGCTTTCTTGATAGTTCCAACTACATCTTGAATTCCAGCAGATGGAATATGATGTTTTCACTACATCAGATGATAGATTTCCTACATAAGCCTATTATAATGCCCGCGTAATGTATTTTATTCATTAAAAAAATAATTTAATTTTTGTTTTGTTTTATTTATGGTTTTAAAATTTTAATTTGTGCGATGAAAAGTAATTTGAATAATGTATTTTTATTTGTTAAAATAGAAAATGTTGATTATAACCAATTTATTTAACTTCTCTGAAATTAAATTTGACTAACCAAACATTTTTCCTAAGGATGAGTAACGTTTATACTACTACATGTGAGATTAGCTTATAAAGATAACATATCCTATACAAATAAGTAATGTTAGGCTTGATTTGTTTAAAGGATAAGCTCAGATACACAAAAACAGAATGCAATAATGGATTGGTGGAAATTGAGACCTCTCAAAAATTCAAACACATAACCCTAGTAAACACATTAAGACCAAAGGTCTTGAATAAAGAATCAATGACGGAATCAGGTGAAACACTCCTACCTCAATAGTATGCTAATAAGTTAATTACGTATTAGTATTGAAAAATCGAAAATCAACCGGACTGTTGCTATGTATAAGCATCCGCTCGAGATAATAACATACGTCCTTATGATGAGTATAATTTTCAATATTCCCATACATATTAAAGTTTATAACATGGGCTTTATATATCAATACCAAGTCATGCAAGATTAGTATCAACTAATACACGGGCAACATTTTGTATTTTAGTCCTGAAACCATTAAGACTAATCTCTCATTGCTCTTGTGACTTTCCATCACTTGTCACCCGGTGACCTGATTTTTTAATGTTTTGGATACATTACCAACAAAGCTTTCATATAATGGCCTTCTCATCCTCAAGATCATGCAGTAATTTGCCGTTATCCGGATCAAGTCCACCTACCTGTCCACACTCCTATATGAAAAACCATCAATCAACTAATCATCAACAACCATAGCCTCATCACAAATACCTCAAAACGGTTATAAAACAACATTGAACCTAAAAAAACTTGAAGATTTACACCTATTCAAACAAATATCCATCCTATATTACAAATTCAATCGTTTTTATAAGGATTTCTAATTGACTCTATCTTTAACAATGAACAAACTTTTATACTCCAAGATTTAATAAAGCTATGGCATATGCAAGAACAAATACGATAACAAAGGAAATGGAAGTGGTAAGCGAAGTTTTTATATTATGGTATTAAAAACTTAAAAAATAATACCTCGTAATTGTAGGACACACGCGAAGTAAATATGTAACATCTTTAGGATTCAAGTAGCCCTGTAACCTATGATTACTTATGTTCATCCATGGTCGGTAGGTGATTTGGGGTTAACACTTATTATAAACTTCAAATTAATTTAATCTTTCGAATCTTCAAGAGGATTTCATCTTTCCTTTGAATGTTTAGATTCAATAACAACACGAAGAGCTAACAAATGTGTGTATCTCAATTATATCAGTCACATATAAGTATATAACATAAAACTCAAAAAAACCTCATGCTTGAAAGAGATAGTAGTTTATTCAAGTTTGTCTTCTATAATGAAGTGATGATAATAATAAAGAGATAGTAATCAGTAGAATATCTAAAACTAAATAATACAACAAAGTCTTAGAGAGCCCAGGCCAAATCTTTTCGTTTGGTGTGCCAAGGATTTTGAATATCTGCAATAGTTGTAACATATTGGATTTCATATACACATCAAACCATAAACAAAATAGGCGTACACAAGAGTTTTAGAGAGAGAAAGTTAGAGGTTTGAGAACTTTAGTGAGAGAAAGAAAAATCTTATTATGAGCTCCAACTCTCTACCTTGGGAGGTAGAGAGTATTTATAGTACTTACATAAAACGCCACCTGACGGGCTGTGGATCAGGCATACAGTGGGTAAAGACCCGTCCGTCCTCCACGGTGTTACATAACTTAAATACTACTTAACATTAAATAACTACGACTACGAGCTTTCTAACGATTACATATACTTGAGGTGACCGACACTTTAACTACTGGATTTTCCAAATCCTAACAATCTCCCCCTAAGGGAGGTCACCTCAAACATACATTAAATTTCATAGAAAACAAACAGATATTACATTGAGATTGTTCTTGGATTATTGTTCTGTAGCTCGTAGTATTTGATTCTTCATTTTTGCATGTTTTGGATAATCTGAGTGGAGGTCTTTAACCGATCCACGTGATACTGAGTTTTGAGCCAGCTTTGAGATCATCAGCAACATTAAATCTCTGACTGATCCATTGTGGTGATGGTATTATGTGATGTTGTGACTTTTGGACCGACATGCTCACATTCTGGATCATGATTTATTCTTATCCGAGTAGCGGAAGCTTTCGTTGATTCATGATATTGGCAGCAGCGTAGCAGAAGCATGGAGTGAAAATATTCGAGTCATTGATGCACTAATCATGATTTCTTTAGATATGAATGTGTTGTGTGAGCATGTGGCTATGAATTGACCGCTCCATTCGATCAGCTGCAACGTCGGGGTGTACCGCATAAAAGCAGTTAGCAATAAAGCGCGCGGAAGTGTCTTTGATCACTTTCGATGAATTGAGGTACACGGCCCACGGTTCCACGTTGATCAGTACAATCTTGCCTGTGATCGGTATAATTTGAAGAATTTCCTTGCAGGGTTTCGCAGCTGCTCTAGCTGTTCTCAAACCGGACGTCTCAAAGAAGACAACACGGAGTGAGTGAACCAGCGAAACGAGATTCACTGATTGATGAAAAGATATTTGAAAAACAATCGTGTATTGCTCAATAGAAATTGTTTTTTGCAATACAACGAAGGTTTTAATGAAAATCAATTATCAATCATAAACACCTTTTATTTTGAGAAATAAGTACACACTCGATGTGCTAAAGAAAAGAGTTTTTAAGCACAATGACCGGTTTTTCAAAGGTATCCGTCAATCCATAACCTGAACCAGGATTGATTCAAAAGATTGAATCTCTCCATTATTTCTGTCCAGTTGTCACATGGTTGATCTATTGTATAGATCTCACATGCCACCTACCAGGATCTTGTTTGATGTTGGCTCCAGAAGGCTTTCCATCTTCATCGTGAATATGTATGCATATCACTCAGATGTTCTGGCAATACCACAAGGATAATGCGTAGGACTCATAAGATATAATCTCTCTTTCCACATTGTGTGAAACAGAGAGTCTTCATTGTAAGTGTCTTAATGAGATTTATTGGATGATCTCTTGGCTCTAGACTTAATTGTGCACATTTGGTTCCTATGTCGGAGACTAGGGAGAGGGTCTCCTTCTTCAATATCAACAATCTCTAAGAGGAAGTCGATAGATTATGTCGGTTCCCCGTGAGAATGAAACAAGCCCTTTTAAGAGGAACTTGAGTGGTTTGGAAAGTTGAAGTGCAGTGCGTCACTGGGTCCATGACGTCTTGTCTTCAATACCGATGTTACCTTGGTAACCACCAATAGTATATGAATTGAACCCGGTTTCTGCCATAAGGTTGAATAAATAGAGGCTATTTCTTTTCACCCTTTTTTTCACATTCAATTCTTTTTCATTCTTCAACCCCTTCAGTACTTACCGAGATTTCATTACTAGAACCTTGTTGGGTTTATTCCAGTACTAGCTCAGTCTCAGTCTGCACTCTTCCCATATCTCACTTTTCTCCTTTTTTCATCATACCTAAGGACTTCTACACTATCTAGTGGATTGTCCCTGGGTAGATCCCTCCGGTTCTGGCGGATCATGGGACCTCAACCTAACCTTATCATCCTTATATCGCCATACATAAAGTAAAGTTGGTCGGTCTTTTTGGTATTGTTCATCTGCCATTGGAACCAATTGAAAACCATTTGAAAATCAATCAAGATACTTGTGATATAGAATCAAAGCATTTTGTATCTTAATTGTTTTGATATTTTAAAAAAGCTCCCCCTCAACATATGCATAAATATTTAGAGTTTGTTTAGCACATGGAGGCAAGAGATCTTTGAAATCATTAGATTAAGAATGAAAGGTCCAATCTTTTGATTAACATTTTCTAAAATGATCATCATCACTTCCCAATTAATTTGAGTGGATAAAACATTTTGAGGAAGGATGAGGTTTTCACAAGTTTGCTCCCCCTCAATATGTGCCTCGAATTTTGAAAGAGTTTTTGCACATATTAGAGGGAACCTGCACTTAGAGATAATTCAGTCACGTTTCAGTAATTTGAGGTTTAAAATAGATGCTCCCCCTCAACATGTGCACTTGAAATCGTTTGTCACATGCGAGGAGGAAAACTTGTACATCCTTATAAAACCATTTACCGACTTATCAGTGTAAATCCAATTTAAATCACAAATTCTCCCCCGATCACAATTATCAAATCATTTGAGATTTGTGATCTCTGTAGATTTAAATTGATTTTGAAAGCATTTAAGGAGAATTGTGACTTGATATGAAAACGTTTTAACTAATAAGGATCGGATTTTGAGACTTTAGACTCCAAAGATTAAACATGCTTGAGTATCTTTTGAAAACATAATAATAACCAAGGTCTGGAACCAATTGTGTAACATTTTGTAAAACATTTAGAGTAGACCTTACTCATTTAAGTGCAAATTGTTTGAAAAGAACACTTTTTTGATTTGATTGAAAAATCATTCTCCCCCTCAATCAATGACGAAAGTCGTTGATTGATGAATTGAGATTTTGACACTTGATAAGTTCTTTTGATTTTCAAAAATAGAGTCCGAAGTGTTTTCAAAACAATTGAGTTTTCATAAGATTGCAAATATTTTTCAGAGGAATCATTAGAAGGAAAAATATTTGAAGTTAAAAATTTGTCTTGTTGATGACAAACGTTTGTTTTTAGAATCAGAGGATTAGGTTTGAAACAAGAGATAAAGCATGGCTCTGTTCTTTCTTTGAAAAGCGGGTTACTGCCTGAAATGACAATAAACCATTGTTTTACTTTCTCCCAATTTTATTTATTTATTTTTTTTTATTTATTTTTTTTTTTTTAACATTCGAACAACATCTAAAGTCCCGTGTCATTCTTTGAATGACAACACAAAGATCGTAGATATAATCGAATTGAGGTAAAAACATGAAGAGAAAAAAAACAATATTTTTTGAGATATTTCAAGTTTTTCAAATTTTTATGGATTTTTTGAAAGTTTTATAATTTTCTATTTTCTTTTTCTTGGTTTTATATTTTTGTATTTGGTTTTTGGATAAATATATACAAAGATATAGATGAAGGAAAGACCTTTACTCCTCGTCTTCCTCCTGAAGACGTTTGAGTGTTTTTGGTTGAAGGCTTTTCAAGCCAAGTCGAGGAAGAATAAACTCAAAACGTTCTCTCGGAAGAACTTTGGTGAAGATGTCGCTAAGCGTATTCGACTTCACAAAATAGAGTTCCACCACACCGTTTTCCACTTGCTCCCTGATGAAATGATGTCGGATGTCAATGTGCTTTGCTCTTGAGTGTTGTGCGTTGTTGCATGAGAGAGCAATAGCACTTTTATTATCAAGTACAGAGGGATTTTGTTGAATTCAAAGCCATAGTCCGATAATTGGGATCTCATCCAAAGGATTTGAGCACAACAAGATGACATGGCTATGTATTCAACCTCTGTAGAGGAAATAGAAGTACTCATTTGCTTCTTTGAAGACCAACTCACAAGCTTATCACCCAAAAACTGAGCACCTCCTGATGTACTTTGACGTGTATCTTAACATCCTGCATGATCGGCATCTGCATAGGTGTTAGTGACATACCGGTGTCCTTCGGGTACCATAGTCCCATATTGATGGTTCCTTGGAGATACCGAAAGACCCGTTTAACCGCTTCAAGGTGCTTTTTAGTAGGCTTAGCCTGATATCTAGCACACATGTATACAACGAACAAGATGTGCAGTGCGCTAGCTGTGAGGTACATCAGGGATCCAATCATACTTCGATATTTCGTTTGATCTACCATGATCCCTGAGTGGTCCTCATCCAGCTTTGTTCGTTCAATCATGGGTGTGTCAACGGTGTCACATGATACAAATCCAAATTTCTTTAAAATCTCATTTGCATATTTAGATTGATTTATAAAAATGCCTCCGGGACTTTGTGAAATTTGTAATCCCAAGAAAAATGACATTTGTCCCATCATTGACATTTGAAATTTGGAACCCATTTCATTTGAAAAACGATCACATTCATTGGGGTCAGTCGAGGCAAAGATAATATCATCAACATAAATTTGAACGTGAATTAAATGTTTGCCTGACTTCCGGGTGAACATGTAGGATCAACTGCTTCTTTTGAATCCATGGATAGAAGAAACTTTGACAGCGTATCATACCATGCTCTAGGAGCTTGCTTTAAACCGTAAAGAGTATTTTTCAAGCGATAGACATGAGTAGGATGCTCTGGATTCATAAAACCCTCTGGTGGGACGTAAACCACCTCTTTCAAATCACCATTAAGAAAGGCTGTTTTCACATCCATCTGATATACGACCATGTTCTTACTAGCCGCATTAGGCAAGAAGATTCGATAGCCGATACGAGCAACAGGAGCAAAAGATTCTTCAAAGTCAATACCCTCTTCTTGACGGTATCCTTTGGCAACCAATCGAGCCTTGTTCTTTAGGACATCACCATGCTCATCAAGTTTCACTTTGAAGATCCATTTCAGAGCAATGATCATAGCACAATCTGGAACAGGTACTAACTCCCATACATCAAGTCGATCAAACTCATGAATTTCTTCTTGCATGGCATTGAACCAGTAGTCTTCATTCATGGCGGTTTTAATGTCTTTTGGTTCGACCTTAGAGAGTACGGAGTTGAAGAAGCACCATAAGGCATCGGTTGCAAGTTGTTTCCGTGTGGATACTTGGCGAGAGGGGTTTCCAATGATGTTGTCCAATGGGTGATCATGTGTCCATTTTCTAAGGTGTTCATGTGGTTGTTGTTAAGGAACTGAAGTAGCGAGTCGATATCTCGATGAAGAAGGTTCTGATGATGATTCAGGAGCAAAGATATTTTCAAATGGAGTATCTTCGGGAGTAGCAAAGGGATTAACTTCATCATTGATGCCAAACACAATTCCATGATGTACATTTGATGATTGATGATTTGTTGACGAGACAGTGATCGGCAGCTTCTTGACTTAATGATATTGAGACTGAAGGGTTCACTTCATTCACAGGGATAGGAGCAGCCTCTGTTGTTAGAGTTGACATTTCATCAGCATTCGGTTCAAAGTGTTCATCAAACATTGAATCAAACAATTTCTTTAAATCATCTTCAGATGGAGGTACATATGGAGTTGCTGGAAATGAGTTTGGTACAAGGGATGAACCAATGGGACTGTCTTGAAGTGCAGGTCCAGAACTGGATTGTCCAGGAGCCATTTGACCGGTCAGCTCATCGAACGTGACGTGAATTGTTTCCATGATATTTCGGGTTCTCTTGTTGTAGATTCGGTAACCTTTCTTTTTTGGTGCATAACCAACAAAAACTCCAATATCTGCCTTTGCTCTTAGTTTACCTAAGTCTTGACCATCATTAGTTGGGTAACACAATGCACCAAACACACGAAGGAATGAGAGATTAGGTTTTCTATTGTGGACAAGTTCATATGGAGTTTTCCATGAGCAGTGTGAATTAGGGACCGATTTTGAGTATAGCATGCAGTGGCAATGGCTTCAACCCATAGAAACATTGGAACCTTTGAGTAAATCAGCATTGTTTTTGCGGCTTCCACAAGAGTTCGATTTCGTCTTTCAACTACACCGTTCTGTTGAGGAGTTCGTGGAACACTTCTTTGATGAGTGATTCCAACACTTTCATAAAACTCACTAAGTTGTTTATTAACAAACTCAGTTCCATTTTATGTTCGGATGATTCTGCGGTTTTGTCAAGTCGAACCTGCAGCTGTTTGATAAGTTTGATAATGATATATGGAGTTTCATCCTTTGTCCTGAGGAACTTAACCCAGGTGAATCGAGAGTAATCATCAACCACAAATAACACATATTTCTTCCCAAAGATATTCTGCACTCTCATGGGTCCACATAAGTCCATGTGGATTGTATGAAGAACTTCTGTAACAGAGTTTGTAGGTTTAGGTTTGTGGGCATACTTCTTGCTTTTTTCCCAATTGGCATGCTGAACAAAGGTGATCCTTTTCATACTTTAGTCTAGGTAACCCTATAACTAAGTCCTTTCTGGAGAGATCATTGATGGTGCCAAAGTTCAAGTGATTGAGACGTCGATGCCATAACCATGATTTGGTTTTTGAAGCCTTTGACAACAAACAAATTGGAGAGGACTTCATTGATTCATCTTTGGTAGCGAAGGGCAGTTTTAAATTTGTATTTCCGATTAAGAATCAATCACTACTTGAGGACAAGTAATAATCAACCTTCCGGAGTCGTATTCCACGGCGAGATATGAATTGAGATTTACGTTTTGTCTTTTGTTTGATGCTTGATTATCGAATATTTAGTTTTGGATTTTTTGAAAGATTTTAAAAACTATTTTATGCTAGTTAAAATTAAATAACAACTAATGACGAAATAAAATTAAGCTAACAAAATGATAGAGAAAGCTATGCTCGTCAAGTGAGATGAAAATGGAATTAAGTGTGAATAAATTAAGCTCTTTTTAATTAATACCCGTCGAAATTAAATTATTTTCTCACAACGTTGGCTTATATTGAAAACAATCCTTTTTCTCTTGGTAATAATCAATAGATTTAAATAATCAATTATCACAACGGCTTTTGCCCGTTAAAACAACCAACTAATTATATCTAAAAATAATCCGGAAACTATTAATCAATAATCTTCGATACCCGTTTTAAAAACTATTTTCTCACAACGTTGGTTTATTTTGAAAACAATTCTTTATCTAGGTAAAATTACTAGATTTAATTAATTACCCTAACGGCTTTTGCCCGTCAAAACAACAAATTTCAATCCAAGTAACCGAAGATTATTAATCAACAATTTCTAAGTTTTTCACACTAAAATCTCATATCACTACTCACTTAACAAGCATATACGAATCTACTCAATAAGCATAACTACTAAACCAACGATAATAACCTCAACAATAATAAACATTTTACTACTAAAAATAGAAGCTAAAGAGAAAGTAAAGAAAATAGAACCCGATTTAATGAGACGAGAATAATAAACCACCCGATTTTATAAACTTATCAAACCCTAAAGTTTACTTCTTTTTAAGCATTAATATAACCAAATAATCAATAAAGTTTGTGACTTTATTAACTATTTAGCTTATTAAGACTAAAAAGCTATAAACTTTATAAATAAGTTAGCTTATAAAACCCTTAAGCTCCACGCCTTAGCAATGAATGAAAACAAGCTTAAAAATCACAACTTTAACAAAGGTTAGCACAAATAAGAAATAAATTGAATCAAATAAGCTATGGAAAAGCTTATTGATTTAGAAAGTACCAAAAAAGATGAAAACTTTTTAACTAAAAATACTAGATCTAGAGTAATAAGTTGATGAAAATACTTTTTATAAAAGAAAAACTAATAAAAATCAAAGCTTTTTGTGTTTTTATAAAGAATTTAGTAAAATAAAGAGTAGATCTAAGATTATAAAAGCTTTTAGAATAAAGTAGAAAAAGAGTGCTTAATAAATAAGCTAGATCTAAATAAGCCACAAAAAGCTAATAAGCTTTCATGACTTATTAGATAAGAAAAGTAAAAGAAAAATAAAAGAAAGTGATGAAGAAGAATAAGCTAAATTGAAAACATTAAATTCATTAATAAGCAAAAAAGGTCTTACAAATAAGCACTTAAAAATAAACTAAATATTACAATAAGCAATAAGCTACAAAACT
Organism: Chrysanthemum makinoi; assembly: GCA_910596185.1. Classification (NCBI taxonomy): domain Eukaryota; kingdom Viridiplantae; phylum Streptophyta; class Magnoliopsida; order Asterales; family Asteraceae; genus Chrysanthemum; species Chrysanthemum makinoi. Next base: position 69,936,798 of record OU343220.1, on the reverse strand, counting down.
CCTAGTTTATCCTACTCCTACTACTTAAAAACTAAAACTCCCCGAAAAATAAAATTCCTCCTTTTTATGCTGCTGTTGTGATTTTATATCACAAGTAAACTTTGGCTCCAAGAAAACATTGATGGTTGCAAGAATAGCCACGTCACAGGGGCATTTATGTCATTTTGCGCGCAACCTTAGGGTCAAAGCTGTAAATTCGTAGCTGCAGGATATAAGAAAAAATGTAGGATGCGAGCAAGAATCGAACACATGACCTCCAGCTTGAATATCAAGTCCTTACCACTAGACCATGACCATCTTGTTGTAATAGATCCCATATTAATTCCTTTTTACATTTTCTTCTTGGGCTGGGCTAGATATATATTATAACAAAAATTAAATGCCAATAATGGGAATTGAACCCAAGACCTCTTGCTTGATAATCATGCACCCAACCACTAGACCAAGAGATCTTTTGTGTTAAATCTTTGCATTTAATTCTTTTTAGCCCTCCTTTCCTTGATCCAATTTTTAGCCATTATCTTTAAAATAATCTTCGTTTGAGCTCCGTTTAATCTTTCAATATTTTCTTCTCTTCCTCGATGCTCCAAATAAAATAACCATTTGACTCGATTCTTCGTGATATTTCCAATGGTGTGCTCGGTTAATCTTTATGACTTCTTTTGAACCTTGGAAAACGCGAAAATGTCGTTGAAACTCATCCGAAAATCACCGTTTTTGCTTTGTTTTCAAACCCTTGTACCTGCAAGACATAATAACACATATCCAACATATTTGCAATATATTTTGACATATTTAATGGTTATTAGTCCGATTTGACATATTTTTAGATATAAAATGATGTGTGTTTTAGCACTCATCATTCATCATATCTTCGATAGAGATGGTGTATAGATTTGAACCACGTGTTCCTCTTAAAAGTTCCTTACCATCAAGTTCTCTAACGAAACAAGTATGTTTTCTGAAGGCCACTTCTAGATCAGAATCACATAATTGTCCGACAGAAAATAAGTTATGACCAAGACCTTCTACGTAATATACCCTGGAGATAACACTATCACCGACAACATAATCTCCATAACCCACAATAGCACCAAAATGATCATTCCCGAATCTAACAGTCCTGATGAATTTGCTCACGAAGTTCATGAGCCGCGACGGTCTCCAGTCATATGCTTGGAGCGTGCGAGTCCAGTACCACGAAGCGATTTGAACGATCTGCAGGTGAACACAGACAAGAATGGATAACTGGATAATTGGGATCCCCATGCAAGAATGGGTTCCACTTGGTTAGTAAAAGTGATTGGAACACCCACATCAGAAATAGAAACATCCATATCAGAAATAGAGGCAATGGAATCATTATGAATAGATGCAGTACTAGTGTCCGTATTTGATCTATTCAAAGTATGTTCACTTCTTAAGGGAATAGTTCTACCAGTAGGCATCCATTTTCTAGTGGGCATTGTCTGATTAATTTTATGACCAACAGGTATCCATTGATAACCTATCTTACTAAATGTTCTTCTTGTGGGTTTCCACTATTTTCTAACTTTCTTTCGTTTTTGCCTTCTAGCCTTCTTAGCATGATTTTTTTCATTAATAATTTCAACTGGACATTTGACAGCATTAGAAAAATCATTCATACCACATTCAAGATTAGTAACAGAAACCACGCAATCATCATTACATATTTTGTCAAAAGTAGTAGAATTCGCATTAATTACAGTACGCTTAAAGCTAACACTAGAATCAACACGATTCGTTTTATTCAACACACACTTAAAGTTCCTAGGTTGGTCTTCTACTCTCTTCCAATGCACATTTTTAGCTTGCGAGGTCCTATCTTGCTTGGTATTGCCTGGAGGCTTTGACCCGCTTGTTTTAATGTCACTGATTACTCCTGTAGAGGGAATTATGGGAACATTAGTTGGTTGATCTACTTTTGCATTTCGAACTAGATGTGCAAGGGCGTATTACTAGAAGGCACATTGATGTTCACTTTCTTAAAAGTGGGCCTAGAATGGTTTGAATGCTTGGCACTAGGCATAGAACAAGACATCACAGTTTTGCCTTTTGCACCTAAGGATTTAGGACATGTTGCAATTACACATTCTAGCAGCTCTTGAGATCGTTTGGCACGGAGGCAAGCAAATCTAATTTCTCTATCAAGAGGTTTATTAATGAAATCCTCTTCAACAATCTCACGGAGACATTCTAGACTATCCTTAAGGTAAGCACAATAGTCATGAAACGCAGGTTCATTATTCCTAAGATGAGAAGGAATGTATTTAACTTGATCACGGTGTATTTGCGGTCGAGGATGACTTTGGTGCAACATTCTTATTAAAAACAAGTGGCAGTTTCCCATTTTCCTGACTTCTCAGATTCTCAATTTCCTTTTGTAAAGACGTTATTTTTTCGTTGTTTTGGTCACGAGTGACTTTCATTGAATCATATAACTCTTTAAAGTGTCGTTTAAATTTTTCATTTTCTTCTAGAAAACTCTCGTTTTCCTTTTGTAAGGCATTGACTAAGTTTTGAAGATGAAGAATTTGAGAGTACTGAGAATCTAAAGGAGGAGGCATTTGGGATCCAGTCACATTGTTCATTTCACCCTTTAATTGAGAGATTTGGGCTTTCAACCTTTTGATCGTGTTACAATGAGCTCGAATCTGTTCATCACGTTTGTTTATTTGAAAAATTGCATCAAACTCTGGAACATCTGAGGATGTCTTGATATTTGAGGTTTTGACATTTTATTTAAGATGTTGATATTTTAGTTGTAAATCAAAATGTTCAACTTCTAGCTTAGAAAGATGCTTTACCAAATTATCGTGATCATCCTGATCAATTTTCTCATTAAGTTTCGAATTAATCTTTTCAAGCTCAATGACACGATCATGGGAGACTTTCAGAGCAACAGATAATTCATGAAATTGATAAGCATTAATGGAGCATTAAGTAGCGATGTAAAACACATCTTGAGCAATACATTCTGAAATAAGATTCTCATTCAAGGTATGCAAGTTCTTCCTCTCAATCTCATTATATTTTAATGCTCGCTCATAGTCACTAACCTCAACTATCATTCCATCAAATTCCTTTTCCATTCCTTTAATATCTGAATCTATCCCTTTTTAAGACTCTCAAATTGATCTTTTAGTTGTTTAAAGAAAGGCATGACCTCAGTTAGATAGCATTCTTTTGTTTGCTCAAAACCCCATTCCCCCCTTCATTATCCCGGTGGGTGTGATCCTTTTCTTACAAGTTTTCTCAAAATCGACAAATAGTTGAAGAATAACATATTGGCTGATTAAGGTCTTGCTCTTAGTGGCAATAGTTCTAGGAACTAAATGCATTGGTGTATTTGGAGGATACACAGTCGCTGCAGCCATTTTCCTAAGGGGAGGGTTTGTTTCCACAAGATTTTCAGCTTTTTGCTTATCTAAGTCCCTTTTCCAGAAAACTTGTTCAGGTGTTAACAACGTTTGAGGCTTAAATTTGTTTAAGGAGATCCAGTTTTCCTTCTTGTAATCATGGGGTTTGATCGTGATGTTATTCTTTTTGCATTCAGGATTTTCTAGCTTCTTATTCATTTTCTCCCTAGATGCATCATCTAATTTTCTATCTTCCTCAGTGCACTCAACGCAACTAGGTTTCTGTCTAGGGTTAAGAATCTCATTGCCATCATAGATTACATTTTGAGTTGCTTTTGCTATCTTACCGTACTCAGGATTAGGTTTATCTATAATGGGAACACTATGTTTATCGCTTAGAACTCTAAGCTTAGTGACCATGTGAGCAGTCTGAATGGAATTCCCTTGTACGTACAACTTATTTTCAAGCTTGTTGTTCAAAGTTTTTAGATTAGAAAAATCATTCAAAAGTTTTGATTCCTAAGTATGAAATTCTTGCTTAAGCACTTTAACATTTTCTTGAAGTTCTTGTTTTTGCTTAGCAGTTTTAGAAAGCTTTTCTTGTAAGGAGTTTAACTCTTGTTTTAACACTTCTTCTCTAAAATTACTTTTCCTAATAATTGTACGCATTTGGTTATCCAACTCCTGCTCACGAGTAGTTAGCTCAAACTTAGCACGTTGTTCATAAATGGCAACTCGTTCTTTATAGGCACTAAGTTCAGAGATAACGAATCATCGGGGCACATGCAGTGTATTCATCAAAAACATAGTCATCGTTGACTGCAGAAGATGCATCACTTGGTACGACCACACTTTCACTTTGTTTCACATATTGATCATATGGGACAACATTGATATTACCCATATTTTCAATATTTGACTCAATAGTTTCAGTTGATAGTACTTTGTCATGCATCTTTTGCACATCAACATCATCGTATAGTTTTAATACCTCAGAAATGATTTTATCTTTGGATGGGCCAGCTTGTGGTGATGAAGAGACTTTAGGAGAGACCATTGGAGAAATGCTAGCCATGAAAATGGTTTGTGCAATAGGTTCATCATCAACATCAGAGTCGTATGCATCACAATCAGCAACTTGAAAGGCATTCTGATGATTATGGCCTATCTCCTGAATTGGATGCTCATCCACATCTGCATCATACGTCTTGGCATTTACCTCAGCAAGAAACAATAACTCTTCTTCATCCAAAGCTGCACCATTATCACGAGATTGAACAAGCAACATCTTATCCCTTAAGTACTCTGCATTCTGAGGGCGTTTTGGCGATGTGCAGTTCCTTGCAATGTGTCCCTCACCTCCACGGTTGTAACACTTGATCATCTTAACTTGTCCTTGATTTCCATTTCTTCCCTATTCGATTTGCCACATATCCTCTACCAACTCCACCTCTTCCTTGTTCATATTGCCTTTCTTGAACTGGCTGCACCATAACTTTCCCATCTCGACTAGAGCATGATTGTGAAGATTGGATGCGTTCGATCTCATTGTTGGTGTGAAGACTGTTGGTATGTGGACTGAGAGTCAAGTTTTGTTTAACCATAAGGGCCAGTTGAGAAATGAAGTGTCCCACGGTGCATCGACATCGGCTTGTTTGAATCTTGGATCGGGAATGAGTTTGTGATTGCCATCACCCATGGGTATAACTTGAGATGCTTTGGTGGTAATTCCAATGTTTGAGTAGAAAGCGGTTGAATCATTTGATGAGCTTGTCTCCCCCTGGTTAGTTTTGAACTGATCAAGAATCCTTTTTTCAAACATAGCATGTCTCTCATTCCGAAGAAGGAAGGCATAGAGTTGCTCATAGTTTGTATTCTTCAATCCTTTGGTTAGCTTCACAGAGGTGACAAACTTATGCCATTCGGGATTCATGTTGTTCACAAACTTTGAGTTCATTTGAATGTTTGGCATAGTCATTCTGATGTTTCTCATGTCATTCACAAGCTTATGGAATCTTACATAGTACTCATAGACACTCTCATCTGGTTTCATCTTAAAGTGCTTAAATTCATCATAGAGTTGGGATTCTCTGTCTTCCATAGTTAATTCAGAACCAGAAAGAAGCATCTTGACATTATCTCACACTGCCTTGGCTTCGGTGTTGTGATTGATAAGCTTGTAGATATCTTTTGGAAGACCTTGAAGGACGATGTTAGAAGCCCGATATCGAGCATCGAATCTCTTTTTCTCCTTATCATTGAGCTCATCATATGTCTTTGGTTTGTCTATTCCATAGATCATTGTTCCATCTGCTACTGTATCAATTAAGTCTCTTGTAGTCTCAATCGATAAGGTCCTTCATCAATCGATTTGAGAATGTTGACCCCATTTTCCTTTCCAAGACAAGATCATCGATTCTTTGAGCCCAAGAGTCGTAGTCAGTTTCGTCAAGCATGGGTGGACGGGTGTATGCGAACAATTTGCTTGAACATCCTCGACAGATGGAGATGATCGTAGGTACGTTGGTAGACATGTTTAAAGATTACACGGGATTTTATAACTCTATGATTAAACCGGGAAATAGATTCTTTCACGGGATTTTACTAAATCAAGAGAAAACCGTATTACAAACAAACATTAACCAAGTCGCTGAGATCCCTTGAATCAAGTCGCTAAAAACTAAGTTGCTAAGACAAGTCGCTAAGTTACCAAATCGCTATGAATTTTGATAGCAAGTCGCTATGCACCAAGTCGCTAAGAAATCAAGTCGCTAAATAGCAACTCGCTACTGGTCCAAATCGCTAACACCAAGTCGCTAAGAAACTTAAGAACAAGTCGCTATCAAAATTGAAAGCAAGTCGCTACCTCGCCAAATCGCTACCCGTAGTGGAGAATCCACCAACAGTACTTTTTGTCGGCTTGTCTCTAAAGGCAAGTCGCTAGGACCAACTCGCCACCAAACAACACTACAACTCGCTACAGACTTTCAAAGCAAGTCGCTACCAAGAAAAGAACACCGAGAGCCAAATCGCTAACTTGAAAAACTTCCAAAACACACTTTTCAATCCAAAAACAACCCAACCACGATGATTCAAGCCTTCCAAATCAAAACCTAAACACTTGTGATGATCCTAAACACAAAAGTACAATCAAAATCCAAACTTTAACACTAGAAATCAACCAAATGATGCAAAAACCACTAAACTTTCTCAAACTCAAAAACTACCTAAAAACCACTAGAAATCCAAAGATATGAAAGAGATGATCTAACCATGGCTCTTGATACCATTTGTAACATATTGGATTTCATATACACATCAAACCATAAACAAAATAGGCGTACACAAGAGTTTTAGAGAGAGAAAGTTAGAGGTTTGGGAACTTTAGTGAGAGAAAGAAAAATCTTATTATGAGCTCCAACTCTCTACCTTGGGAGGTAGAGAGTATTTATAGTACTTACATAAAACGCCACCTGACGGGCTATGGATCAGGCATACAGTGGGTAAAGACCCGTCCGTCCTCCACGGTGTTACATAACTTAAATACTACTTAACATTAAATAACTACGACTACGAGCTTTCTAACGATTACATATACTTGAGGTGACCGACACTTTAACTACTGGATTTTCCAAATCCTAACAATAGTAGACACAAGCCAACACTTTCAGGGCCAACAACAGCAACGAAAAAAGCAATGAAACAGAATAAAAGAACATGTTCTTATACAAAAGACCATCCTTCTATTAGTGATTTAGTGGTTTGGCAATTAGTCAAATCAAAGATTGAGAAATCTATAAATCATTTTATGGTGAATCGAATCTATAAATCCTAAATTTGATTCACAAATCGTTGTTAAAATCGAGTTATGATGATGATTCATTAAATTTGTACAGATGATTCAGTATTCTACATATATCGCAAAATCGAGAGATTTTTAACATTGATTCAAAAAATTTTTTACACATTTTGAATTTTAATCACATTAAAATGAGTTTTATGCTTGAAAAACATGAATCAAAGTTAAAAATCTATCATTTTTTAAAACCTTCTCAATCTTCTCAAAATAAAAACCTTCTCAATCGATCCGGATTTTATATATATATATATATATATATATATATATATCTCTATATTATATATAACATGAGGCATTTGGCATTGGCATTAATGTCACCTCAATGCCATCTCAATGCCAAATAATCCAATTTCATGCCACATAAGCATTTGTTGTCCAACTAAGCAAATAATTATTAAATTTCGAAATTTTATTATTTTTTTTGTAATTTTCGGAATTTTTGTAAGCATTTTTGAAAATTGTTTATAAAAAAGGTTCCTTGCAAGGTTTGAACCTTGGTTGTTTTGATAAATAACTTGTGTGTTTACCACTTGGGTAACAAGTTTTTTTGATAATTATTTTGCATATTATAATCTATAAATGCCTATAATTATATTGGAATCCTATACTAAATACAATTTATCTACAAAAATTATATTAAGTAATTATCTTTTATATATATTCCGTTTTAACAATCTTTTTAATTAATATCTAACCTTTTAAATCATCACAATAAACCCTAATATCATTCATATCCAACCTGTGCTTCTACATACCAGTACGTGTATGCATTCCAATAGATAAGTGTATTTTTTATTGATTTTTCCTCGAAGCTTACAGTATTTTCCTGGCCATGTACAAGACAGTAAGCTCACAGTATTTTACACAGAACTGATGATGGCAAAAGGATACATGGGTCAGTGAGTGAGGTATCACTTTTTCTAGGCATCTTTAGTTGCATGATCCTAGGTTATGGATCGTGTGTTTTGTCTGGTTCTATATTGTTTCTGTTTTGGTAGTATGCACTTAATGGTGTTGTAGTTTTCTTAGGGCTCATCCTTTACGGATACATGCCAAGGCTTAAGCGATTCTCCCCCTTCTTGGCTATAATGATTTATTAGTCAAGGCTTGATATTTGTACATAAAGTTATAGAGTTACCTTCTCCTGTTACAAAAAGTTGTGCACCTATCATTGTTGGAGTCCTCCATTTTTTAAAATCTTATAAAACTATAAGCTATGTGATCTCAGGTTGAAACTTTGAGATTCTAAAAAAAATCGGTAAAAAATGAGGGACCAGTGATCATGTTCTATTCCATAAAATTCAGGAATATGTTTTTTGACAGCTTAATCTAAGAGTAACCTGTTTGAGAAGTACCAGGTTACTTACAGCAGCCATACGCCAAGCACCCTCCATGACATTCATGTAAGTAGGTCTACTGTAATACCTAATTTTTGATGTAATTAGATCATATTCTTATGTTAGTTTGTTTGTAAGTGTTAGTTTTGTAATGATCAAAGTTGTGCTCAATACATTTGATGTGAAAAATGGCAAATTATGAGAGATTTTCTGGGAAGGTTGATTAGGTGGTTTATACCGTGGTTTCTTGGGCTATTTTTAGGTAATCTATGTCGTTATCAGAAAGGTATGCAACCCTTGACTTTTGTGAATTTTAATATCATCTTAAATTTCGGACTTTGATAAGCTTTTAATTATTCTAAGCTATCTTGGTCAAAGTGGTCAACTAATGAAATTTGCTGCACGTCAATACCACAAGCGAAAAGATATGTGGTGAAGAGTACACGTGAAGATCCAGAACGGAACTCACGTATACAACGTTATTACATGCTTCACAGAAACTTTGTGCCTTCCATCTCTTTCTTAAAAGAGGGCAGGTAATACATGAGTTTTCACTTATTATATATGACGGAAAGACTCATATTTGTTTTTTCATGTTTTCTCTAAGTAGTCAGGTAGTCCAACCATGGTTACTACCATTGGATTGATATTAGACTGTCATATTTTAATTAGAATTTTTTTTGTTATTATTATAAATCTCTAATTATTTTAATAAGTATAACCTCAAACCATGTAACTTAGTACTGCTGGAAGCATGGCTCACTGAAGTTACTACTAATGCCGATAAGCAGATTGTAAATACCATAAGTAGTGTGACTAAACAATTGGTGCTACTCATTTATGTGTGGGTCGCAAACAGTGAACTCAAAGAGTCATATCATGATATTATACACGAAATCTTTCAATGTGCTCCACAAATGCTTACGGAGTAATATTTTATAAACACAATGCCAAACAGCCACCTCAGGTAAGTCATTTTGTTGGTGCCTTTTCAATTAAATCTAACAAACTAATAATTACATATGTTACCCACAATATGATTGGATATATGTTATATGCTAAAAGTTGCATTTCATAAATATGCAGACTTGTGTTGTTAATGTGAATAACATATCATATGTGAATATTAAAGGGACTTCAGCTAATATGTAAGCCATAAGATTTAATTGCAACGGCGTTTCCCCTTGTGAAAAGTTATATTTGGAGGACGTTGAACTAAAATCAGCCAAAGGTGGGAACACATCTACATTTTGCTGGGAAGCCAAAGGGTCGAGTTCAGGAACTGTGAACCCCGCTCATTGCTATTTTATTTGTGAAAGCTTCATTAAACAGATTATTTCATCTGTCGCTCATCTTCAGCCAAAGGGTCGAGTTCAGGAACTGTGAACCCCGCTCATTGCTATTTTATTTGTGAAAGCTTCATTAAACAGATTATTTCATCTGCTGCTCATCTTCAAGCCATCTGATTAGCCTCTTTAAGGTCAGTCATGTTATGTGTAGATGGTAACAACAACTAACACAATCTATAAATTTCGTTACTGTACTTGAAAGATTAAAAACAGCCTCAGTTTGATGTTAATATATGCATGTATCTTGAATTTTACAAGTCTTTGGCCTATGCATTATGTGTCACATTCGCATTTCGTACGCAACACTGTAATCGTCTATATATTCAATTTAAAACACTTCTAAACAATATGAGACATATGTAATTTAAAACACTACTTAACAAAATTCATAGGTGTTATGTGTTTCTGGGTCACTGACAGCAATGCTTCATGGTTGTCTGTTTTATTGCATAACATTTTTTTATATGCATTAGACTCCTTGCAAATTAACCCTGAGTTGGAACTAATTTTAATATATATTGTGACTACCTGGCTTTAAAAGCAATCAGTTAACATGCATATGTTAAAGTCAGCTTCTTTTGTTAAACACGGTTGTTCATTCATTTCAACTTTCAATATGCAGTCACAATGAGTGTTGGAAGACGGTCAAGTTGACACATGGCTCAGAACGTGCAGAACTCTTACAATGCCTTTTGGGACGATTGCGAGATCAGTTAATTCTTGAGGAACGGTATAGCATGGCTGTGTATGCTTGCAAGAAGTGTAAGGTATGTATGATACAGTAGAAACATTTTGCGAAATATATTTTAGTGTTTCTTCTATCCGATGGTAGGATATTTCTTTATTTATTTTCTAAAAATAATGAAGATTGATGCCTTTGCTGTTTGGAATGCTCGGGGGCTTGCTGTCTTGAAACTGCTTGAGACTAATATAATGAGAAAGGATTTTACTAATGCCTTTTTCTTTTTGCTCATTGCATCATACTCGGTGTCTTGGGTTTCAATCTCATGTTCAATGATAGATATATTTGCATGAGGTGAGTGATACAACAATCTTGGTAGAAATGTGATGTATTAAACGTTTTTGGTCAGATAATACACCAGTTACAGTAGCAATATGTTCCTTTAGTGCAGGAATGTCCACCTACAAGAATATTGAATTTAAGTTAGAAAATAAGGATTTTAGTTATCGGGTTCATTTCGAAGGTATCTTAATTTTACTAAAATAAATTAGTCACTGGGTTCATTCATTTATTTTAACTGAAAATTTATTCACTGACTGAGGACCCGTTCCAAGCTCTTTTTAAAGGTATGTTATTCTTACGTGGTTATTTGGTTGAATACCATGTGTGTTTACTACTAAGGAAACATGACTTTTTGGAATATATGTTGCAAGTCCAAAATTATAAATCTATGCAACCAATTATGTAAGAGAATCCCCTACAACTTAGGTAACCCTAAACAAAACATATACGTAAAAACTTATATACGGTTCATTATATTTTTTTCTCAAAAACCCTAATATCCTTTTTCCCTCACAATCTCATCTAATGATCGTTTCTGTGTTTTCTTCATCACAATAGGCAAGATGGGGTGGTTAAGGTTAAATTGTAGATGAAATTGTTCTAAAAACAAAGTATGACTCTATTTAGTAAAGGAATTTAACAATTACCGTTTACGAAAAAAAACATTTCTTAATAACCTTCTTACAATAAAGAAAAATATGTTAACAATAATTATAAGTCATGCCCGCCCGTTGGGCGGGCTTTGAAATCTAGTATATATATATATATATATAGCAAACAAATTAAATATATAACGTCTTTTAAGTCATCTAAATAGCTGAAACACCACACGTACCTGATGCGACTTAATAAATACCAAGCAGGTGCTATTAACCATTATCTCAGATCGTTTGTAGCTTGCAACCAGGAGGGAAGTCACTTGTGGTTTTATGCATTATAAATCTACAATGTGGCATACCACATCACTTTCATGGTCATTTAAGTGAGTGGAGTGCTTAGATGGAGAACCATTTGTAACCCTAATAATAAAAAAACGATTAGAACTCCACGCCCAACAAATTATCAAATGGTACAATAGGGAATACTGTTTTCTTAAACAATCACAAACCGATACATTAATGGCGCTAGAAATCCTTTAACTCACAACCTACCTAAAGATGTAGAGATCAACTAAAACCATATAGCCAAAAGCCCAAAAGCCAGTTGGTTCACTCTTCCTGTCCAAATACCTATACTATCCTTGCACTTAACTTCCATATTTAAATTAGACCGACGAACATATACGGCCACTAACCCTGGGGAAAATACGTAAGTTAACTTCAGGCTTACAATATCTAATTATTTCTAATTACATGTCCCAGAAAGTAAGTATATTGGCATATTGCATACAAAAGACGTTGATGGTTTTATAAATTCATACCACAATCTACATATGGTAGGCATACCTTGTCAAGCTGATCAAACTCTGTTTCCTGTTAAACAATGGTTGCTTTGAAAGCAATTCAGCCATGATACACCATAACGACCACATGTCAATTGCAGTAGAATACTGTTTTGATCCCAATAAAAGCTCTGACGCCCTGAAAAGAGTAAACAATATGATTAGCTTCCAAACAAAAGAGTAAACAATATGATTAGCTTGCAAACAGGTTACACACGAAGGCCTGTAATAGACACAACCATCTCAAGGTGAAAACTGTAAGAATAGCAGATGCAAACCGTCATCACAGAGCAAAATTCGACAAATAGTAAAATCAAATATCCTCTTAAAAGACAAGAAAAATATCGTACCATAAATAATAACTGAAAAGAGGTAAAAATATGTTGACCTGTACCAAATAATAACTGACGAGACAATCCAAAATCGCAAATCTTTAGCTCACCACGATTATTCAATAGTAAATTTGACGTCTTCAAATCTCTATGAAGAACCCAATTGTCATGAAGATACTTTGTTCCTTCTAAAAGCTGGAGCATAAGGCATTTAACTTCACTTTGACTAAACGGTTGTTTCATTGTCTCCATCAGTGCCTTAAGATTGTGTTCCATGTATTCCATCACCATAAATATGCTGTCGAGGTTGATACCAACCACGATTTCTTCCACATCGACAACTGAAGGGTGATAAAAAGAAAGAAGGATATTTATTTCTCTTAACGAAGTCAAAGGAAACCCTTCTCGTTCTCGTTCCATCTTCACCTTTTTTAACGCAACAACTTCTCCTGTTTTTCTATCCTTTGCCCTGTAAACAACACCGTAAGTGCCTTCATCTATCTTATTCAGAAAGTTTACCATCCATTTCAGTCTCATAAAAGTCATGCGGAAGCACCATTGGCAGCCGTCAGCCACCATCACCCTACAGTCACAACATGAGAAATTTTACCTTCCACTATTGTAGCCTGCCTGTCGCAACCGGTTGCCAATTATCCCTATTTAAACACCTTCAGCGGCCATCAGTACCATCAACCTTGTGCCAATCGTTGTCTGAGGTGATTTCCTTTTGGTACGTGTGAGAGCTTACTGACTGCATCTTCTAAGAAGGGCTCGGAAGAAGAAATAGAATCTCCTCCGTCTAAAACATTTCACATATTTATCTGTCTTCTCAAAACGGGTTATTATGATCATAGGTGCATCATATGTTCTAAGCCGCTAAATAAAGTAACCCAAACAACCCCTTCTATAAACCATTAACTAACGGTGGAGGAAATCAATAAGACGGTCTCAACAAATAAGGAATGGACATTTGAAAAAATGTTCCCAAACATAAGTGATCTTATGCAAACTATATGGGGACTGTAAAAAAAATAGATAATTTGAAACGCCCCTTTATTACAACAAAACAAACTTACAGTGAATTCAGAAGTAGTGAAAGAGGTGTGTTGGTCTTCCTATCTCGGCTTCGTTTTCTTCTTCACAGAAACGGTATTGTCCTAGAAATTCACACCTGAAAATAATATTAGAACTAATAAAGCATATCAAATTCAAAACAGAAAAAGGTTATTTCTCAGCAAGCGCTGGCATTTTCTGTGTTTAGAATGCGAACGCTGCACGTTTTTGGTTTCTCAGCAAGGCAACAAAAAATGGCATCGTATTAAACAATCTACAGTAAATAGACTAATAAGGCTCCGGTTTACGAATAGATGCAATACCAAACACTCGTTGTGGCTGCAACCACAATCAACGTGTGGCTCCCCTGCCAAAATGCGGACATTATATTATATAAAGACTCATTAGGTGATCGAAACGACGCCGTTTTAATTGTGTGCTGTTTTTTTAAATGCAAATATAGATGCGATACCAAACACCCACCATGGCTTGTATAAACACTTACAAAGTTTGCAGTAACAATACATTGACAAAGTCGAATACCTTGAGCTACAAAATAAAGTTACTTACACTTGAGAAACTATGATCCCTGATTCCCTGCATCCGGTATCAAAAACTATCTTGACAAGGTCGACATTCAAGAGGCTTGATTAATGTAGTATGAACTATTAAGGCAGATACATAAGATGAATATTTTATATTGGGAATGAGACTTACCAGGAAGAAGGTTAATATCCTTCTCAACTTTCACATAAAACAAATGTACATTATATAATTGTAAATACTTACCAAGATCAAGGTGATTATCTCTCTCAACTTTTATATAAAACATAGCTTCATGAACTACTATACTGAATAAATTATGGTCTCCTCTTGTGCGATATATAACCAAAGTTAGCAAATTAATGATTAGAGATATGCGCACCCAAGCATGTAATTTTTTAATGATGCGACAATCATATTACTACAACACATTTACACATGCTTCTCAAATTCCAGTTCTAAACAATCAACTCACTTTTACAATGTTTGATTCATCATTTATTTTAATATTCTATCAATTGTTGTTATGTTTTACTTTTACATGTGCTTGTCCATTCTTTTTTTCAAATTAATTTTTTTATTTTTGTCGCATCACATGCTTCAATACTTTTGCATCATTGGTTCCATCACCACACATTGATGTTATCCTTACAAACGATTAAATAATGTTGTCCACTTGAGCTACCCTTGCAATACCTAATATATGAAAATATTTTGTCATCTAATACCATTATAATCATTGGCCACATATTTATATCTTCATAAGGATTTTACAACTACACATATTACCGATTATGATGAAAGCAAAGGTATGCAACAACAAAAGAAATTACCTCAAACATACTTTTTATGACCCTTGGCTAAAGTGTCTACTAAACCCATAACTGTAGTCTGTACTATGTTTCGTTTTCAAAGGTTGTTAGATGAAACATGTCAACTTTTATGTTATAAGTGTAAGGTGTCAAAAGTGGTTCAAAGTCGCATAGATGTGTTAGTTACACAAAAGTATGTAAAATGATTAAGCGAAAAATGAAAAAGTTCAGACGTTCAGTTGCATAAAAGAGTATTTAGAGGAGTCGGGTTCGCTTGATGAAATGAGTCAAAATTTCTATTGAAAGTTAAATGGGTTAAATTTGTCAAAAGTCACCCAAGACTGTGTTATATATTTAATCTAAAAATAAAACGGGCAAAAAATGAAATTATGTAAGAAGAGTTTATGACAATTTGAGTAAACTTTAGGACAAAAGGCCACGTATACCTGTTCAATATTGGTAAAAAACAATGCTTCTGGAATTTCGGACACATCATAGGCTAACAAATGACGAGCTCTTTTACGCGTATTGTACAATATGTCCTTTCGTTAGTATTTCAATGACAAATCCATAAATTTTGCTCCTTCTGTAGCCATGTTTAATCTGTTACACAATAACAAATAACACAAACATAAGTCAAACACACCATAGATTTAACAGGTTGTTTAATTAGATGAGTTGGTCTTTCTGTTTCGCCCACCGACAACTATTGTATACGTCAAACAGAATGAAAGACTTGGCATAACCTTAATAATATGTTGCCAACCTTATAAGACTCAGAATAACTGACACCAATAATTCCTTTATCTACATGAATTTTCATTCTCAGAGGAGATAAGGATTATAAAAAAATTATGACTAATAGATCATTAAAGAAGTAAAATAAAAATTATCGATCCTTATGCAGGAGGATGAATGAATGATATTAGGGTTTTGAGAAAAAGGTAAGATATTACGGAATAAAAAGTGGGATTGTATTTCCTATATTATCACCTAGGGATTATTATACTTATCTCATTAAAATGGTCAATAATTGATCAATAATTGGTTGCATAGGTTTATAGATTTGGTTTTGAAAAATATAAACCAAAAAGGTGTTGGTCTAGTGGTTATCATATCTGTTTGTGGATTAACAGACACAGGTTCGATTCTTGTGAAGCCAAAAATTTTGAATTTAATTATACCAAATTTTAATCCCTTAAATGCATGCTTAGGTGGAATTAAATGTGCTTATTTGGCATTTAATTGTGATGACATGGCATAAAAACAATTACATGGTAATGACATAGACTTTTCTTGAATAATCTCCTGTTATATATAAATGAGTCCTTATTAAACGTATATAGTAAAAAAAATTGATACTTATAATCTTATGCAAATTTATATGTTGTTATTTTAAAACAACATATACATTGTATTTTTTAAGATATAAAGTATAAAATGTATATATAGTAAAAAAATTGATACTTATAATCTTATGCAAATTTATATGTTGTTATTTTAAAATAACATATACATTGTATTTTTTAAGATATAAAGTATAAAAGGTATAAAGTATAAGGGGGTATTTATTTATAATCTAAAGTTATTAAAAAAACATGGAGGCTTATAATATTACACTTAACTTTGATTAATTTTTAAAAATTCAACAACTAAATTTTTATTAATTAATTCATTTTTTTTTTAAGTTTTTGTTTTCACAAATTTGACACATATATTTTTATGTTTTATCAACCATATATCTTTACCAAATTTATTAAAATTTGACTAAAATCAATTTAATTATGACTTTTATTAACCAACTACATCACACGATTTTGCTTACGTGACGAAATCAAACTCTCGTATGACTTTTATTAACCAATCACATCACACGATTTTTATTACATGACGAAATCAAACTCTCGTATTGACCCAATTGTTTTTTAAATTAGAATAAAATAATAAAATCGCTCCGAAATAATATATTCCTTTATTATATAAAATATGTATGTAATTACCAAGGTTTATAAAAAAATATACTATTCAATTATTACTGTAAGTCGATATACATGTAATATTTTTTCTTTTTTTGAGTATATATCTTCGATTATAAGTTTATGCATCGAGGAGATACACGCAATTCCCGAATAGCAAAAATAAGTTAAATCGACCTGAACAGTACCCCTAAACAGTTGAACTTTACTGATCATTCGAACCCAGGTATTATTATCTCTCGCTAATCAATATTTATGTTTTACCTTCATCATATTTCGATTGGAAATAATTTTCTGCTTTTAGGGTTCGAAACAGGGTCCATATTTTATGTCATATTCACTGTTTGGATATTAGCTTATAAGCATATGTCTTATGTTAACAAAAGGGTAAATCACATAAAAGCGTATTAAATGGATTAGCTTATACGCAAATGTGTTTGAATTAAAGGTATTCAACTTTTCTTTTTTGTGCAATGTAAGGTTTTTTCAACTTTTCGAAAGAGGTTACGTGTCATAATTTTAGCCATAACAAAACAACCAAATTTAAATAAGTAGCATTTGTTTAGCAAGTAGCTTATGGCTTATGTTGAGTAGGTTGAGTGTGTGGGTTAAGGTATGATAAAATGGTGGGAAAAAAGGCTTATAAATCCCCTGTATATAAGCTCATAAGCCTGGGTTTATAAGCAGGGACGGAGGCAGGAGGGGGCAGGGTGGGCACGTGCCCCCCTAGCGAAAAAAATTGTAGTGTAATTTTTTAAAAATATCTTGCTATTTTTGTAATTCGCCTCCCCTAACGAACCGATTTGTAGTGTAGTCGTAAGCCCTTTATAAAAGCTTATAAGCCCTTTATCAACACCCCCTTATACAAAAAAAAAAAAAAAAAAAAACAAAAACAAAAAAACAAAGCTAAATCAAACACCCCCCTTTGCCATCCTTTACTGTCTATTAGGAATTGAAAAGTGAACAAAGTGGTTAATTATAGTTAAATAACATTGCACGGCGGACAAGTCATTAAATATTTTGCAAAGTTAACTTAGTTATCGTTGGACATGCTTACAATTCAGTTTTTGTTAATGATTTATGATGAAGACACTAGGTGGTCTGTCGAGTATAGAGGCAATAAAGGACATTCATAGATAGAGGGAAAGTTATACTGGTTTCTGTAACTTCATTAAGCTCAAACAATTGCATTACATATATGGAAATACCGAAATAGGACCCATAAAAGTTGGTATCATTAGTTTTTGTTTTCCTTGTTAATAAAACTTTATAAATTTGCAGCTTTTGAAGTAAAAAAAAGACGACACGATGACGGTTAAGTTGCAAGACAATGACAAAGAACAAGATGAATCCTGACATTTTGGTCGAGTTCACTTGAAAGGATTCAATATATATATGAATGATTGTTCTTATTACTCTAGATTCGGGAGATAATGGGTTCTGAAAATGATAAGAAGCTATTGGATGTAAAAGTAGATAGACTAAGCAGCTTGCCTGATGATCTTATTCATAAAATTCTCTCGTTTAATGACACCCTAGATGCTATTGGAACCAGTACTTTGTCATCTAGATGGAGGTTTATCTGGACTACAATGACGTGTCTTTCTTTTTCAAGTGAGGATTTTCCTAATTTGCCCAAGTTCTCAAAATTTGTTAAACATGTTCTCTCTGGCCGCGATAATCAAAGGGAAGTGTCTTCGGTGGTGCTCAGTTTTCGTGGAAAGGCTAGCCAAGTGTTTGTCAAAAGAATTCTCGACTATGCATTCTCTCACAATGTCCAACAACTAGATATTACATGCTTGGTTGATAGTGATATTGAGTTTCCTCTTTCTCTCTTTAATTCTCAGACTCTCAAACATCTCATTTTAAAACAGCTTGATCACCATAGAGGCCATATTCTGCTAGGTTCGGTGACCCTTACATCAACGTGGGAGGTCCCTAACCACATTGCATCTTGATGGAATCAGACTGTCTCATGACAATACTGATAATTTCAATGGTCTCATCTCGAAGTGTGTGAACTTGAAGAATCTCACCTTAAATAGCTGCAAAATGGTGGGATCGGATAATATTGATTTCAATATTTTTCATTCCCAACTATCTAATCTCGCTTTGGAAGAGGTATCTTGGAATGTGAGGTTGCTCAGTGTGGTTGCACCTAAACTCAAGAATCTCATTATTAGATGTCGAAATTCAATGGGGATTATGATTTCTGCGCCTGACCTTGCCTACTTGCTCCTTCAATGCTATATATGTTTAAAGTTCTCTGCTGACAATTTCCATTCTTTGGAGAAGGCGGATATATCTATTGCCGGAACATACACGGAAGACCCTCAAAATATTGTTGGTCTTTTTCAACTTCTTCACAGTGTAAAAAATCTGACACTTAACTTGGAAATTCTCGAGGTATATAGCTATTTGTTCCTAATGTTTATAGAGTCGTAATTCCGGAAACATTTAAAAGATCCAAGTAAACAAAGTGTGGTGCTTTTTTGTATCGATCACTTATAATTGGAATATTATAATTGTTTTGTAATTTTTGCTGCAGCATCTTTCTTCATCTGTGGATATAATTTCGCATCAGCCTTCTCCGTTTGCTAACTTGAAGAGTTTAGAGATTTATCCTAAACTGTTTGAAAAGTGGCAGCTTCCTAGGGAGATAATAAACGTGTCTACGGAAGTCAAAAACTATTTGCTTGATAGCTCTCCAGGGGCCAACTTCACAATGTTTTCACGCGAGGTATTTATATTATCAAATTTCTTCTTATCTGCCATGCATTGTACTTATAGTAGCACTTAGCAAACTCAATTAGATCCTCGTGTTAGGTTTCAGTTGGAGAGATCTGATGTTACCTAGCTTCTTTTTCTTTTCATTACATCATCAAAAATTATTTTGATGGTAACTTTTGGTATTTTATATTTTATTTTGTTTTCTTCTTTTATGGAACTAAAATAAACGTGCAAACATCTTCATTTCACGAGGGGTTGCAAATGAAGCTAGGCTGAATGTTAATTTCCTTCACTACAACTGTTCTATATGGCCCAAAGGCACATATGAATGATATGATATGGATGCCCTAAATGCTTAGTTGGTAAAATTTAGTTGGGCCCCACACTTGAAAGAAAAAGATGTCAGACTTGTTTAGAAGACTGTTCCAACCTTGGTTTAAAATTGCGCGCATCGACACGAGGTTGTTCAGGATGCGGCTTAATGTGAACGTATCACATCGCAACAGTGTATTGCTCGCATCGGACGCATCACTTCGCAACAGTTTAAATTTTGACTTTTATAGTTTAAGTTGACGTTTTGTTTCTGGTCAAACCATTAAGTTGACATATTTGGTGTTATAACATTAAGTAATATTATTATGCACGTCACTTATTCCAAATTTAATCATTTACTTGTAGAGTAATTTAAGTAGAAATATTATATATTTTTTATTTATTACCTATCTCCGGGCGTCCGTGATGCGCTCGCAACCGCATCGCGCATCACACATCGGTCTTTTGGACCTCGAGCGCAACGGATCGCCGCACGCAATTTAAAACCAAGGTTCCAACTATCTTCTAGTCGAGGACTATCCTAGATTCCTAGTGCATATGCACTATTTAATTGCTAAAAGTTGAGCCTAGCATTTTTTGAGATACTTATTCTTTTACCATTTTACCCAACCTGTGAATGATTGTGTGAACTTTGTAAAATATTGCAATAATTTATGAATTTCCCAATTCATTCTTAATGTTATAATTGTAACACCTTGTTTCACGACAATTTATGTCTGTTCCCGTTTTGAACAGAATATCAACATATGCTAGTTTCGTTGATTATCAGTAATGTACTTTCACGTTTCACCATTTTCTACATAATGATAACATACTTTAGATATCTTTTCCCGAAATAAAGGAGGTTGCCTAAAATGCCTTTAAAAGAAAAGGAAGTTGCGTAAAATGAACGAGAATAAGAATGATGATTGGTATCCATTTCTATTGTGTGCTTTATAACCCTTCCGGGAAAGCAAAATTAGCTTACAAAATCTAGAGTAGTTAACAATTGTGAAGTTGATATATATGTTTTCACAACCTGCAAAATATATGATCATGAGAATGAGAATTGTTACCCCGCTCCTTTTTCTTATGACAAAATCAAGCCAACTATGAAAATATTTACGAGATTATAAAACCATCATAATTCATATCATCAGTGTGTACTTATGTAAGTTATGTTTCTTAAGAGCTCTATTGTAATACGCAGGAGATTATAGCAGAGGAGAATGCCACAAATGCGAAAAACCGTATGGCCGAATTACGAGTGCTTCTAGAGCAAGAGAAAGCTGATATGCAGAGCAACAGGGCTCATACTGAGCAAGAGAATGTACCAATGGAGAGCCACAATGCAAAGATGGATGAGAATGAACTGCAGATGGAGGGAAACGTGGAACATATCAATAGCTGCTGGAAGAGTTTAGGTGAGCAGATTAAGCAAGGGAAAGAGAAGACTGATGACATCGTTCGGGAGTTGTGCGATATTGAAAAGTTGATGACAAAGCTGCCTGCATCAAACAGGGCTGAGATGCAACCATGTTTTTCTAGTCTGTGTACACAAGCTGACAATGTCATGAGTAAGATAAGAGATTGCATGAAGATCCAATATGATGAGAATCAAAGCCGTTTAAATGGATTCTTTCATGAACTTACTAAAACATTGAAGTCGTCTTCATAGCAAATTGTAAGTTTTTGATTTCCCTTGCGCTCACAAGTGATAACCGTAAACAAAATGTCATCTGTTGGTGCTATTTTTTTCTTTTGTTTTGATTTCAGGTCCAGCTTTTTTTGTGTTACCGTAATGCAATGGTCAGCCACCTGCTCGTTCAACTTGGAATGTAAATTTATAAACTTCTAACAGTTATGGACTCAACTACTCGATGGACGTGTTATCAAGTGATTTGGGTCGCAATTTTGTAATATCCTCTATGTATTGATATTTCTCTAGCAGGATTGGGCATAGGACTGGAAAAGTTGTTTTGTGTCATTTTTGTATCTGTCAACTCTTTTTACTACCTATGCAATGTTACTTCTTGTTAACTATATATTTACACATTAAAATAAAAATGGAATTTAATAACATACGTTAGCACTAATGCCATTTTGAATAAAAGCAGTTACACAAAATAATGCAAATGGTAATTGCTTGGTGCTTTTGCATTTAGAGAGAACGGTGTCACGGCGAGGAGGCCTTGCCACTCCTACGTGGACCTCTCGCCGTCCCTCGCCACCACACCGATCAACCTCGCCATCCCTCGTCATCGAATCATTCGTCATGCAGACGACGAGCTAAGCCTCACTGCAAAAGAGCCGTTTGAGTGGGACCCAATTTAATATAAACGGTTTATAATTTATTTGGAGTGTGTGTACAGGAAAATAATAAAAGGTTTGTTGTTTTAGATATTGTAACTCAAAGATGTATCCTTGGATGGGAGGCATTTGGTGTGTGAAATGACAAAGAAGATGAATTGTTTTCTTTGACAAGAGAAATACTGTATTAGGGTTGAAATAAGATTTGTAGGGTTAGTTGTCTTATATATAAAGTGGTATTAGGATTAAATTAATGGGCCATTAACCGTATTATGTGTTTAGTATGCTATTGATGTTGGGCTATTAATTTTATTTTATGGGCTACAATTTGCTATTCCGAAATTTGGCATAATTTATGGGTTATTGGGCTACATTTGGCATAATTGGTTAAACTCTATTTTTTTGGTATTGTTATTTTATGTTTGGGCTACATTCGGCATAATTGGTTAAATTCTTAAAACCGTCGTTAATGAAAAGGGAATTGATACTCACACCACACTTTTTGATTAATGCACCATAATCTGTGCATTACAGTTTGTACCGTACAATACTGTAATGCACAATTTGTGGTGCATTAATCAAAAAATATGGTGTGAGTAATAGTAAGAAAAAAAAGCTAATCAGAACACCCCCTAAAACTACTTATACAAAACCCGAAGATAAATAATCCGTGCATACCTCCACCATTAACTGATCAGGTATTATCTTTAACTAATCAGTATCTCATTATTTCGGTTGGAAATATTTTTCTGTTCTTAGGGTTCGATACAGGGTCCATATTTTAAGGGTAAATCGCGTCAATTTGAATTAAAGTTATTTAAGATAATATTTTGTTTCGAAAGAGGTTACATGTCATAATTCTAGCCGAGATAACTTTTTAATGCCCAAAGTTGAATGATACACTACATCAGTTAACCCTTTCGGCTAAAAACATGACCGATAACATCTTGTGAAAACTAAAGAAAAACCTTATATTGCACACAAATTTAAGTTCGATACCTTAAATCAAGAAAAAAAAATTAAAATATCTTTAATTGACCTAAAGTTTAGTACCTTTTTTGTGCGATTTACCCTTAATTAAACAACCAAAACAAAATAAGTAGCATTTGTTTGGTAAGTAGCTTATGCCTTATGATGAGTAGGTTGAGTGTTTGGATTAGCGTATGATAATATGCTGGCAAAATAGGCTTATAAACTTATTTAAGCCACAAAAATGGTCTAATAAAACCTCTGTATATAAGCTCAAACAATGGCATTTCATATATGGAAATAGGACCTATAAAAGTTTGTATCATTAGTTTTTGTTTTGATCGTTAATAAAGCTCTATAACTTTGCAGCTTTTCAAGTAAACAAAGATGACACCATGACAGTTAAGCAGCAAGACAATAACAAAAAATAAGATAAATCCCGACATTTTGGTCGAGTTCACTTGAAAGGATCCATTATTTAAATATACACGAGTGATTGTCATTATTAATCTAGATTTGGGAGATAATGGGTTCTGAAAATAAGAAGCGACTGGATGTAGAAGTAGATAGACTAAGCAGCTTGCCTGATGATCTTATTCATAAAATTCTCTCGTTTAATGACACCATAGGTGCCATTAAAACCAGTACTTTGTCATCTAGATGGAGGTTTATATGGACTACAATGACGTGTCTTGCTTTTTCAAGTGAGGATTTTCCTAATTTGCCCAAGTTCTCAAAATTTGTTAAACATGTTCTCTCTGGCCGCGATAATCAGAGGGAAGTGTCTTCGGTGGAGCTCAGTTTTTGTGGAAAGGCTAGCCATGTGTCTGTCAAAAGAATTCTCGAGTATGTCCAACAACTGGATATTACATGCTTGGCTGAGAGTAAAATTGAGTTTCCTCTAACTCTCTTTAGTTCTGAGACTCTCAAACATCTCATTTTAAAACAGAATGATCACCATAGGGGCCATATTCTGAGAGGTTGCGTGAGCGTGACCCTTACATCAACGTGGGAGGTCCCTGCTTTAACCACATTGCATCTTGATGGAATCACGCTGTCTCATGACAATACTGATAATTTCAATGGTCTCATCTCGAAGTGTGTGAACTTGAAGAATCTCACCTTAAATAGCTGCAAAATGGTGGGATCGGATAATATTGATTTCAATATTTTTCATTCCCAACTATCTAATCTCGCTTTGGAAGAGGTAACTTGGAATGTGAGGTTGCTCAGTGTGGTTGCACCTAAACTCAAGAATCTCATTATTAGAGGTGAAAAAAATTCAATGGGGATTATGATTTCTGCGCCTGACCTTGCCTACTTGCTCCTTCAATGCTATATATGTTTAAAGTTCTCTGCTGACAATTTCCATTCTTTGGAGAAGGCGGATATCTCTATTGCATACACGGAAGACCCTCAAAATATTGTTGGTCTTTTTCAACTTCTTCACAGTGTAAAAAATCTGACACTTAACTTGGAAATTCTCAAGGTATATAGCTATTGGTTCCTAATGTTTATACCGTTGTAATTCCGGAAACATTAAAAAGATCCAAGCAAACAATGTGTGATACATTTTTGTATTGTGTCCTTATAGTGGTAAAATTTGTTTTGAATTTAGCGCCTCTACTGACTAGCTTATATAATGAAATATTATAATTGTTTTGTAATTGTTGCTGCAGCATCTTTTTTCATCTGTGGAAATAATTTCGCAGCAGCCTTCTCCGTTTGCTAACTTAAAGAGTATAAAGATTTATCCATTGATTTTAAAAATGCGGTGGCTTCCAAAGGAGATAGTAAACATTTATACCAAAGTCAAAAACTATTTGCTAGATAGCTCTCCAGGGGCCACCTTCACAATGGTTTCACGCGAGGTATTTACATTATCAAGGTTATTCTTATCTGCCATGCATCGTACTTATAGCTGCAAAGAGAAAACTCAATTAGATCCTGGCGTTAGGTTTCAGTTGGAGAGAGCTGATGTTACCTAGCTTCTAAGTAGTTCTTTTCATTTTATCATAAAAAATTATTATGATGGTAACTTTTGGTATTTTATATTTGTTTTTGGTTTCTTTTTCTTGGAACTAAAATAAACGTGTAAACATCTTCATTTTGTGAGGAGTTGCAAATGAAGCTAGGCTGAATGTTAATTTCCTTCACTACAACTGCTCCATATGGATGCCTTAAAAGCTTAGTTAGAACTATACATATAGTGTTCCCATTGGAGAGTCGGATCTTTTGCTCACGTGTTAGTCTCTTAGACCTCTTTTCTTAGTATTGGAGTGGTGTTGGGTTATAAGGTACCCTATTCTAACCTGCCATTTGACATAGCCGAATAGGGTCAGACTGCGTCATTGGCGAAATTTAGTTGGGCACCACACTTGAAAGAAAAAGATGTCAGACCTGTTAGAAGACTGTTCCAACTATCTTCTAGTCGAGGACTATCCTAGATTCCTATTGCATATCCACTACTGTAATTGCTAAAAGATGAGCCTAGCATTTTATTTGAGATACTTAGGGTGTGTTTGGGGAGGGGCTTATGGGGGGATTATGGGGCTTGGGCTTCTAAAATAAGCCGGCTTATAAAATAAGTCTCATTTGTCATGCGGGCTTATGAAATCATAAGCCCCTAAAAAGGGCGGGCTTAAAACTTTAGCCCCATAAAAGGGGCTAAAAACTTTAGCCCGAGGTTTATGAACCATAAATTACAAATTTACCCATAAAAATATCTAACATATACCATAAAACTCATTTAGTTATATCCTTTTTAGTAATTTTGCAATAATAAGCCCGAGCCCCAGCCCCCGACCATTTGCCAAACAAGTCTACAAAAATACAAATTTCAACTTCGGCTTATAATAAAAGCCCTAGCCCCAGGCCCCAGCCCCAGCCCATTGCGCCAAACATACCCTTATTCTTTTACCTGTTTACCCAACTTGTGAATGATTGTGTGAACTTTGTAAAATATTTCAACGATTTATGAATATCCCAATTCATTCTTAATGTTATAATTGTAACACCTTGTTTCACGACAATTTATGTCTATTCCCATTTTGAACAGAATATCAACATATGTTATTTTCGTTGATTATAAGTAATGTACTTTCACGTTTCACCATTTTCTGCGAAATGATTACATACTTTAGATTTCTTTTCCCGAAATAAAATGAGGTTGCCTAAAATGCCTTTAAAAGAAAAGGAAGTTTGCGTAAAATGAACGAGAATAAGAATGATGATTGGTGTCCATTTCTATTGTGTGCGCTGTAACCCTTCCGGGAAAGCAAAATTAGCTTACAAAATCTATAGTAGTTATCAATTGTGAAGTTGATATATATGTTTTCACAATCTGCAAGATATATGATTAAGAGAATGAGAATCCCGCCCCCTTTTTTATGACAAAAGCAAGCCAACTATGAAAACATTTATGAGATTATAGAACCATCATAATTCATATCATCAGTGTGTACTTATGTAAGTTATGTTTCCTAAGAGCTGTATTGTATTATGCAGGAGATTATGGCAGAGGAGAATGCCACGAATGCGAAAAACCGTATGGCCGAATTACGAGTGCTTCTAGAGCAAGAGAAAGCAGATATGGAAACCAACAGGGCCTATACTGAGCAAGAGAATGTACCGATGGAGAGCCACAATGCAAAGATGGATGAGGAACAAAATGCACTAGATGACAACAAACTGCAGATTGAGGAAAACGTGGAACATATCAATAGCTGTTGGGAGAGTTTAGGTGAGCAGATTAAGCAAGGGAAAAAGAAGATTGATGGCATCATTAGTCAGTTGCGCATTATTAGAGAATTATTGACCATGCTGCCTGCATCAAAGAGGGATGAGATGCAACCGTGTTTTTCTAGTCTGTGTGCACAGGCTGACAATATCATGAGTAAGATAAGAGATTGCATGAAGATCCAATTGGATGAGAATCAAAGCCGTTTAAATGTGTGCTTTCATGAACTTGCTACAACATTGCAGTTGTCTTCTTAGCAAATTCTAAGTTCTTGATTTCCTATGTGCTCACGAGTGATAAGCGTAAACAAAATGTCAAGTGTGATGCAGTTTTTTTCTTTTATTTTGATTCCACGGCCAGGTTCTTCTTTTTTGTGTTACCACAATGCTCGTGCAACTTGGAATGTTAATTTATAAACTTCTGACACTTATGGACTCAACTACTCAAGGGACATCATGCAAACTAGATGATTTTGGGTTGGATTTTGTAATATCCTCTATGCATTGATGTTTCCTAGCAGGATTAGGCATGGGATTGGAAAAGCTGTTTTGTGTCATCTTTGTATCTGCCAACTATTTTTACTACCTATGTGAAGTTGCTTTTTTTGTTAACGGCGGCAATATATAAAATCGAAACTAGCAAAACGCTAGAAAATTACATAAAGTTTACAGTTAATCTAGGATTTTGCAACCAATTACTCCAGAAAACATGAAATTTAGGATTTCTACACTAATCCAAAGAAAAGACAGAGACTGTATGAAATCCCAGAGAAACGCCTCAACAAGTTTAGAGAAACTAAACAACAATATATTCTGGAAACACCAAATCGACCACTTCAACGTAAGCGCAACAACATCCAAGCAATTCCTAACTTTGCTTGGCAGCCTAGCACTATCAATCCAAGTGACCCACTCCAAAATAGAAGACATAACAGGAAGATTTAGCTCCCACCAGCGAGCTACTAAACACCAAAGATCCACAACCATCTCACAGGAGAAGAAAAGATGATTAACAGTCTCAACATCACGACCACAAACTCGACACAAAACCGAGCCTATATCAATACCTCTCCTATCAGGTTGACTAGTAGGAATCCTGTTCACCTTCAATCTCCAAAAGAAAACATTAACTTTAGCAGGAACTAAACGATTCCATCTAGTGGCCACAGAATCAACATCCAAAATCATAGCATCAATAAAACAACGAGCTGAAGCAACTGAATACCTAACCGAGACACCATGGGACCAAATCCGACCATCATTCTAAGATGTGAGCGTAACCTGGGTTGTAATGTCGTGTACTGAAGAAGCTCATCACCTCCTCTTGGAG
Source organism: Chrysanthemum makinoi (assembly GCA_910596185.1). NCBI lineage: Eukaryota > Viridiplantae > Streptophyta > Magnoliopsida > Asterales > Asteraceae > Chrysanthemum > Chrysanthemum makinoi. Next base: position 69,908,303 of record OU343220.1, on the reverse strand, counting down.
GCCTTTTGAAAGCCGAGAACCGGTCCAAGAGACTCACACGCTCCGCAATGGTACACGATTTGGCATCATCCAAAGCGTACACCCTAGGGAATTGCAATTTTAAAGGGCTATCACCACACCAATCATCATCTCAAAAGGAAATCGAAGATCCATCCCCAACCTTTCGTTTACACAAGGAAAGGAGATCAACGCCTTTCTCTATAAGCTATTTGGTGCCCTTCAAAATCGCAATCCAAGGACTAGAGGTAGAACTGGTGGACGACGCCTCTCCTATACGACGCCTCTCCTATACGACCAGTAATCCCATAGATATTCTTAATAACCTTTATCCAGAGATCATCAGAACTCACCCTAAATCTCCAAATCCATTTGAACATGAAGAGCTCTGTTCAAAGCATAAATACTACCTAAACCGCCAAGCTCTTTACTTGCCAAGCATTTCCTATCTTCTAAATCACCTCCAATGAAAAAATTATTGAGCATGGACTCTAAATTTTTTTCAATAGCAACCGGAACTTTATAAAGCAACATATAGTAGGTCGGTAAATTCCCGAGCACCGCCTTAATAAGAGCCAATCTCACACCTGCAAAGAGAGTTCGGGAATTCCACGTAGATAGTTTATGCTTAAACTTATCCAAAACACCCTTCCAGTTAGATATATGAGACATGTTACAACCAATAGGAACACCCAAATAAGTAAAAGGAAACATGGGCACCTCACTCCCCAAAACGGATTTCAACTCCGAAGACTCCTCGTGATCAACCCCAGCACCCAAAAGCTTACTTTTATGGTCGTTAATTTTAAGACCAGAAGTAAGAAAGAAACATCGTAATTTGCCAATCAAATTGTTAGCATTTTGGAGCGACCAGTCCCCCATAAAAATAACATCATCAGCGTTCATCAAATGAGACATCAAGATACCCCTTTGACCAATCAAAGCGCCTTTAAATAGCCCGATTTGTAAAGCCTTGTGAATAACTGCATGCATGCCTTCCATCGCCAAAATAAACAAAAAAAGGAGACAACGGGTCTCCCTGACAAAGACCTCTACAAATCTCAAACTCATTAGTAGGGGCTCCATTAACCAAAATAGAGGCACGAGCATTCAAAAGGCATCCCTCTATCCATCTTCTCCACTTAAAACCAAACCCCATTTTCGACATGACCAAATCCAAGAACTCCCACCTAATAGAATCATACGCTTTTTCAAAATCAACTTTAAAGATCATAAGTCTTCTTTTTCTTGTCCGATACCACTCTATCACTTCATTAAGAATCAACGGGCCTTCAATGTTCCTACCTTTAATAAAAGTAGCTTGCTCACTACTCACACATTCTTCAATCACCAGAATTAGGCGATTAGCTAAAAGTTTACCAATAATTTTATATTGGCACCCAATTAGACTAATCGGTCTAAAATCATACACAACCTTCGGATCCGAAACTCTGAGAATCAAAGCGATAAAGTATGGGTTACACCCTTTAGGGATGTGAGCAGTAACATAAAAATCCTCCACAAAACGAAACACATCCTTCTCAATGATAGACCGGAATTGTTTAAAAAAAGCAAACGTGAAACCATCAAGGCCTGGAGCACGGTCTCCACCACAATCCCACACCGCTCGTTTAATCTCTTCAAGAAAAATAAGGACTTCCAGGTTTTCAGAGTGAAGAGAAGATAAATGTTTAGGGAGATCAACCCCAAGCCAGGGCTGAGTCCCCTCAAAAGGAGCAAATCATTTCCGAAAATGGTCAAGAAATTCAGCTTTAACCAAAATTGGTTCTTCAATCCAGGAACCGTCTTTAAGCACACCTTTAATAGCCATATTTCTTCTTTTCATTTTTAAAATACCATGCAAACATTTATGGGGTGCTTGGTTGAGGGGTATAAGGGCTAATCAATGGGTAAGGAAATGAAACATGGTGCTTGGTTGACTCTAATGCAATGACCAATTACCCAATAGTGGGTAATGGGCCATTACCTAATAAATTTGGGGGAATGGTTTCCTTACCTTTTCTCTTTCCTTAGTATTCTATTTTCCTTTCTCTTTCCCATCATTACCGAGTTTGAACCAAGCGCACCCTTAGCATTTTCGTCACCCTCCAATGCCCATTTAACCTCAGCTTTTTGCGCCAAGTCTTTGGCCTCCGATCTATCTAAATCACTAAGAATTTTACGCGACTCATTATACATCACCAAATCATCCTTGGACGCTAGACGTTGATCAACAAGGACATCAATAGTTGCAACACGATCTAGATGTTTCCTTTTAACAACATTAAGTTTAGCTCGATTTGAAGTACTCCAGTTGTTGCGAAGAACGCACTTCAAATTTGAAGCTTCTTTTTAAAGTCAACCATGCCATTGAATTCATCAATTCCATCATTTTGCCAAGTTTCAACCACAAGCTCGTTAAAACCCTCCATATCAAGCCACAAATTAAAGAACCGGAAAGGAATAGGTCCATAATCAGTCAATTTCTCCTTCAAAAGAATCGGTCTATGATCTGGCAAGAATTTCTCCAAAATCATTGCTGCAGTCCCATGAAACACATCAAGGAAACTCTCGGACACCAAAAATCTATCCAACTTATTTTAGACATCACTTTATCTTTCCAAGTAATCGAATAGCCTCCAAGAGGGATATCAACTAACTCCGCATCTAAAGTAAAATAGTTAAAAAAAATCAGATTGTCTGTGATGAAAAACCGATCCAAACCTCTCTGCTCGCTCTCGAACCTCATTAAAATCCCCCATCAAGACTATAGCCGTGTTCCACCCCCCGCGTCCCACCTATGAAGAATAGATAACAAAGAAGACCACAAAAGCCTCTTATCCGACAAAGATTGCGGCGCATAAACAGAAACGAACATAAGAGGAGTGTTTGTGGGCAACCACATACCTTCCACGACCACATAATTATCACAACAAAAAACTTTAGATTTCCGATACAACTTGTTCCAGATACAAAGAATACCCCTTGAACGGCCTCTAGCAGAACTAGAGGCAAAATCGAAAAAAGTATTACCCCTACTTGACTACTTGATTTTAATTATGTATATATTTTTATTATTGATTTTGGGTAGATGACATGTAGCCGGTCACACCCCTACCCAAGGATAAAGGGAGTGCTTCCAGAAAAACGTCTAGCACCGTCATAAAATTATTTCTTTTTAAAATTTATGGGCATTCGGTTCCGGAACCGGCCGATCCAAACCGATGGATCTGAGATGATCTGGACCTGTTCGGTTGTTCTCGGTTATTATTCTGGTTCTGGCCCGGTTCTTTGGTTCTTATGCTCATCTTTTGTGTTACTCGTCTACCCACACAAAGATATGATATGTGCCATACAACAATTTTAACAACAATACCTCTGGAAGGTGATTTTTCCACATTTTACCCATGTGTACCTCTCTTCTTGAGCCAACTCTTCACGTTATCTAGCAACCTCTAGCATTCTCGAGTAATTGGTCATGTACACGCTGCTCATGCAATCACGTCAATTTTTAGGTAACACCCTAATTAAGATGGCTTGAGTAACACCCTAAAAATGTGATGACGAGTAATTGGTTACGTACACGCTGCTCATGCAATCACGTCAATTTTTTTACTTCAAATTCTTTACTTTTCTTCTTTAAGTGATACTCGATAACATAGTGTTATATTAGTATTTATTGAAGCAAGATAAGTTGAAGTGAAGTTAACAGCAGGGCAAAAAAAATGTAAAAGTACTCTAACAACAACCATATATTTGCTTTCCAGAAATCCATATTTCTTCACCAATTTATGTTGTAAATACATAATTTAAAAGTTGCAAAAAACAACATACAAAAAGGCTCATATTTCCGCTATCCAAACATGAAAGTTTCTGCCATATTTCTGGTGTTCAAGGGCCCGAACTATGCTGTAAAAACAGCAGTTAAAAACTGTGAAAACAGCATTTGAAAGATGTATAAAACTACATATAAATGTTGTAAAAGAGTATACATATGACACATAGATATCAGATCCTCTTATTCCTAATCAATTTGATGATATACAAATACAAAAAAAATAGTAAAGTACCAATTTACACTACTTTATTGTTGGTGTCTTGCAGCAGGGCAAAATATCACCGGAAATAACACTAGAAGGCATCAAATCGCGTGTTAAAATTTCCCAATTCATCTCTTTACTATTGTTGTTTTACAGCAATCCCAAATACATATTAAAAACAGTTTTGGGTTTTAGTTGCCAACTATAATTAAAAGTAATAAACATTTAAATTTAGAAACATGATGTCAACATCTTTTCTGTTTCACATACCGATAGTATTACCTGTCAAAGGCCACTTAACTCTTGTACGAAATTGTTATGCTAATTCATGTATTTGCAATTTTCAAAATTAAGCTGGTTGTTCAAAAGTCTAAAATGAATTTACCTGTTTGAAGTGTTTGGTTATTAAAAGTGTCTCTCTTGTCTTCAAGACACTAACTATACCAAAATCAGCATCAACCTGTAGCAAATTTCAAAGATTTGAGATAGTGACATTTACCTTAGAGTTTTAATAAGCACATACTTTTATAATGAAAGCAATATCAAATGAGGGTGACTATGACATTGACCCATGTTTTCTATCTTCTACTAAGCTTTTAAGCTTGATCATCTCTATAATAGAATCCTCCTACTACTCCTATCATTATTTCACTCTCTAGTTGCAGTCTTTACTGATCCACTATCTTATATTGTTTCTATCAGTAAGTGTATGTATGCAAGTATGCAACACTTACAATTGTTAGTATTAAACTAATTATAACTATATTAACCTTTTAGATCACAGATTCAAACTTGTTTTAATTTACTCGAAACATCCATTTCAAACCATCTGCTAAAAGACCAAGGTTCTGAAACATGTATTGGTCTCTTAATTTATAACACTCCAAACCACCCCTATAAGTAGTTCAAATAAACACTGCTAAACAGTCCTATTAGTTTTTAATATAAGTACTCCAAACAGCCCCTATAAGTAATTTAGCGCAGTAAACAGTGCCACTGTGTCTCACAATGTTCCACTAAACTTTAAGCATACCTCCTCGACCTCATAGCTCGACACCCCACCGAACACAAAAAAAAACCAATCATAAGCTAAACAACCTCAATACACCAAACTTAAAAACCTTGAAAGTGTATGTTAAGGCTGGCACTAATCTATCAATAACCTGAAATACAAATTTACCAAACACTATTCGGATTTTTCACTGAATTCCGAAATAGTTACCAAACAATCTTTTGCCACTGAATTATGAAAATTGTTAGCATTGGATAGTTATAAAGATACTAATCTTACCTCGTTAATCCATGAAAGAATTCCGCCATTGTAACCATATGAATAAGCAATTTGCCACTTTTGAACCTCGAATCTGGCACAAACAACTCTATCACAATAGTTCAACATTGTTCCTAAGCCATTGTGTGGTATCAAGTGTTATTCCTTTAATACTCGTGCTTCAGCTTGTGTCGGATCATCCCGAACCTGGACCAATAATTGTGTTATTAATTAACCGAATAATACTGTAAATGTTACTTCCAGCACTCTATTCTCGATAAGGCTAATCATGTTACAGCTAGAAGTTTCATGGTTGTGACCAGTCGCCTGATCTGCCATTTTACTGGTAATGCATCCAGTAGTTCAGAAAAGTATGTTGCATATCCATATTCGGGGAAAAAAAACACTCACAAATGAGTTCAGTTGCACGCTCAATCGAGATGCCTTTTCAGTCTTGCACATTCTTTGCTTCGGCCCCTTTTTCCCTGCTTCATTCCATATCCAGCCAGTACCCTACACAAATTTTAAAGAAATTAAAAATTTTGTCACGTTCGCAATAATTTTCACACAAATCATTCATCTTTGGAGACGTACATTCACCCATATACACGGATACCTCCCGTTCCATATCCACCAGATGCAATGTCATTAGTATCTGAAAAGTTTGTGCATTTTTTAACCTCCTCATAAGGGAACAACTTTACTCTTTTCAGTTAAAGTGACGGCAACAATTCCTTTAGTTTCATCCCATAATGCTACATGTTTGACAAAAGAAATGATCACATTACGAACTATCTTTTCAAACATAATAAAAACAGTCGGTGAAAAGGATTATATTGGTTTATACCAAACGGGTGTTGTCATTCGGACATGAGAGCTATCGTTCTTCCATAAAAGTTTAGTAATTTGAATAGGTGAGGTGCCATGAATGTATAGCATTGCAATAATAATTGTAACATAAATAAAATCACAAAGGCACAAATAACTTCTTATGCAAAACAACTCACGCGGTGTTGATCACAATAAGTAAAACCTGCACAAAATAGCCAATTGTATAAGTAATCCCAAACCGGAAACAATATTTATATAATACCTCCCAACCGGAGAATCTTTAATGACAATAACCTAGTAAAAACTAAAAATAACACAACATCAACCAAAAGACGGTACCTTGTGATCGTAGGAGATCGTCGGATCATATGCAGTTGGTTGTGGCGGCCAGAATGTGGGCAGGGTAATAAAAAAACATCCAAAATTCCTGGTTTTACATGTTTAACACTACGTTATACGTAATAAAGATATAAACTACTACTACTACTATAATAACGTGTAAATAAATTCTTTATAATAACATTAAACTGCTATTGTGACTAAAAAATTTCATATTATTTATTTAAACACCCACCTTAACTTTGATGGCCTATTGATCTGAACAAACATGCTGAAAAACTTACCAGCACGCCGACAAAACAAAATTATTAACAATTAATCATAAAAGCATATGAATTACATCGAAACGACATCAAGCTTTACATAAATAAATTCAAAAGCTAAAACAACTAAAATAAATCACTTACACAATACGAATTTCAGCGTTTGTAAAATTGTTTACAAACCTTTATGAGAGATGAAGAGCAAATGAAGATTGAAATCATTTTTTTTTCTTCGTAAACCCTCAACAACGTCAACCATTATTGATTATTTCCTATTAGTTCCTATCACGCCAAGACCTTCGACCTGAGTTTTTAGCATGAATATTATTTTTGATAGGACTGTAAACCATCATATTTTAGACAACAACAACAATAAACCCAATCCCGCCTAGGCAGGGTACGGGAGAGGTAAAATGTAGACAGATCCTACCCCTACACCAGGGTAAACCCGTGTGTAGAGAGAAGCCTTCCAACGAGACCTCCGGCAAGTGCATGTGTGCTAGTGCAAAGGATAGACAAAAACAATAGGCAAAAGTGTAGTAAAAAGCAAGCAAGCAAACAAGCAAGAAGGGCATACAGGAAAAGGAACCATGCACAGCACGCCGAAAATAAGCCAATAGCAAAGCGCAACAGAGATAGACCCAAAGCCGGGCACACCAAAAGAAGGGGCAACACAGAGCAAAGCAAAGAAGCACACGAGGTAAAAACTCAAGCGAGAAAAACACGTAGCACCAAAAAAAAAAAAAAAAACGCGGAGAAATACGAAGCAGGCAAAACCTAAGGGAGCAACACTAGCACAACGCAAACCACGCACGGGGCCTAAGACTACGGCAGAGCAAAAGAGCCACACAACAAAACACGCAAGGAGGCAAAAGGGGACACCTAAAAGCCATGCACCTAGCACCACTACCCGCAAATCCTAATTCTATCCCTCCACCCCTTCCTATCTGAGATCATGTCCTCGGTCAAACTAAGCTCCATCATGTCAAGCTTAAGTCTATCCTCCCATCTGATATTGGGTCTTCCTCGCCTTCTCACGCCATCTACATCTAACTGTGGCCTCCTCCTGACATGTCCGAACCACCTCAACCTTCCTTCTCTCATTTTCGAAACAATATTCCCGACCTCAAGTTTTGCTCTGAAAACTCCGTTCGGGATCATGTCAAGCAAGGTTTTACCACAAGTCCATCTTAGCATCCTCAGTTCAGCCACCTCTACCCTGTTAGCATGTGCCTTTAATATGGGCCAACATTGGTAGCCGTACAAGATAGCCGGTCTAATCGCCACCTTATAGAATTTTCCATTTAACTTAAATGGGATGTTCTGTCCAGAAAGGACTCCTGGCCGCCCTCCATCTCGCCCACCCCGCTCTAATCCGGTGGGTTACGTCCTCATCTATCCTCCCTGATTAATGTATTATCGATCCTGGTATCTAAAGACTCCTTGGGTGTCGGGATCGATCACCGATATGAATATCAATGTGTTGGTGACACGGCTCAATCCTCCCAAAATCACATCTCATATATTGATCTTCTCCCTGCTCACGAAGGCCATTGTCTTCTAGAGCCTTCCTCCAGTGCTCGAGTCGGTGTTTAACCCCGCCGATTCGCCACCAACACAATGTCATCAGCAAAGCTCATGTTCCACGGGATGCCCTCTTGTACCCCTCTAGTTAACTCATCTAGAATCAAGGCGAAGAGGTAAGGGCTAATGGCGGATCCCTGGTGGAGCCCAACTTCCACAGGGAAAAACTCTGAGGTCCCCACTGAGGACCGTACACGAGTCTTAGCACCCTCGTACATGTCCCTAATGACTCTCACGTATCTATTTGGGGTTCTTCTATCGATAAGAGTTCTCCAAATCAACTCGCGCGGGACGCTATCATAAGCCTTTTCAAGATCAAGGAACGCTATCATAAGAGTTCTCCAAACCATCATATTTTAGAGAATCTCCAAAAAAAATTACTTGCACTGAACTGAAAACATGAAAATTTCAATTTCTGAAACATACCCACCAAAATTAAACAAAAACCCACAAATCTTAACACTATAAAACACTAAATTAACGGATAATTGAAGCTGAATCGAGTAAAAAGAAAAATAATCTTATGGCAAAAAAACCCCAAAATCGAAACCCTAACTATTGGGTTTTGATTATATGATTTGAGCGTATTTATGTGTTTGTGTGTGATGTATGATTTACCTGGATGATTTTTTTTATGATTTACATGTATGTGTTTGTGTGTGGCTTCTAGAATGCTGAGTTTTGTTTTGTGTGTGCGTGTTTGTGAAAGATATATATGGAGGAAGAAGAAATATCTAGAACGGGGAAACGGAACCGACACACTGTACATGCCAACAACCATTTCCCATCTTTTGTAGTAACTTTAGTATATGTATACATTTCTGACAGTATACCGTGAACAATTAAAGTGCAAACACACTTCCACCAATGTTAGAATGCCACAACTTTGTATTGTGTACTACATTTTGTATAGCACCAATTGAATGGTGACACCATATCATGTATGCATACCATTTTGATACAACCCCAACTCCTAATAGTATATATATATATATAATGTTGACGGTTTTTAGCGACACTCAACTTTGTTTTTGTTGCTTTTAGTATAGGAGCTGACGGTTTCCACTAATGATGTTGGCGGTTGTGATGTAAAAGAAAAGAAAAAGGGTCTTGCGAAACATTGTTATTTCGTACGAAAAAAATTCAAATTGAAACTAATCAAATGAAACAATGTTATTATCTTATTTGTATATGTGTTTCACGCTATTTGATTTGCTATTTATAAAATCAACATAAACGATAGGGGTTAGAAACTATGATCTTGAACATGATTTTCAGAAGATAATATAACTCATTTGGTTTTTTAAAGAACTAGAGATGACGAGTGAAGAAATTGTTCATTTCAATAACTAAACGCAACTTAGGTTCCTAAACGAACACAAAAATTCGTCCCATGTGTGTTCGAATATTACATGGGAACTAATCTTATGTGTTAGATCCGTAGCATAAGTATATCAACAAATTTGAAACAAATGAGATTCAACTAAATTTAAAAGCATAATAAACACCACCTGGTTGATAACAAATTAATAAACAATATGTATCTGTCGCTGCGGGTATCAATGCGTATAACACTTTTGATAAAAAACATGTGAAGCGAGAATTACATACAGATTGGTAGACTATAATCGTGTTTGAGAAACTATGGAAGTATAGTTTTATCACGAGATTATCAATATAATCAATAACTTTCAAAAGAGATCACTCTGTTTTCGAATTTACTTTTGAAGAAAAAAAGAAAGATTTGTGATGGTAAAAAAAATCGCGTTATTGAGATTTTTTTGGAGAAGAGAGGAGAGTAAATGATTTTTTAGGAGATGAGAGAAAAGTAAAAGAGAGTAAATTACACAAAAATTACTCTTCTAATTTTCTTCCCAAATTAGGATAATTTGAAAAGTAAGTAAGAAATTACGCCAAAAAAATTATGTCTTCTTTTCTTTTCTTTCTTCTTAGCCTGGGAACAAAAAAATAATAATAAATAAAAATATACAATCCTCTCATCTTCTTCTCACTCCTCATCTTTTCATACACTTCCTCTTCATTTCTCATTGGAGTGTAAAACTAGACATTATGAGTAAATTACTTTAATAGGTGAACTTAGTGTAATTTGTTTCATAGATATCATAAAGAGATGAGAAGTAAATTACATTAACTTAAATGAAGAATACACAACCATTTAAAGTAAGTGCAAATGGCACAAAAATGTACCAAACTTAGGTTTCATTTCCAATCAAGGTATTCTTTTTTTTTCTTACATAAAAAGTTTCCCAACAATTTTTTTGGTGGATTTGGGTTTTTTACTGACGTTCGTTAACTCACTTCGTTAGTAAATTACATGTTAGGTCATCGAATTCGTATAATCATTTCATGCAACTTCCAAAAAAAAATTTGAATTTTTTTTACATGTTTGGTCCTTGAATTCGTATAATCATTTCATGCAACATCCAAAAAAAAATTCGGATTTTTTTTAAAAAAAAGTAATTATCGAAAAAACAATTATTAAATTTTTTAAAAAATAAAGTTTTTTTAAGAAAAAGATGGAATTTTTTTTAAAGAATTTTGTTTTTGTTTTTTTTAATTCAAATTTTTTTTTCAAATTTCGAAAAAGAAGTCATAGAAAAAAAATTAAAAAATTTTGAAAAAAAAAATCGAAAAGAATTTTATTTTCTAAATATTTTAAGAATTTTTTTTTGATAATTATTTTTTATATTTCTTTTTTCAAAATTTCGAAAATATTTTTTCGAAAAACAAAATTTAGAAAATAAATTTTCAAAGAAAGTTACTAGAAAAAAAAATTTTAAAAATTATTACATGAAATTATTACATGAATTCGAGGACTAAACATTTAAAAAAAATTGAAATTCTTTTTGGATGTTGCATGAAATTATTACATGAATTCGAGGACTAAACATGTAAAAAAAATTGATTTTTTTTGGGATGTTGCATGAAATGATTATACGAATTCGAGGACCAAACATGTAATTTACTAACGAAGTGAATTAACGAACGTTAGTAAAAAACCCAAATCCGCCAAAAAAATTTGTTGGAAACCTTTTTATGCAAGAAAAAAATAATAGTACCTTAATTGAAATTAGACCATAAATTTGATACCATTTTATGCCATTTGCCCTTAAAGTAATTACGAAGGACGACTAGCTTGCCAACAATGAGTATTTGTTTAATTAATTTTACATAAAAGGTTATGCTCTTTTGAAAGAATACATCTTTTAAATGTTTATGATTTATTACATCCTTAATACAATTTCATCCAAACAATTGTTATAAAGACTAGAATCTTAATCATATTAAAAACAACATCAAAAGATCTTTAAGCAACTAACAAAAACAACACACCCAAATCCCGAAAGGTATCGAGGGTAAATGAGGAAATCCTCCTATCTCGAGATAAACCGGGGGTAGAGAGACTGCTTCCAGCGAGACATCCGGCAAGTGCAGTGGTGTGCGGGTGAAAGAAAAGAAAAAAGCAGAAGCGGCCTTGAAAACCAACAAGCAAAAGCAGGAAAAACAAGGCAAGGGGGCACGGGGCAGACCTAAGGGGGCAACACAGAGCAAGGCGAAAACAACGCACGGGCCTAAAGCTAAGGCAGAGCAAAAACAAGGCACCAAAAACAAAAGCACGACAAGAAAAGCAGGCAAACTAAAACAACACATAGCAATGCACGGAGCCTAATGTTACGGCAAAACAGAAATGAGGCACCAAAAACCTAAACGATGGGGCAAGGCAATAAAGAGTCAACTGAAATTCATAAATTTATACCCAATTTCTTTTTAAGTTGAAAAATATTATCCAAATGAAAATAGCAAGCTCATAAAGAGCAAAAATAAAGCGTTGATTTTGGCTTATATAGTTGGCTTATGATTTATTTGTTTTTGGGTTTAAGTTTCATAAGCTCACTTTAGTGGCTTATTTTGAAACTTTTTGATTTATATAATTTATTATGCCATATTTTTGTGGCTTATTTTGAAACTTTTCGGCTTAAATAAGTTTATCATATAATAAATTAATTATCTTAACTATTTAGGAAAAACAAAAAAAATAAAAGGTGAAAAACTTAAAGTATTTGTGAAAGTTCTTACACTATTTTTGAACACCATATGCAAAACTAGAAACTATTAACACACTATTAATACATATCGAAAACCGGGTTGACCTGAGTCGCTTCAAACATAACGGGTTGATTCGGTTTAATTTGACCCGTTTTGTTGATTGAAATGGTTCAATCGGTTGAGCCGTTCGAGTCAAATCGGGTTTCAAAATATTATGTGAATCCCCAAATCCGCAAACTATTACTCCCGGGTTTCAATGAGACTTAAAAGTCGAAATAAGCAATGAAAAGTGAAATAATCGCTAACCCTGCTATATAATCCAGAACACCACCTAAAAATAAAATATAATCCGTGCATACCTCCTCCATTAACTGATGAGCCAAACGCAGGAAGGTATTATCTCATTTCCTTTTTCACGTTTTGTATTTCCAATTGAACTAATTTTCTGCTTTTAGGGATCCATATTTTATGTGTTTGGACTAGTTTCTGTTAATAAAACGACCAAAATTATATACAGTACCTAGTTTTTGTTTAGCCTTTTATTTAGCTTATGATGAATAGGTTGAGTATGATAAAATGGTGGGAGATGATAAGGTGGATTACTCATTACTGTCAATTCATCAAAACTCAAGTAGATACCGCGTTCTTAGATTGCTTCACAAAACTGGTTAGAGTAGGAACCTTGTGACAAATATTTTATTATTCGACTTTTGAATGGCTCTGTTTGTCGGTCGATTATAGCAGCAGAAGATATTTTCAAAGTTAACTTAATTGTCGTTGAGCATGCTTACAATTCAGTTTTGGTTACTGATTTGAGATAAAGACACTAGGTGGTGTGTCGAGTTTAGAGGCAATAAAGGACATTCGTAGCTAGAGGAATTCATTAAGCTCAAACAATGGCATTTCATATATGGAAATAGGACCCATAAAAGTTTGTATCATTAGTTTTTGTTTTCATTGTTAATAAAACTTTATAAATTTGCAGCTTTTGGGGTAAAAAAAAAGACGACATGATGAAGGTTTAGCAGCAAGACAAAGACAGAGAAAAAGATGAATCTTGAAATTCTGGTGGAGTTCACTTGGAAGGATACATGAATGATTGCTCTTATAAATCTAAATTGGGTAGAGAATGGGTTCGGAAAATTATAAGAAGAGATTGGATGTGGAAGTAGATAGACTAAGCAGCTTGCCTGATGATCTTATTCATAAAATTCTCTCGTTTAATGACACCCTAGATGCTGTTAAAACCAGTACTTTGTCATCTAGATGGAGGTTTATCTGGACTACAATGACGTGTCTTGCTTTTTCTAGTGAGGATTTTCCTAATTTGCCCAAGTTCTCAAAATTTGTTAAACATGTTCTCTCTGGCCGCGATAATCAGAGGGAAGTGTCTTCGGTGGTGCTCAGTTTTCGTGGAAAGGCTAGCCAAGTGTTTGTCAAAAGAATTCTCGACTATGCATTCTCTCACAATGTTCAACAACTGGATATTACATGCTTGGTCGAGAGTGATATTGAGTTTCCTCTATCTCTCTTTTGTTCTCAGAGACTCAAACATCTCATCTTAAAACAGGCTTATTGCGATAGGGGCCATAAACCGAGAGGTTCCGTGACCCTTACATCAACGTGGGAGGTCCCTGCTTTAACCATTTTGCATCTTCATGGAATCATGTTGTCTCGTGACAATACTGATAATTTCAGTGGGCTTATCTCCAAGTGTGTGAACTTGAAGAATCTCACCTTAACAAGGTGCCACCTGGTGGGATCGAATATTATAGATTTCAGTATTTTTCATCCCCAACTTTCTAATCTCACTATTGACAAGGTACCCGTGTTTGTGAGATTGCTCAGTGTGGTTGCACCTAAACTCAAGAATCTCATTATTAGAAAACGTACATATTCTTCAAGCGGGATTATGATTTCTGCGCCCGACCTTGCCTACTTGCTCCTTCAATGCTATAATTTTTTAACGTTATCGGCTGAAGATTTCCATTCTTTGGAGAAGGCGGATATCTCTATTGACAAACCATACAAGGAAGACCCTCAAAATATTGTTGGTCTTTTTCAACTTCTCCATAGTGTAAAAGATCTTACACTTAACTTGGAAATTCTCGAGGTATATAGCTCTTGGTTCCTAATGTTTATACCGTCATAATTCCCAAAACATTAAAAAAGATTTGAGCAAAACAAGTGTGACTCTTTTTCGTATCTGAGTTCTTATAGGCGTAAAAACATAATTGGAATATTAAGATTGTGTTGTAATTTTTGCTGCAGCATCTTTCTTCATCTATGGAAATAATTTCACATCAGCATTCTCCGCTTGCTAACTTAAAGAGTATAAAGATTTATCCATTATCAGTATATAAGTGGGAGCTTCCAAGGGAGAGAGTAAACATGTCTACAGAAGTCAAAAACTATTTGCTAGATAGCTCTCCAGGGGCCACATTCACAATGGTTAAACGTGAGGTATTTATGTCATCAAGTATTTTCTTATTTGCAATGGATCATACTTATACAAGGCTAGCAGCAATTAGCAAAGTAAATTAGATCCTCATGTTAGGTTTCAATTGTAGAGATATGATGTTACCTAGCTTCTTATTTTTCATTTTATCACTTGAGTTCTAAATTTATTTTGATGGTAACCTTTTGGTATTTTGTATTTGTTTTTGGTTTCATTTTTTTGGAACCACAGTAAACATGTAGACATCTTCATTTCGTAAGAGGTTGCAAATGAAGCTAGGCTGAATGTTAATTCTTTTCGCTACAACTGTTCCATAGGGCCCGAAAGCACATATGATATGGATGTCTTAAAAGCTTAGTTAGTATGCTGAACTTTACCTATAGTGTTCCCATTGAAGAGTAGGATCTCTTGCTCACGTGTTGGGTTATAAGGTACCTCATTATAACCTGCCTATTAACATAGCCTATTGCCGTTGGGTTATAAGGCACCATACTTGACAGAAATAGATGTCAATCCAACTATCTTCTAGTCAAAGACTATCCTAGACTCGTAGTGCGTATGCGCTACTGTAATGGCTAAAAAAGGAGCCTAGCATTTTTTTTTTGGTATAATCATATTTTAACCTCTTTACCCAACATGTGAATGGTTGTGTGAACTTCGTAAAATATTTCAGCAATTTATAAGTTTTCCAATTTTTTCTTAGGGGACGCTTGGTTGAAATAGAGGAATAAAAATGGGAAAGGTAAAGGGAATGCTAAGGAATGAATTACCCTCAATTTCCATAACCCCCAAGTTGTAGGGTAATGCTCCGTTACCTTGTTTTGGGTAATGGTCCATTGCATAATAGTATACCAAGCATAAGTAATGATTATCTTTCCCATGCCTCACCCTCTAAGGGTACTGGCAACCATGCGTAAGAGATTTTTTCATGCCTAATCATCCACCAATAATATCCCTCCATCTCACCTCATACCAATCTCATACCTAACAATAGATTTTTAGTGGCAACCATGCCTAACTCATTACTTTTTTTTTTCTAATAATTTTATTAAACAATTTAATAAAAATATAATATTTTATTAATACTTAAAAGAGAATTACATAAGACTTAAAAGAAAATTACATAGTACTTATTAAATAAAAACACTAGTCATCAAGGTATGGTAAGTCTTGAGCGTCCACATACTCCGTAAGATCAAAACGGAGACGGTGATGGATATTTTCATCTTGTAACTCCGGTAGTACATTCGGGTCATACACTGGCGTGACCGGCGGATCCATTATATGAACCGGTGATATTGCCACCCACCGCCTTGTCTTTTAAAATCATATTGTGTAATATAACACACGTATGAACTATTTTTCGAATCTTTCCGACGGTCATAGCTCGAAGTGGATTTCTGAGAATAATCCATTTTGCTTTAAGACGACCAAAAGCTCTTTCGACATCCTTTCGTGCAGACTCTTGTAGCTTCTTGAATTTTTTTTCTTTCGGGTCAGTTGGATAAGGATATGCTTTAACAAACGTTGAATACGTGGGATAGATTCCATCGGTAAGATAATACCCACGTTTGTAAAGCCGTTCATTTAGAGTAAATGAACTATTGGGCGCCGTTCCATTACGATGAGTAAGATACAGCGATGATTGATTCAAAACATTGATGTCGTTATTTGCACCGGAGGACCAAAAATGAATGCCAAAACCACATATCATTTGAAGCAACGGCTTCAAGCATAATAGTCGGGTATTGGTGATCACCTCTTTTATATTGCCCTCTCAAATACCTAGGATAATTTCGCCAAACGAAATGTGTACAATCAATGCTACCAAGCATTCCAGGAATGTGATGTTGCTCTTCATGTGCCTCGTATAAGCGTAGCGTCGTGGGTTGTTGGCCTACGTAAGAACTCTTGCCTATATAATTGGATTACCGCTTCACAAAAATGATCAAGGCATTCACCTACAAAGTATACAAAAATAATAAAAAAACCGAATTATATAACAATAATAATACCGATTTATATAAAATTTAAAATACGGATTTATATAAAAATAATAATACCGAATTATATAAAATTTAAAATACGAATTATATAAAAATAATAATACCGAATTATATAAAATTTAAAATACGAATTATTTAAAATAAATAATACCGATTTATATACAATTTAAAATACCGAATTATAAAAAATTTAAAATACCGAATTATATAAAAATAATAATAACCTGATGTTCTTCGTGCCATGTTTAAGTAATCATCGTATCTATCCGGAGGTCCACCCGTACCGAGTTGACGAATCAAACCGAATAGGAGGCAAAACTAACGCCGCTCGGTATGGAGCATGCCGAATGGCATGCCTACTCCACTGCCGGTACCCTAATACCTCCAACCAAGCATGCCCTTAATGTTATAATTGTAACGCCTTGTTTCACGATATTTTATGCCGATCCCCATGTTAAACAGAATATCAACATATTTTATTTTCGTTAATTTCAAGTAATGTACTTTCACTTTTCCACCATTTTCTGCAAAATGATAAAATACCTTTAGATTTTCTCGAAATAAAGGAGGTTGCCTAAAATGCTTTTAAAAGAAAGGAAGTAGCATAAAATGTACAGGCATAAAACTGATGATTGGTGTTAATTTCTATTGTGTGCTTTGTAACCCTTCTGGGAAGCCAAAATTAGCTTACAAAATCTATAGTGGTTATAAATTGTGAAGTTGATATATATGTTTTCACAATGAGAATTGTTAACCCGCCCCTTGTTTTTTACCAAATCAAGCCAACTATGACAACATTTATACGAGATTATAATACCATCATATCATCAGTGTCTACTTATGTTTCATATGAGCTCTATTGTATCATGCAGGAGATTATAGCAGAGGAGAATGCAACGCATGTGAAAGAACGTATGGCCGAACTACAAGTCAGTCTAGAGCAAGAGAAAGCTGATATCGAGGCCAACATGGCTCATATTGAGCAAGAGAATGTACCAAAGGAGAGCCCCAACGCATTGATGGATGATGAACAGAATGCACTAGATGAGAACGAACTGCAGATTGAGGGAAAAGTGGAACATATCAATAGCTGTTGGGGGAGTTTAGGTGTGCAGATTAAGCAAGGGAAAAAGAAGATTGATGGCATCGTTTGTGAGCTGCGCAACATTAAAAAATTGATGACAAAGCTGCCTGCATCAAACAGGGCAGAGATGCAACCATGTTTTTCTAGTCTCTGTGCACAAGCTGACATTGTCATGAGTAAGATAAGAGATTCTATGAAGATCCAGTTAGATGAGAATCAAAGCCGTTTAAATGTCTGCTTTCATGAACTTACTGAAACATTGCAGTCGTCTTCTTAGCAAATTGTAAGTTCTTGATTTCCCTTGCGCTCACAAGTGATAAGCGTAAACAAAATGTCAACTGGTGGTGCAATTTTTTTCTCTTGTTTTGATTTCAGGTCCAGCTTCTTTATTTTTGTGTTACCACAATGCTCGTGCAACTTGGAATGTTAAACTTTAAACTTCTGACACTTATGGACTCAAGGGACATGTGTTATTGCGGCCATCATGCAAAGTCAGGATGATTTTGGGTTGTAATTTTGTAATATCCTCTGTGCATTGATGTTTCCTAGCAAGATTAGGCATGGGATTGGAAAAGCTGTTGTGTGTCATCTTTGTATCTGCCAACTATTTTTACCACCTGTGCAAGTTAATGTTATCTATGTATATATATCTATTATTTGCACTATCTTAAAATTCTACAACAATACCCAATCCCGACGGAGCGAAGTACAGGGGAGATGAGATGTAGACGGTCACAACCCTATCCGATGGTAAAGGGAGTGCTTTCTGAGAGACCTCCGACACTATCATAAAATTCTCTCTTTTTAAATTTTATGGGTATTCGGTTCTGGAACCAGCGGATCCAAACCGATGGATCCGAGATATAAACCGAAACCATTTGGTCTGGACCGCTTCGGTTCTTCTAGGTTTTGGTTCTGGCCCGGTTCTTTGGTTCTTATTTTTGTGCCACCCGTCTACCCACACAAAGATATGATATGTGACATGCACCAATTTTAGCAAACAATACCTCTGTAAGGTGATTTTTTCCACTTTTTACTTAGTGATCTCTTCTTGAGCCAACTCTTTAAGTTGTCTAGCAACCTCAAGCATTCTCGAATAATTTGTCACGTCACGTGCTTGTTGCACACACAAGCACGCCACTTTTTTAGGTAACACCATTTACGTACTTGCATGTAGAAAACATTCGACTAATTTGTCATAGTAAAATGTCTTTGGACTTGAGAGAAACCGTAGTCTAGTTCAGTTGCGAGCCAAAAACACGAGAATTAGCTTAGTTCAGTTGCATCTTTTGTGTTTGTTGAACATCACCCGTCTTCTACTATTATGTTACCTGATATTTTCTGTTCGCATCGACACATGAAAATATCATTTTCGCAGACACAAGTACTCAACATTGTCACGCATCAAACGATATGAAAAGTACCTTAGAAAAAAAACCACAGCTTCGTGACAAAATTCATGACATAAATATATTGTCATTGTAAAAAGATCTTATTTACCTGTTTATAAACTTTATATTATATAACAAACATGATAATGAATCGCTCAACGTGTCGAAGCATTTTTCTGCTGGGTTGGTCTTGACGGCTCCCTCGTGCCATTCATCCTTGTCCCGAGCTTTGAAGTATGCTACAAACATGAGAGAACCCGTTAGAAGGAGCCCCGAGGCCGAAGCCCCGGGAACCACCCTCCGACGGTCAAGTCAGCACCTCGTAGGTAGAGGATTTAATCATAGATATAAGTATGCAATGTATGGTATTGTGTTGTATGATGTGTTGAGATATGTTGTATGTGATATGTTGTGTGTGGTGCTAGGAGATGGGTGACAGCATATATATATAAAGAGAATATTATAGAGAGAGGAAGTAGAGAGATGGTAGAACGTGCCCATGAGTATAGCATATGTCTTCTTTATATAGGTGGATCTCTTTGTCCTTTTCCAGTGATAGCGACACATTTAGGCGGGAAACAATTGGGCGGGAAACATTTAGGCGGGAAACAGTTTAGGTGGGAAATATCCGGCCATATACGTCGACATGTCCCCCCAGTATTGTACTATCGGTTGAAGACCGATTGTGCAATACTTAAAGAATGTCTTTACGCCTTTCGGCACATGTCGTTCGGACAAGTGCCGTATCTGGCTCTCGGTACGTGTCATTCGGACACATACATTAACATGTCCCCCCAGTATTGCATTACTAGTAAAAGACTGATGATGTGATACTTAGAAAATGTCTTTGCGTCTTTCGGCACATGTCGTTCGGACAAGTGTCGTATTTGCCTGTCGGCACGTGTCCTTCGGACACATACATTAACATGCCCCCCCAGTATAGTATTATTGACCAATGGTCAATGATGCTATACTTAAACTTTGTCTTGTCTTCATATATACATTTTTCATAATTCTTTCCGAATGGCTGTGGACCACCATCAAAGTGCATTGTTGACCGGAGGCTGAAAGCCATACATGTCTTTTCCCTCATCTCTTTTTTTGTACTTGTGTGAGATATCATGCATCCCATTTTGAGTTGTTTAATTAATGACGTCCCTAGTGACCGGCTCTTCCGGGGTATGGCAATGACGTCCTTGGTACCCTGCATCTTCGGAATATAATTATGCCCGTAAGTAAATATACCCCGGCCTTCCCTAGTGACTTAGCACTTTTGAGAGTAATGTTTCGCCTGTTGGTAAATATACCTCGGCTCATCCCTAGTGACTTGGCACTTTCGGGGGTAAATTATGCCCGTAAGTAAATATACCCCGGCCTTCCCTAGTGACTTAGCACTTTTGAGAGTAATGTTTCACCTGTTGGTAAATATACCTCGGCTCATCCCTAGTGACTTGGCACTTTCGGGGGTAAATTATGCCCGTAAGTAAATATACCCCGGCCTTCCCTAGTGACTTAGCACTTTTGGGGGTAATGTTTCGCCTGTTGGTAAATATACCTGGGGGCTCATCCCTGGCGTCGTCACGCCTTCGGGGTATCTGCATGCCGTTAGGGCGAATATGCCTCGGCTCTTCCCTTAATGACTTAGCATTATTTTGGGGTACGCAGGTGCCTAACCGAATGGTATATGGGCCTTCCCTAGTGTCGTTGCACTTACGGGGGTATAATAGTTATAATTGTTGGGTTTTTGGGTGCACGATCGGAGGTAGCTAGTCTCCGCCGGAGTCACTATGATGTTATGTCTTATTTCTTGTAAATGTTATGCATGTGGAACCTCATACAATTACCCCTGCAAAGTGAAACATGAAGGCTCTTTCGCTTTTTCGTGTTAGATATAATAAACACAACATTTCGTTTTCATCAACACAAACATCAGGTCATAGCAGGACCGCCACATCCTATGAACGTAGTATACCATTATACTCCCTCCAGTTCAATGTTACACAATAATATACCTCTCTTCAGTGCATCCCGATAAATTAAGCATGCATAAATAAACTTTAATCCATTTTGGATTTTTTTTAAAAGACCCGGAAAACCACATCCGACGGATGAAAATCTTATTTTCCGCCCATTTACGCTTCCAGAGAACCAAATTGGCATATGTTATATGTTGCATAGTTGGAAGAAGTCACAGAATGTGCTCACATTTGCTCATTTAGTGCAAAAGTGCGTTAGCTTTCCTTTGAGCTCTACTTGTTCCAGATTTACTCAACTCCACCAAATGATGATAAACGCCATACTGAAGTGCAACCAATATCAAACAAGAATTATTTAACCCGAGTTCAAGAAGAACCGCAGTGGCACACTTCTTATTCTTAGGGGTCCAATCTTTCACAAACCAGCAAGTGTCTTAATAACTGATAACTTTCCTATCCTACTTTGTCCTTCGGGCTGTTTTGCAAGAAGTGACAGAATCGAAAGAGCCTCATCAACCATCCCTAATGACTTCTCTTTCAAAAGATGAAGCAGTGGCTCAATGATCCCAACTTTAATAGCTCGAGATTTGTTTGATTGGTTCAACGACAGATTAAACAACGCTGTTGCAACATCTTTTTTGCCTCTAACAGTCCCGTTTTGTAACAGTTTGACTAGCGGTGGAATCCCTTTTAAGGAACAAATCTGTAAGTTTTATGGATATAAATTAATATGTGTATGACCGGATTCGAACACGAGCCTATGGGATTGCACATTTTACGTATGAGAATCGATGTTTGATAATTAATATAAATGTTATGAATTAATTATTATTTCACAATAAACGTCTAACGGTCGTTAGTACTTAACGATAAAAGGTCTAACGATTGTTAAAGGGAGACAAAAATAAGGAAACAAGTCAAGAAGGATCTAGAATCTCTTATGGGCTTGTATATTTGGTCGATTGGGATGAATCCTGTTAGCCTCACTTTTTTATAAAGATAACGTCTTACACGTGAAATAACTAGATACGTAGTTAGTTGTGCCCGCAGGGACTACTAATGTACAAGTAGGATTGTTACATTGTAATGAGCCTATAAATACCTCTCATGACTCTCCATGAGGGGTGTGAGAAATCATTGTGCATGCTTCATTGTTTCAATCTAATAAACACATAGTTTTTCTTGACCCTCTATCTACTTTCTCTCACTAGAACTATGTATTGTTTCATCATGTTTGTCAACCTCGACCTCCCGAACCACATAAATCATACTTATTATTGATCCTACAATTGGTATAGAAAGCCAAGGTTGCGTTATTTAATTGATTTGTGTGGGTTCATTTGCTTGTTGTAGCTGTATTACCCATTATTTTTATGAATCTGGAAAAACAAATCCTATTGTTTGTCACACCCCCAAATTACCTGTTTTGCAGCGGAATGGAATACCTGGAGGATGACTGTCATAGCATCAAAGTTACAGTTAAATCGAACGACCTAAAGTGTCGTTTTGAAAATATCGTTTGATTAAGTAAAATAATCAGAGTTTACAAACATAGGTCCCAAAAGATTTCCAATGTACCAAAATGAGTTTGTTACAATCAAAAGATAGTTAAGTGCATAAAATATATGTGAGACGCGTCATCACCGCGACTCTATGAGAAGTCCACATGCATGCCATGAAGTGAATGCCTTAAATACCTGAGATAAAACATGCTAAAAGTGTCAACACAATGGTTGAGTGAGTTCATAGAGTTTGTCTAACATGTAAAGCTTTTAAAGAATGCTCATGCAGAAAAGGCAAGGTTTTTGGTCATTTAAAATAGTCCACAAAGCAAAGGCATTGTAAATCCACTCAGTTCCAGGTTCCGCCCATACAAAACTTGCAACCTGTGTGTTCACAACCCACTGCCAAAAGTAGTATGTCTAGAAGTCAAGTACACATTATCATAATAGTTCACAACGCAAAGGCATTGTAAATCCACTTAGTTCCAAGTTCCGCCCATACAAAACTTGCAACCTGTGTGTTCACAACCCATTGCACAAAATATAGTGTGTCTAGTGGTCGAGTATACGATGTCATAATAGTTCACAATATAGCACCACGTATATAATAATGTATGCCATGCAAAGCCCCAAGAATAAATAATATGTGTTCCGTAACATAGTGAATGAGAGGTTGGCCGACCTCTAATAGCGCTATCCATACTACCTACTAATAGGAGACTAACAATGCGAATGTACGAACGGTACATCATACAACTATTAATATACAAATAAGAACACTCCGAACATGGGAGAATTTGCACTGCTCCGTACAAGGGAGACTTTATAGTGATGCTCCGATCATGGGAGACTTTATAGTGATGCTCCGATCATGGGAGACTTTAGGTCAAGGTCATAGCACGTACGGTTCAGTAAGTTCAAACAAGTCATAGGTTCGTATTTAAGTTCAAGGGTTCCATTCAAAAGTTCATAATTAAGTTCAAGTGTTCCATTCAAAGTTCGTAATTAAGTTCAAGTGTTCCATTCAAAATTTCGTAATTAAGTTCAAGAGTTTAAGTCGAGTTCAAAAGTTCAAAACAATGAAAGAGCTCAAAACATATCAAAATGTTCAAAATAGTCAAAGGGTTCAATATTATGTCAAACAAGTTCGAAATAGTCAAAGGGTTCAATATAAAGTCAAACAAGTTCAAAATAGTCAAAGGGTTCAATACTAAGTTAAAAGAGATTAATTATATGTCAAAATGTTTTAAATCAAGTTGAAAGAGATTAATTATATGTCAAAAGAATTAAATCAAGTTAAAAGAGATTAATTATATGTCAAAAGAATTAAATCAAGTTAAAAGAGATTTATTGTATTTCAAAATAATTAAATCAAGTTAAAAGAGATTAATTATATGTCAAAAAAATTAAATCAAGTTAAAGTGTTCAAATCTATGCCAAAAGGTTCCTATCAAGTTAAAAGTATTCAAATATATATATATATATATATATATATATATATATATATATATATATATGTCGAAGGCTCAAAATCAAGGAAAGTGGTTTAAATAATAGTGTTCGTAACATAGTGATCAATTTATTTCAGGCAAAATCTACTTACTAGCATAAGTAGTGAAACAACAGTTATTTAAGTTCATATAAGTGTAAAGTAAAATCAAGTAGTTGAGCATGTATCTCCCCCGAAGAGTTTATAAAACAATTGAACGAGTAAAAGTGGGGCTACGAACTCACCTGATGCAATGATTATAATGACAAAAGTGGGTACATTGAAATGAGGTGCAATCTCTATCTGCAACCTAATATGAATGATATGCTCTAATATAAGTCATGAAACAATGTCGTGCATGCAAACTCATATGATATCCATACCACTTGTACATTTTTGAAAATGAAGTTCATCGTCGAAATACACGTTTATGACATCTCGTCATTTTATAAAATACTTTACAAGTACTTACGTTGAAACGCCATCCTACGATAGTCATTTAGTGATTTATTAAGAAATTATAGTTTTTCGTCGCAAAACAATATAATTTGACAATTCATGAAAGTGACTAAATGGCCTCGAAAAACTAGTCGTAAAATAGTGAATATTGGGTGTTAAGAAACAAACTCAACGGTTTTGGAAAGCTTGTTGCATTATCTCAAAGTCTTAGCGTCATAAATTTTTATAATAGAGGTCTCGATCATGGAGAAAAACATAGGTGAAGTAGGGTACTTGTACCAAAAATATTGTTTAAAGGTAGTTTTCGGCAAAGTTTGATTGACCGCATTTTATTCGTTACAACTCCGTTTGACGAACGGTCGAACATTTTGGAAAATAGGCTAGGTGAACTTACTTTTACTAGAAGACATCGTTTTCTAAAAAGTATTCTATCGATGTGAAAAACGACTCTCAACATGGTCACTAGCGACAACTAGTTTGGCAATTAGAATATATATATATATATATATATGTGTGTGTTATACTTGTGAAAGTAGTTACGACAACCTTATTTAAACGCGTGTAATTTAGTCGTTATAAGTCCGTTTTCTACGTTTTATATGTCCTTAGCTTCGTGTTAAAGTATACTAATATATTTTTGATAAATCGACTCATTTAGATAACGCTTAAGACTCATTTTTTACCCTTAAAAATCTGGACAGCATGCTGTTTTTCCGGAAAATATAGTTTTCGTCGTTAAACTTGAAAATAGCATATCTTTTTCGTTATAAATCCGTTTTAACCCGTTCAAGCGACCACGGTTTCGTTTTAAAGTATATTTTCTGAATATCTAGCCCAAAATATTTTATAAACTGTCGAAATTTCCAGACTTTGCAAAAAAAGATCAGACCCTATTTTATAGTTGTCGAAAGTGATTTTTCTTGCGTAATACTTGTTTCAATCACTTCAAATCAACATCAAATCTATTATAAACCTACCATACACCTTCTTAGGGTGTCATGGGTTCCTAAACATTACCAAAAATGATATGTTTCAAGGGATTAATTATAGGATGATATATATTAATAATAAGTACCAAAAACAATAAAAATGGTATAGATACACATGAAACTTGCATGTTTTCTTTCAAGCATGATAAAAATAACTTAAGTATGAATATGAAAGATTAATAATGATCATGAAATGCTTACTAGTATGATGATGAGGTTTATGGAACAAGGTTTTCCTAAATACTCCTAGGTTTTTATTGCAAAACCTTAAAAAGAAGTAATCTAGTGTTTATATGAGCACTTGATCCTTGAAAAATCAATGTTTCTTCCTTGTTTTTATCCTTGGCCGACCACTATGGTGAAGAAGAGAGGATTTTGACTTACTTTACACCTTTGTAAATGTGTTCTATGTGTTAGTTTAGATAATATTCATGTATAATACAATTATCTATTTAATATATGCATATGTGTACAAGCAAGTATGTAAGATATTTACAAAAATTGGTGTGTCATGGTTTTTGGTCGACAAGTAGAGAAAAAAAGAAAGAGTGGTGTAGTTTTTATCATGTAAATGTATTATATGGTAATTGTAATGTATATTTGATAAGTAAAGTAATTATTTAGTGTAGCGTTGGCTAAAAATCGATTTTTACGGAACAAAATAAAATATATCAAAATCATAAAAATTATAAAAATACATTTCTTACAAGAATTTAGTGAATAAATAATTATCGAGTTGAATTCACGAAAACCGTCGTAAATATATATACATAACAATTTATATACAAAATAAATTGAAAACATCAGGTAAACTAATAATATAATTTTTATAGTCCTAAAATGAGTATAACAATATATTAGGATAATTTTTGGAAGTGTCAGATCAGTTATCCAAAATAAATGATCGTACGATAGCGTTTATTTCATAGAAAATTATACGTTATTGAAATATGCGAGCCCATGCATGAACTAATATGCAGATAATGGCCGTTTAGAGGTGTGAAACGTTTTGGAATCAAGGGCAAGCTTAGTCCTCGATTTATTGGACCGTTTGAGATTCTTGAACGTATAGGAGAGGTTTCGTATCGCTTAGCACTTCCTCACCGCTTATCGCATGTTCATGACGCTTTTCATGTATCACCCTAAGGGGATACAACTATCATCCGTTACACGTTGCTTCTTATCCGTTTGATCAAATTCAAACCGATATGTCTTTATTCGAAGAACCGGCGATTCTGGAAAGACAAGAAAGAGTTATGAGGAATAAAGTTATTCCATTCGTTAAGATTCTTTGGAAAAATCATCCTGAACGTGAGGCTACTTGGGAAACCGAGGAGTCGATGCGTGCTAGTTACCCTCATTTCTTTGAATAGTTTGGTATGTTCTCATTTCGTTTTCATTTTCATTTCGTTTCATTCAATTTTCGAGGGACGAAAATTTTTCTTTTAGAGGGAAGAATTGTAAAAACTGAAAATTTAAAATCCGAATAAAGACTAAAATACCCTTGGAACTAAAAATTTTAAAATACGTAAAATATATTTCTAACACTTAAAGAAATTAAAAGATTAACTTGCGAATACTTAAAAACCCTAACTAAAATATATTACGTAATTGATTTGGTACGACGAAGAGTTAAAGTTTCGTAAATATTTTGGGGTCGTGTTCTTTTGTGTTCGTGAGCCAAGGTAGAAGCCATGGTGGCGAGGTGAAGGTGTTCGGTTGGACCCAAACCCAAACCCAATTACTTTCCTAGTTTAACTCAAATACTACAACTATATATACCATACATAATCATAAGTTTGGAACCCTAGTTATTTTGCTCTTTCTTTTTCTTTTTCTCCCTATTCGGCCGAACCATAACAAACAACCCTTGGTGTCGATTTTGCTCAATCAAGTGAAGGTATATCGTTTATTTGTCTTCCTTTAACGTACCTTGCATGAATATGTCAAGTTATATTTTGTTTCGTCGCGTTTTTCTTGTTTTCTTTTGTGGCCGAGAGTTGTGAACCGAAACAACAAGAAACCCTAATTTGATTCGAGTTACATATGAGTTTTGAAGATGCATTAATTAAGTAAAGGTTATGTTGAACATAAACCCTAGTTTAATATGTAAAGTTTATAAAGTATACTAAATCCTAAATAACTTATATGTCACATAAAATCATAAACGTATACGGTGAAACATAAAAAGGAAAGATTATTTTGTGACGTGTTAGGTTAAGTAACTAGTCATTAAAAGACGTAACATGTAAGTTAATATACATTAATGAGACATTTAAGAATGAGAAACCCCTAACTTTAATAAAAGGACGATGAAACCCTAATTTATGATATTAATATTAAAACATTTAAATCTCATTTAATATGGAAACCCTAAAATATTAAAGGATCATTGTGACGATTTCGGAATCATTAATAATATATACGACATTAATGTATATAGGTTCTGTGAAGAAGGAGTAATTCTTTGTTTCCCTGTTTCGACTTTTGATCTTTTGCTTTCGAATAAGGTACGGATATTCGACCTTTCAGTAAAGGTTTCAATATAAGTTTTCTTTTCGTTTTCATATTAGGATTTCCTAAACCTTTGCTATGAACCCTAATGTGTATATTTGAGCTGTTGCTTATCCGAACTTTGATTTTTGAATCATAAAACATTTGATTTTGAAACTATATGATATGAAGACTTTGATTTTGAAAACATGATTAAACATTTGATAAAATATGATCTATGTCAGTTATAACATTCTTATTTGATTCGATAGTTTGACACCCGAGCCAATTATAACTAGTCATGGGGGTTCCATGTCCGTGTCAGCAAATGCACTTCTGACATGACTCTAAGGCAGTAGAGTGATGTTCTGCCACGTCCCTTATCTGTTATCTGTATGAGCTCAATTTGAATTATATTATGAATATTTGTCTGTGGGGCGTCTGGATGCATCCTAGATCAAGTTATATGCCATATATTATCTGTATATGCTATATGTTATCCGATGATTGATGCTGCGTGCATGCACGTCCTTCATAACTCTGGTAGGTCTCCCCTACAAATATGTTGCCTTATGTGATTATGATATGTTTCCGATATGGCATATGTGTCTGGGCTTCGAGGTAGTTAACTATAAAACTTATTCGTATATTCTGAATTATCTTTTGAAATGAATATGACTTCACTGTTTTTCTTTCACTTTATTTCATATTCGTTCTCGTTTCGTATTCGTTTTGCTTGTATATCCGCGTTCACTGGCTTTTGAAGCTCATTCGCACTTTTCTTTTCTTCCGCGGCAGGTATCTAAACATTGGAGCTGGGTATTGCTTTGAGATGAGTGCTGAGTGGACTTACCTTAGAGATTTTAGCTTTGATATTATGATGCCATTTAGACTTTATACTTTAGACATTTCATTTGGAGTTTATTTTTCTGCTGGGACCTATGTATTGAAGTCTTTTGACTTGGATTATTTCAATATTTATGTTGAGATTTCTTTTGGTTTATATGTTTGCTTTGATATGACACCATTACTTGTGATTCCTTTACCCTTGTCGGGTCGGGACGTTACAATTTATGGTATCGTGAGCCCGGTTTTGACTTGTAGTCGGGACTGTGACATATGGAGCCTAGGTTTTGAGACTTTAGGGTTTAGGGTTTGACCTGTGAGGATTTGGGTAGACTTTAGGATTCCTTCGTGCTTCCATTTCGTATCTCACCTTTGTTCATTTTGCTAATCGTTTGGATATCGTTCAGATGGTTCAAACTCGTTGTAATGGCAACTCGGGAGGGGACGATGATGCTACTGACATGGATGCTGCGATTGCGAATGCTCTCAACTCTCTTTTCCCTGGTTTGACTACACCTGAGATGATGGAGCAGGTGATCAACAACATTCGTAATCAGAATGGTGCTTCGGGTAGTGGTGGAGGAAATCAACCCGTCGGTGTTCATACTTGGCTCGGCGTTTGGTAGCTGAAGCCTCTTTCGTTTAGCACTGCTGCTACTCCTACTGAGGCCGAGGACTGGATTACTCATATTGAGAAGCGTTTGAAGTATCTGGGTTGTGGAGACGAGTTTAAGACTCGTTTGGCTTCATTCAAATTGGAAGGTGATGCTTTGAGTTGGTGGAAAGCATTGAAACAAGCAAGAGGAGGTGACGCTTTTGCTGTGACTTGTACTTGGACTGAGTTTCGGACTATCTTCTATAACCGTTACTTCCACTGATGCCGCAGAAAGGTATGAGAGGGATTATCAGGCGATCTACCAGTTTGATCATGAGACCTCTAATGAGTACATGAGTAGGTTTATGAGGTTGGTGCGTTTTGTTGGAGTGATTGCTTTGAGATGGTAGGCGTCAAGCTAAGCACTTCAAGTGGGGACTGAAGAAGTGGGTGTTGGACCGATTGCTTAATATTGAGTATGAGAATGTGTCGGCCTGCAATGACGCAGCTCGTAACATTGAGATCTTTCATGAGGTTTCGGGTTCTAACAAGCGTAATCGCGATGGTGATCGGATTCAAGGTAGGACTCAAGGCAATGACTATAAGGGAAACTCTGGTAGGAGTTATGATTCGAGAGGTCATGAGGATAGGAGTTATGATCACGGTTCGTCGGAAGGAATGTTGACTGGACGTTCGAAAGTGAGGGTCAAGATAATAGAAATGCTGGTAGGAATGGAAGTGATCGTCAGAACCAAGGTAACAATAGCCAGCGTTACAACAGGATCAGCCACTAGAGGAACAAATCAGGGTCGTGCTTCAGGATCTTCTAGTCAGCAGAGGACAGCTGAGGTTTTGCCATCCCCACCTATTTGTACTACTTGTGGAAAGGCTCATCCAGGCGTGTTTCAAGGCTACTGGTGGATGTTTTGGTTGTGGTTCCACTACTCACAAGATTAAGGATTGCCCTAAGAAGAATCCGGCAGTTCCTGGAAACTACATCAAGCCGCCAACTACTATGGACGTGTTTATGCTACTACTCGTAACAAGTGAGCGAACTTCAGTGCCATTACGGGCACTCTTTTCATTGATGATTTTTCGTCTTCGTTTTATTTGATACTCGCCACACACTCCATTATATCTATCACATTCGCTAAGAAACTTAATATGAAGCCCAAACCGTTAACAAATCACTTATCGATTTCTACGCCTATGAAAAATCATGTGATCATTGATCATAAATATGTTAAGTGTCCTCTTCGTTTTGATGATCGTATTCGCTTTGCAAATCTGTATCCTCTCAATATGGTCGACTTTGATATCATTCTAGGCATGGATTGGTTGGCTTACCATAGAGCTTCAATTGATTGCCATGCTAGAACGGTGATCTTTGGAGACGTAAAACATCCTGAATTCGTTTATCATGGTTCTCAACCCCTTAAATCTGTTAAGCTCATTTCCGCTATGAAGGCACGGATCATGATTGCTCATGGGTGCCAAGGTTTTCTAGCATCTGTTAAGGACACATCTTTGGAGAGTCCTAACATTGAAAGTCTTTCGGTTGTTTGCGAATTTGCTGACGTTTTTTCCGGATGAACTCCTGGACTTCCCAGTCGATTTGAAGTTGAGTTTAGCATTGAATTAATTCCTGGTGTCTGAACCGATTTCGGGCTCCGTATCGTATGGCACCTGTAGAACTGAAGGAGTTGAAGGAACAGCAGCAAGAGATGATAGAAAGTGGATTTATTCGCCCTAGTGTTTCTCCATGGGGGGCACCTGTCTTGTTTGTGAGGAAGAAGGATGGAAGCATGCGCCTATGTATCGACTATCGTGAACTCAATCGTATTACTATTCGTAACCGTTATCCTTTGCCGCGTATAGATGACTTGTTTGATCAACTGCAAGGAGCTAAGTTCTTTTCAAAGATTGACCTGAGGTCGCTACCATCGATTACGTGTGAAGGAGCAAGATGTTCCTAAGACCGCTTCGTACCACGGATATGGTCATTACGAATTTCTCGTTATGCCTTTTGGTTTGACCAATGCGCCTGCTGTGTTTATGGACCTGATGAATCGTGTTTTCCATGAGTTCTCGACAAGTTCGTTATTGTTTTCATCGATGACATCTTGGTTTACTCTAAGTCTGAAGAAGAGCATGAAGAACATCTCCGTATAGTTTTGGAGATTTTGAGGAAGAAGAAGTTGTACGCCAAATTTTCGAAGTGCGAATTTTGGTTGAGACAAGTTGCTTTCTTTGGTCATATCGTATCGGTGATGGTATTACCATGGATCCGTCTAAAGTTGAGGCTATCACTAAATGGCCAAGACCTACGACAAGAATCGAGGTCGGAGTTTTCTTGGACTTGCCGGTTACTATAGACGTTTTGTTGAAGGTTTCTCTCGTCTAGCTTTGCCTTTAACCCAATTGATGAGGAAAGGTGAAAAGTTTGTATGGACGGATGAACGAGAGAAGAGTTTTGAAGAATTGAAGCGGAGATTGGTGTCGGCTCCCATTTTGACTCTTCCAACCGGTTCAGAGGATTTCAAATCTACAACGATGCATCTAAGAAAGGATTAGGCTGTGTTTTGATGCAACATGGGAAGGTAATAGCTTATGCTTCGAGGCAACTAAAACCTTATGAGGAGAATTACCCAACCCACGATCTTGAGTTAGCTGCGGTGGTTTTGCGTTGAAGATTTGGAGACATTACTTGTATGGAGAGACGTGTGATATATTCACTGATCATAAGAGTCTCAAGTATATTTTCACTCTGAAGGAACTTAACATGAGACAAAGAAGATGGTTAGAACTTCTTAAGGCTTATGACACCAACATTCAAGTACCATCCGTGTAAGGCTAATGTAGTTGCTGACGCACTTAGCCGGAAATCGGCATTCTGCAGTATCAAGATTGAGCCTAGGATTTTGCGTGACTTAGAGAGTTTGGATGTTGAGTTGTGTGTATGAGGTTTTGATGGATATTGGGCTAGTATGAAGGTGGAGTCGAACCTTATACTGCAAATTAAAGAAGCTCGGAAAGATGACGGTGGGCCGTGGTGCAAAATGTTGAAGAAGGTAAGCAGACGGAGTTTAAGGTTGATAATGACGGTATTGTATGGTATGGAGATAGGCTTTGTGTTCCCAATGATCAGGTACTTCGTGAGAAAGTTATGACCGAAGCTCATAGTTCTCCTTTCACTATTCATCCTGGTTCTACCAAGATGTATAGGGATTTGAAGCAGTAATTTTGGTGGAACGGCATGAAGCAAGATGTGGCGACGTTTGTGTCAAAGTGTATGATTTGTCAGCAGGTTAAGATTGAACATCAGAGGGCTAGTGGATTGTTACAACCATTGGAGATTCCAACATGGAAGTGGGATAAGATATCTATGGATTTTGTGACTGGATTACCTCTTACTAGGAAGAAGCATGATGCGATTTGGGTGGTTGTTGATCGACTAACCAAATCTGCTCATTTCTTGCCAATTAGGAAGGATTATGGTATTGGTAAATTGGCGGAGATTTTTCAGCAAGAGATCGTTAGACTTCATGGTACTCCGGCATCTATTGTGTCCGATAGAGATCCGCTTTTTACTTCTCGTTTCGGAAAGGTTTTCGAAAGCTTGGGGTACTCGACTTAACTTTAGTACGGCATTTCATCCTCAAACAGATGGCCAGTCAGAGAGGACTATACTGCACCTTAGAGGATATGCTAAGGGCTTGTGCTTTAGAATGGACTGGTAGTTGGGATGAATATTTATGTTTAGTAGAGTTTGCTTATAACAACAGTTGGCATGCTAGCATTAAGGCGGCACCGTTTGAACTTCTTTATGGAAGGAAATGTAGAGCACCTATTTGTTGGGATGAAGTAGGTGAACGTCTAATCGAAGGTCCGGAAATGATTGAGATCACTAATGAGAAAGTAGCTGTTGCTAGAGAAAAGTTGAAGGAGGCTAGGTCTCGTCAGAAAAGTTATGCCGACAAGCATCGTCGTGATTTAGAGTTTCGAGTTGGTGATCGTGTGTTTTTGAAAGTTTCGCCGTTTAGAGGTGTGAAACGTTTTGGAATCAAGGGCAAGCTTAGTCCTCGATTTATTGGACCGTTTGAGATTCTTGAACGGATAGGAGAGGTTTCGTATCGTTTAGCACTTCCGCCTCAGTTATCGCATGTTCATGACGGTTTTCATGTATCACTCCTAAGGGGATACAACTATCATCCGTTACACGTTGCTTCTTATCCGTTTGATCAAATTCAATCCGATATGTCGTTATCTGAAGAACCGAAGCGATTCCGAAAGACAAGAAAGAGTTATGAGGAATAAAGTTATTCCATTCGTTAAGATTATTTGGAAAAATCATCCTGAACGTGAGGCTACTTGGGAAACCGAGGAGTCGATGCGTGCTAGTTACCCTCATTTCTTTGAATAGTTTGGTATGTTCTCATTTCGTTTTCATTTTCGTTTTCATTTCGTTTCATTCAATTTTCGAGGACGAAAATTTTTCTTTAGAGGGGAAGAATTGTAAAACCTGAAAATTTAAAATCCGAATAAAGACTAAAATACCCTTGGAACTAAAAATTTTAAAATACGTAAAATATATTTCTAACACTTAAAGAAATTAAAAGATTAACTTGCGAATACTTAAAAACCCTAACTAAAATATATTACGTAATTGATTTGGTACGACGAAGAGTTAAAGTTTCGTAAATATTTTGGGGTCGTGTTCTTTTGTGTTCGTGAGCCAAGGCCGAAGCCCATGGTGGCGAGGTGAAGGTGTTCGGTTGGACCCAAACCCAAACCCAATTACTTTCCTAGTTTAACTCAAATACTACAACTATATATACCATACATAATCATAAGTTTGGAACCCTAGTTATTTTGCTATTCTTTTCTTTTTCTCCCTATTCGGCCGAACCATAACAAACAACCCTTGGTGTCGATTTTGCTCAATCAAGTGAAGGTATATCGTTTATTTGTCTTCCTTTAACGTACCTTGCATGAATATGTCAAGTTATATTTTGTTTCGTCGCATTTTTCTTGTTTTCTTTTGTGGCCGAGAGTTGTGAACCGAAACAACAAGAAACCCTAATTTGATTCGAGTTACATATGAGTTTTTGAAGATGCATTAATTAAGTAAAGGTTATGTGAACATAAACCCTAGTTTAATATGTAAAGCATATAAAGTATACTAAATCCTAATAACTTATATGTCACATAAAATCATAAACGTACATACGGTGAAACATAAAAGGAAAGATTATTTTGTGACGTGTTAGGTTAAGTAACTAGTCATTAAAAGACGTAACATGTAAGTTAATATACATTAATGAGACATTTAAGAATGAGAAAACCCTAACTTTAATAAAAGACGTATGAAACCCTAATTTACGATATTAATATTAAAACATTTAAATCTCATTTAATATGGAAACCCTAAAATATTAAAGGATCATTGTGACGATTTCGGAATCATTAATAATATATACGACATTAATGTATATAGGTTCTGTGAAGAAGGAGTAATTCTTTGTTTCCCTGTTTCGACTTTTGATCTTTTGCTTTCGAATAAGGTACGGATATTCTGACCTTTTCAGTAAAGGTTTCGTATAAGTTTTCTTTTCGCTCATATTAGGATTTCCTAAACCTTTGCTATGAACCCTAATGTGTATATTTGAGCTGTTGCTTATCTGAACTTTGATTTTTGAATCATAAAACATTTGATTTTGAAACTATATGATATGAAGACTTTGATTTTGAAAACATGATTAAACATTTGATAAAATATGATCTATGTCAGTTATGACATTCTTATTTGATTTCTGATAGTTTGACACCTGAGCCAATTATAACTAGTCATGGGGGTTCCATGTCCGTGTCAAGAAATGCACTTCTGACATGACTCTAAGGCAGTAGAGTGATGTTCTGCCACGTCCCTTATCTGTTATCTGTATGAGCTCAATTTGAATTATATTATGAATATTTGTCTGTGGGGCGTATGGATGCATCCTAGATCTATTATATGCCATATATTATCTGTTATATGCTATATGTTATCGATGATTGATGCTCGCGTGCATGCACGTCCTTCATAACTCTGGTAGGTTTCCCCTACAAATATGTTGCCTTATGTGATTATGATATGTTTCTGATATGGCATATGTGTCTGGGCTTCGAGGTAGTTAACTATAAAACTTATTCGTATATTCTGAATTATCTTTTGAAATGAATATGACTTCACTGTTTTATTTCACTTTATTTCGATTCGCTCTCGTTTCAGATTCGTTTTGCTTGTATATCTGTTCACTGGGCTTTTGAAGCTCACCGC
Organism: Chrysanthemum makinoi; assembly: GCA_910596185.1. Taxonomy (NCBI): domain Eukaryota; kingdom Viridiplantae; phylum Streptophyta; class Magnoliopsida; order Asterales; family Asteraceae; genus Chrysanthemum; species Chrysanthemum makinoi. The sequence goes on along the minus strand of OU343220.1, from coordinate 69,872,304 downwards.
ACTTTTCTTCTTCCGCGGCAGGTATCTAAACATTGAGCCTGGTTATTGCTTTGAGATGAGTGCTGAGTGGACTTACCTTAGAGATTTTAGCTTTGATATTATGATGCCATTTAGACTTTATACTTTAGACATTTCATTTGGAGTTTATTTTTCCGCTGGGACCTATGTATTGAAGTCTTTTGACTTGGATTATTTCAATATTTATGTTGAGATTTCTTTTGGTTTATATGTTTGCTTTGATATGACACCATTACTTGTGATTCCTTTACCCTTGTGGAGTCGGGGCGTTACAACTATAGTCCGAACCTCGACAAGGGTTCTAAAAGTTCTTGCCCGTGTATAGTCTAAATGATCATGTCAATGCTCATGCATATGGGTTCCTCATCCAACTAGGTACGTTGTGGTGCTATCGTGACTATATCCCATTCTAAAGACATGCTCTCTTATGGTTAGGTTTGATGAGGCAAGCTTTCCCATTCCCTGCAAAACCCTCAAAAGACTTTTAGGTAACCGATTTTTACTTAATCCCACAACTCATCAAACAAGAACTGTCATACGATTAGGCTAAATCGGTTTAGGTAACAACTTGTTTCTAGCTTGATCTTTGCGACTCATCAAACAAGAGTCTGCCACTGATCAAACTCGAAACAAGTGGTTTGAAGAAAATCTATTGAAAATTTGGCTGACATTGCTACACATATGAGACTACTACTCCCTTCATTGCATGATTCTTCCTGAATTAGACATAGGTGATCACGCTATGTATAATTTAGGAGTAACTATGCAATGCTTGGACTAATCGACTCATATGATGTTTGGTGTTGAGTCATGAACCCGCATGGATAATGAGTATGCACTTATAATGATATGATGAGATGCTATGATGATGTAGTTATAGTCTAGGGTCAATGATGCAACCTGTAAAACCCTAAAAATCGTAAAACGCATTAAAAGACTATTATACCCTCAAGTAATAATCCGTAAAATGAAACAAGATCGATAACGTCGCTAACTATTAAATGATAAATGACTTTCTTTGGGATTTCGAATATAAAACGTACGCTAAATAATTGTACACGTTTAAGTCACGACACATATTTTTCCTTCTCTTGAAACGTCCCCTAGTCGACCTCTTTGCAGCAGACTAATGTATCAAGGCGAGGATATAGACCGGATTCATGATTTTAGTAAATATGGCATGCTCCAATTATCCTAATTATTTAATTTGCATTTTCCTTGTTTACCTCCCCTCTTACTCGGCCTCACATAACCGAAAACCCCCTTTTTATTTTCTACCCAAGACAAATTCCAAAGAAACATAAACCCTAACTCACCCATTCAATATTACGGCAAAGAGAAAAATAAAAATCCTCTCCTCCATCTTATTTTTCTGTCGACCTATAACCAGTCCAAGAAGGGGCTCCAAGGTGTTTGTAAACTGCTATCATCACGTGTTTCTTACGAAGGTTGCCTGGTTGATTTGGGTCGTTATTTGCTGTTGTTGTGGTCGTGGTTATTAAGGCACAAAGGGGTGCCTTGGTTTAGTTTTTGTCCGTTGTTTCTCTTCTCCCTACGCGCTATAAAAAGGTATTTATATGACTCGTTTTCTCCTTTGTTTTCTGCTACTGGTCGTGGTCTTGGTGACCTCCACACGCATGTTTTGGCTTATAAAATCATGTGATAATCAAGTACTAAACCTAAGTCACGTAAACCTGATGTTGTACTACATAAAACCATGAAACAAGTTGTATATATGTCGACATATGCACATTACAAATCTGGTTGTGTTTTTATTTCTGGTCGTGGGGTTGAGATAGCATATGTACATTTTGAGCCTAAAAAAATAAACATGTTACAAGGAATGTTAAACCTAAGCTTATTATAACATAATATTTAGCACATTAAATCATGGATTAAGAACCTCATATATAGGGCGTTAAGAGTGTACATAAAATCTGTTTTCACCCTTAATTCTGGTCGTGGGTTTTAACATGCATAAGCTCACTTTTGGAAGCCTTAAAACATGTTATTTGAATGCTAAAACTAAGATGAGTATAACCTGGTATTAACCACTAAAAAATCAGGTCTTGAAACCTTCATACATGTGGCATTAAAGATGTGTAAAATTGGTCCTATGAATATGTTTTGTAAAACCATCGTATTACCTTTTCTTTTGGTCTTTGACACGTATAAATGGAGCATGAAATATTGTGTGTCGAATTGGTACTAATGTGTGTCAAAGGGTTAATGTTGGGGGCTGTTTTGGAGGGTTTTAAAAGGCGTATAAGATCTGTTTTGGGGGAGGGTATGTCTCGTTATTTTTAAGGTTCACAAACGCGTTTATGTCGTGGCTAGTTTTATGTCGACCCATATACATTGTCATATGAATCTGTTTTAAACCTTGCATGAAATGACACATTATATCACCACATGAAATAATAACCAAGGTCACATTAAATCACGAATAGAGACACATGAAATATCAGATTCGAATGGCGATATATATTAAAGCAATAAATCTGTTATGACTTAAATGAGCTAATAAGTATTATACGAACCGTAATCCGTGTAGATTCGTTGAAGAAGACGTGACGTTGTTTCTCTCGCGTTCTTTCCATTTGCTCTCATTGCATTTGCTAAGGTACAGATATTCTATCCCTTTTCAGTAGGGATTTCTCCTGACTTTTCAATCCTTGACTTTGCTTCACTCATGATATTCCTTTGCTATGATTTCCTTATGCTATGATCCTTTTGATATGATTCCGACATAATCCTTTGATATGATTCTGTTCGCTATGATATTCGTTTGTTATGATTCTGAACTTATGATTATGAACCTTATGATTATGAACCATCTGATTATGAACCTTTGATTATGAACTTATGTTATGGAAACCTGATATGAACCTTTGATATGAACTTTGATATGAACCTTGATATGAACTTTGATATGAACCATTATGATATGATATGTTTATGCTTTGACCTGTCAGTTTGATACCCGAGCCAAATATGTTTCCTAGTCAGGAAGGTAACCTGACCGTGTCATTGATGCACCAATGGCATGACTTTAGTGTGGTTGAGTGATGTTCCACACCGCCCCATTATGATATGATTATGAGCTCACTATATGTATATGATTTGGCCATTATGTTCCGAGGGGCGTATGGATGCATCCTAGATATGATATGTTTCGAGGATTTGATCTCGATTGGAGATTTATATGGTGAATGATGTCGGGTGCAATCCGTGTCTTCACATTTCTGGGAGCTAGCTACTCCATTTGTTACTGAGGTCTCCCCTCCTATGATATATGGTATTCCGAGGTCACCCCTCCGAATACAATGGTTACTTATGATATGATATGATATGATATGTTTCTGGGCTCGTGGTAGATTTCTGACAACCCTTACACTTTTGATATGCCTATACTGTACTTTCTGTATTTCCCCAACGCACCATAATCTGTATTAATTGTTCATTACTCAAGTACCTTATATGACTCACTCTTACCAAGATATAGATACTCCTTTTCATTGATCTGTCACACTTTCATTTCGTTATTTCGGACTATCGTTCCATTCACGTACCGGGTTATTATATGCTTATTGAATTTGATTATGCTATTCATGTTTTATGTGACTACTGATTATCCTGCTATGATGTGATTACTATGCGGTTATCTGAGTTACCTATTTTCATCTGATGTTATGTGACTCTCTGATTTGTCTGGTGACCATACTAATGTGTAAACGATAGTTTTGTCAGTTTATTTTGTGTGCTTTTTTCGGTATCTCGTGGACTATGACTATTCCGTTGTATTCTTATCTGTTTATTGTTGACCTGCCATGTTTACATTTCTGCCTATACTACGGTTTGATTAGGTAAATGGGTCATCTTGTGACGTCTGGCTTGTTAATTTGTTTAGTTGCCTGATATGTCCTTAATTCATTTAATTATAATGCTCATACTGTATTCCTACTTGTTACGTGTGACTGCTATGTTTTGACTGCTGTTAAGTACTTCCGCTGTTATGATATTGGTTATGTTTTCAACTAAGGGTTTTTGACCTGTGTGATTGCCATGCTCACTTACTAATTAATTGCTTCCGCTTGCCTTTAAATTCCTGTTTGACTAGTATGTTTTCTAATTTCCTGAATTGATTGTATGACATATATGTTGTGTGGACGCGACGCCTGCTATGCTTGCGTATGTTTCAGTTCTAGTATGCCTGGTTTGTATGTGCTCGTATATATGTCATTAGTGCTTTGCTTTACTTCGTTCTCCTTGTTGTCCTGCTCGCTTTGGATATCTCAGATAATTGTGTTCTCGCAGATTCTCCTTGACTCATCGCTTCCCTTCATTGCGACCTTGTTATCAGCTTCCTTATTTCACTTCGCATTTTCGATTTTATTTAGCTTTCGCTTTGTTATATCCGCTCACGGGCTTTTTAAGCTCACCGCATTTCTTTCTCCTCAGCGTGTTTTAGATTTGAAGATGGGCTTTGATGGGCTAAGAGTTGGATTATCTGAGTGGACCAACCCTAGTTACCTTTCTAGTCGGACTTATTTTGGCGGGCTATTGTTTTGGAATTTTGGTTTATTTTAGACGTTTGGATTTTGTAATTTCCTTGTAAATCTTTTGTTTAAATGACTTGGTACGTTATTCTTTAAGTTTTCCGCTTGAAGAATTTTATTTGTATGTTCTGATATGACACCAGAATGTGACACTTCTACCCTTGTCGGGTTGGGGTGTTACACAACCTAGTTCTCTATAACTGATGCTTCGATACCAATCTGTCACACCCCCAAATTACCTGTTTTGCAGCGGAATGGAATACCTGGGGGATGACTGCCATAGCATCAAAGTTACAGTTATATCGAACGACCTAAAGTGTCGTTTTGAAAATATCGTTTGATTAAGTAAAATAATCAGAGTTTACAAACATAGGTCCCAAAAGATTTCCAATGTATCAAAATGAGTTTGTTACAATCAAACGATAGTTAAGTGCATAAAATAAATGTGAGACGCGTCGTCACCGCGACTCTATGATAAGTCCACATGCATGCCATGAAGTGAATGCCTTAAATACCTGAGATAAAACATGTTAAAAGTGTCAACACAATGGTTGAGTGAGTTCATATAGTTTGTCTAACATGTAAAGGTTTTAAAGAATGCTCATGCAGCAAAGGCAAGGTTTTTGGTCATTTAGAATAGTCCACAAAGCAAAGGCATTGTAAATCTACTCAGTTCCAAGTTCCGCTCATACAAAACTTGCAACATGTGTGTTCACAACCCACTGCCAAAAGTAGTATGTCTAGAAGTCAAGTACACATTATCATAATAGTTCACAAAGCAAAGGCATTGTAAATCCACTCAGTTCCAAGTTCCGCCCATACAAAACTTGCAACCTGTGTGTTCACAACCCATTGCACAAAATATAGTGTGTCTAGTGGTCGAGTATACGCTGTCATAATAGTTCACAATATAGCACCACGTATATAATAATGTATGCCAGGCAAAGCCCCTAGAATAAATAATATGCGTTCCGTAACATAGTGAACGAGAGGTTGGCCGACCTCTAATAGCGCTATCCATACTACCTACTAATAGGAGACTAACAATGCGAATGTACGAACGGTACATCATACAACTATTAATATACAAATAAGAACACTCCGAACATGGGAGAATTTGCACTGCTCCGCACAAGGGAGACTTTATAGTGATGCTCCGAACATGGGAGACTTTATAGTGATGCTCCGATCATGGGAGACTTTATGGTGATGCTCCGATCATGGGAGACTTTAGGTCAAGGTCATAGCACGTACGGTTCAATAAGTTCAAACAAGTCATAGGTTCGTATTTAAGTTCAAGGGTTCCATTCAAAAGTTCGTAATTAAGTACAAGTGTTCCATTCAAAGTTCGTAATTAAGTTCAAGTGTTCCATTCAAAAGTTCGTAATTAAGTTCAAGAGTTTAAGTCGAGTTCAAAAGTTCAAAACAGTAAAAGAGCTCAAAACATATCAAAAGGTTCAAAATAGTCAAAGGGTTCAATATTATGTCAAACAAGTTCGAAATAGTCAAAGGGTTCAATATAAAGTCAAACAAGTTCAAAATAGTCAAAGGGTTCAATACTAAGTTAAAAGAGATTAATTATATGTAAAAATGTTTTAAATCAAGTTAAAATAGATTAATTATATGTTAAAATGTTTTAAATCAAGTTGAAAGAGATTAATTATATGTCAAAAGAATTAAATCAAGTTAAAAGAGATTAATTATATGTCAAAAGAATTAAATCAAGTTAAAAGAGATTTATTGTATGTCAAAAAAATTAAATCAAGTTAAAGTGTTCAAATCTATGCCAAAAGGTTCCTATCAAGTTAAAAGTATTCAAATATATATATGTCGAAAGGCTCAAAATCAAGGAAAGTAGTTCAAATAATAGTGTTCGTAACATAGTGATCAATTTAGTTCAGGCACAATCTACTTACTAGCATAAGTAGTGAAACAACAGTTATTTAAGTTCATATAAGTGTAAAGTAAAAGCAAGTAGTTGAGCATGTATCTCCCCCGAATAGTTTATAAAACAATTGAACGAGTAAAAGTGGGGCTACGAACTCACTTGATGCAATGATTATGATGACAAAAGTGGGTACACTGAAATGAGGTGCAATCTCTATCTGCAACCTAATATGAATGATATGCTCTAATATAAGTCATGAAACAATGTCGTGCATGCAAACTCATATGATATCCATACCCCTTGTACATTTTTAAAAATGAAGTTCATCGTCGAAATACACGTTTATGACATCTCGTCATTTTATAAAATACTTTACAAGTACTTACGTTGAAACGCCATCCTACGATAGTCATTTAGTGATTTATTAAGAAATTATAGTTTTTCGTCGCAAAACAATATAATTTGACAATTCATGAAAGTGACTAAATGGCCTTGAAAAACTAGTCGTGAAATAGCGAATATTGAGTGTTAAGAAACAAACTCAACGGTTTTGGAAAGCTTGTAGCATTATCTCAAAGTCTTAGCTGTTAAATTTTTATAATAGAGGTCTCGATCATGGAGAAAAACATAGGTGAAGTAGGGTACTTGTACCAAAAATATTGTTTAAAGGTAGTTTTCGGCAAAGTTTGATTGACCGCATTTTATTCGTTACAACTCCGTTTGACGAACGGTCGAACATTTTGGAAAATAGGCTAGGTGAACTTACTTTTACTAGAAGACATCGTTTTCTAAAAAGTATTCTATCGATGTGAAAAACGACTCTCAACATGGTCACTAGCGACAACTAGTTTGGCTATTAGAAAATATATATATATATATATGTGTTATACTTGTGAAAGTAGTTACGACAACCTTATTTAAACGCGTGTAATTTAGTCGTTATAAGTCCGTTTTCTACGTTTTATATGTCCTTAGCTTCGTGTTAAAGTATACTAATATATTTTTGATAAATCGACTCATTTAGATAACGCTTAAGACTCATTTTTTACCCTTAAAAATCTGGACAGCATGCTGTTTTTCCGGAAAATATAGTTTTCGTCGTTAAACTTGAAAATAGCATATCTTTTTCGTTATAAATCCGTTTTAACCCGTTCAAGCGACCACGGTTTCGTTTTAAAGTATATTTTCTGAATATCTAGCCCAAAATATTTTATAAACTGTCGAAATTTCCAGACTTTGCAAAAAAAGACCAGACCCTATTTTATAGTTGTCGAAAGTGATTTTTCTTGCGTAATACTTGTTTCAATCACTTCAAATCAACATCAAATCTATTCTAAACCTACCATACACCTTCTTAGGGTGTCATGGGTTCCTAAACATCATCAAAAATGATATGTTTCAAGGGATTAATTATAGGATGATATATATTAATAATAAGTACCAAAAACAATAAAAGTGGTATAGATACACATGAAACTTGCATGTTTTCTTTCAAGCATGATAAAAATAACTTAATTATGAATATGAAAGATTAATAATGATCATGAAATGCTTACTAGTATGATGATGAGGTTTATGGAACAAGGTTTTCCTAAATACTCCTAGGTTTTTATTGCAAAACCTTAAAAAGAAGTAATCTAGTGTTTATATGAGCACTTGATCCTTGAAAAATCAATGTTTCTTCCTTGTTTTTATCCTTGGCCGACCACTATGGTGAAGAAGAGAGGATTTTGACTTACTTTACACCTTTGTAAATGTGTTCTATGTGTTAGTTTAGATAATATTCATGTATAATACAATTATCTATTTAATATATGCATATGTGTACAAGCAAGTATGTAAGATATTTACAAAAATTGGTGTGTCATGGTTTTTGGTCGACAAGTAGAGAAAAAAAGAAAGAGTGGTGTAGTTTTTATCAAGTAAATGTATTATATGGTAATTGTAATGTATATTTGATAAGTAAAGTAATTATTTAGTGTATCGTTGGCTAGAAATCGATTTTTACAGAACAAAATAAAATGTATCGAAGTCATAAAAATTATAAAAATACATTTCTTACAAGAATTTAGTGAATAAATAATTATCGAGTTGAATTTACGAAAACCGTCGTAAATATATATACATAACAATTTATATACAAAATAAATTGAAAACATCGGGTAAACTAATAATATAATTTTTATAGTCCTAAAATGAGTATAACAATATAATAGAATAATTTTTGGAAGTGTCGGGTCAATTATCCAAAATAAATGATCGTACGATAGCGTTTATTTCATAGAAAAATATACGTTATTGAAATATGCAAACCCATGCATGAACTAATATGTAGATAATGGTCGTAAATATAAATTTTTTGTTGGGAATTGCTGAGTTGATGATTACAAAACCACAAGCAAGAAAGAAGAACGAAGAAACAATGAGGGATGATTATGTAATATTTAGATAGCTTTTCTAGTAAGCTATTATTAGGGTTTGTAACACCTCCCTCTCCTATATAAAGAGGGTAGGCGTAGGTTATAGATCATACCTTTTCATTCATTTTCATAATAGACATCTCCAATGAGAGTCTAATTAACGCATAGAGCGTGTAGTAGTAATAGTAGTTGTAGTAGTTTTTATTTCAATTCAATAAAGAAAACCTTATTAGTAATGTTGATTGTGTTCTTAATTATGATTCCGTTGTGCATTCAATCAATATTGTTTATACCCTAGTTGAGTCCGGATCTTGGATTCTACAATTGGTTTCAGAGCCTCGTGGCTCTCGATCTAGGGTTTATAAGGTTTTTTCTCTAATTAGGGTTTATACCCTAATTGTTATGTAGCAGCAGATGTAAAGAGGCGGCAGGTATAAAGGGGTTTTTGGTGAAGAGCAGATCTGAAGAAAAGACAAATTCGTTTGTTTTTCCTGAGATGTGGGAGTATGGGTGGAAACGAGCCGAGCCGAGCCCGAGCCTGCCAGAGCTCGAGCTCGGCTCGTTTATATTTTAGAAAGCTCGAGCTCGGCTCGTTCGAGCCTTAAGATTTGAGCTCGAGCTCGGCTCGTTGTATGATATATAAAGCTCGAGCTCGACTCGGGCTCGGCTCGTTTGTGATGCGCTTGTAAAAAACATAAAGCTTGTCTTCTTGAGGTTAGTTGTTCGAGCTAGTTTAGCAAAAGCTTGTTTATTTTGTTTTGTTCAACTCATTAGTTATATAAGATATGATATTAGTTATATAAGTTATGATACTATGTATTGCATAAAGGAAAGGAGAAGGGGATGAGTATAGAGTATCTAGATGAAACCAATGCAACAATATAGACTTTTTCAAACAAAAAAAAAGTTACCTGTTGAATGATCTATCAATCGACGGAAGTGAGTACAGACTACAGAGAAGGTAGATGAAAAGATATCAAAAGCAAAATATCACTGTGGTTAATCTTATTTTAATAAATTATAAGAAGTACGTGGTTCTAAGAAATTAGTAAAATAAGAATATTAGTGGACGCATTTAATTTCAAAATTTCAAATATAGCGGGAGGCTCGAGTCAGTGGACCCATTTAATTTTAATTATTTTGAAATTCTCATCCTACATGCTTATATATACGTATTGTACATGTATACATACGCAAATTGTAGTAGAGCTCGTTTAGGCTCGCGAGCCTAGTCGAGCTTTACATATAATGCTCGAGCTCGAGCTCGATTAATAAATGAGCTCTAATTTAGGCTCGAGCTCTAGCTCGAGCTCATTTATGCTCGGCTCATTCGAGCTTTTTACCTATCTGATCTCGAGCTTTTTACGAGCGGCTCGGCTCGTTTCCACCCTTATGTGGGAGTCAATTGTTGCTGCTGATTTTCACTGGTCCCACTCGTTTAAGCGATATTACAGTTTGTAAATGGTACTGATCTCTTATCCCTAGTCCCACTGATACAATTCGTAAATGATTTTATATACCATCACGTGACTAGTATACAAATATCTGATCATTCTGTGTGTGATAGTTTTATTTGTATTTATTGATTAGTGGTGGGTCCCTACTTCAATACAATTGTTGGTGGATAGACAGTATTCTCGAAGTGAATTTTGTTTAGGCTGGTCCGGTCGCGACGAGCGACTGGTCATCCAAATACCCGCGTCGAACTTTCTCTCAGCGACGCGAGACAACCCGGATGCTCCAGTCGACGACCCAAGGATTTTTTTTTTTTTTTTTTTTTTTTTTAATGACAAAGGGTCATATTTTTGAAATTGATATGGTCGAACTCTTGTTTTGTATTAATTGTAATTGTCATAGTTAATTATATTGTTTATTTGCAAATACTAGAAGTAAACATCGGTCATATTCTCGCTCGATGTGTGCAAAAATGATGCCACAACCGATGTGGCAACCTTCGCCCACATTCGATCCACCCGATGTGAACATCGGTCAAAGGTGCCAATTTTTGAAGGCCAACCGATGTGCCAACCTCCCACTGCGACAAGCCTTATTGGCTGTCAATTTGGTGTGAATTGGCTGATCACGTGCACTTGTTCTATTGGTACCATATACTAAATGTTATTTGATCACATGGGTCCAAAGTTTGATATGGTATTATGGTATTTCACTGTTTATATCAACCCGTTTTGATGATAAGAATATACACGAGAATATAAAAGTCTTTTTTTTTTTTTTTTTTTTTTTTTTTTTTTTTTTTCCAACTAAATGAGAAGTATTTATTACTTCTAATAACGGATTACAATAAGATGGCAGGCAAACGGGCAACAAGCTGTGCCGCAACCCCTTTTTGAATAGCAAAACCAATTCTACTAAAAATAAAATTTTGTGACTTAGGGGTCGCAAAATTACTTTGCACAACCAGTTGAACCCTAGTCAAAAACTCCACAGCTGCCGAAGCTAAAAACCCAAATGTATCAAAAGCAAAAAGGGTAAATACGTGTTGATTCTCTAAACAAGCTTTCGTGTTTAGCAACTTTGCTCGATTCCGCTTTCAACGCCGCTTGTCCCGCAACAAACCCATTGTCCCTTAGCCCAACAAGAGGGGACACTCCGGTAAGATCCACACAAGCATGTTTCCTCCCGGCCCATCCAAACACAAGTATATCAGCTGGCCGTAAAGTAGACCTCCCTTCAAGCGGATCTGTCAGAAAGTTCACGGGGTTTTATTTTTTAGAAGAAATTCCTGCTCGTTTAAGAACATCATACAGAACATCCCTAACCAAATCATGCCTGTATTTGAAACATCATATAAAAGTTGTTTTATTGATTGGCTAATTGATGGTAATTAATTGGTTTATGTTGCGTATCATGTTGAATTCATGGAAGGGTAGTATACGCATCACGTAGGCAGCATAGTTTATTGAAAATCAAATATGTTACGTATTGCTGCTGATTGGTTTGTGTGGTTTCTACTGATCACATGATGTTCCTTCGGATCACATTATTCACTTGTCACGTGATCTGTATAATATGTGATGGCTTTATTGGGACGAATTTAGTGCTATGAGGTGTATGATTGTTATGGTGGACCTGCATTTGATTGGTCCATCACACGTGAGGCCCTCATTTTATTTGCACTGATTTTGCGATTCACTCTTAGGCTATGCAGAATGGCGAACTAGTTAGTCAGTGCCACATCAGCTTTCTCTCTCCGACGACCTGACGACGACTTAGTTGCCACAGTGGTGACCTGAGATTTTTTTTTTTTTTTTTTTTTTTAAAAAACAAAATTAAACTTCATTAATAAAAATACTTAACATTACAACAATAATTAAAAACTTAAACTAATAAAACGTAGACGTTACAATACTTATTAAAAACCGCAACTTAATAATCTAAGTTGTAACGTTCTTTGATTCTTTGCCTTAAGTTGCTCAAGTTCTTGTAGTTGTCGTGCGGGCATATTTGTGTAGAGGGGTGTGTTGTAGAAAATTAAATCTTGCGTCGGTTTGATTGTCCGCCATTGCAAGCTGGACGTTGGAGCTCAAGTTTCTCCCTTTTTAACTCCTCGGCTCGCCTTGCCCTTGCCTCTGCAAGCTCCATCTCTTTCTGCTTTAACTTTATGTATTCCTCTTCCATATTCTTGGTTTTTTCCTTACTTGAACTTTTGATCTTGAAAAAGTTCTTGGCCATATTAGTAACAAATGAAGCGGATGGCTCGTGTGCTTTCTTCTTGGCTGCGTCACGACCTTTTGGTCGTGATTCTCGAGTCTCTTCTTCCTCAGAATCATCCACGTCTTGGGGATGAAAATGAGCTTTTGTTGACCCCGAGGTGGTTTTCGAAGTCCTGGATTTCTTCCGACTAGTCTTGGTGAAAGCAGGCATCTCAACAGTTTTCCAAGCAGAATGCCCTCTCAAAACTTTCCAACATTCCTTCAATGTAAACTCGTGCTTGTGAAGCACACGGTATTCGTTACAAGCCTTTTCATAGTCGTCTTCGTCATTCTCACCGCTTCCGTGATTATCCTTGATATTATCCATAATTGCACAAAAGAAACCAACCCTAGAACGAATCATACCCTTCCATTTGGTCGTTATGGAGTCGTAGGTTCTTGTTGAACCAGTTTCACTTTCAAAGTACGCTATCACCTCATCCCAAAACCCACTCCGGTTGATAGAGTTCCCTCTTTCCGAATTTTCTGACACATGTACCCAAGCTCTACAAAGCGCGACCTCTTCCGCTTTTGTCCATGGTTTGACGGGTGCGGTTGCAACATTCTTGCCCTTCCCCTTTGTAGATCGTTTTGTAACCTTATTTGATTTGACGGGTGACGTCTCTTCGACATCGTCTTCAACACGAATAGAACCGTGGTATGAACCGTGCCCCGAACCTTGTCCCATCGAAGCATCTTGAGTCGGGTATTGTTGAGACGTGTAGCATTGAGCAGGAGGGAATTCCATAAAATGCTCATAATCCATATCAAGATTAATAGCATGAAGCGGTGAAAACGATTGATTAGGTTGGGAAGATTGGGAGAAATCCATGTTAGGATGATATGACGAACCGCTTGGTGCTTGGTTTTGATTGATACTCGGACGACCCGGTGGGAAATATGGACGATTGACGTAAAATGGGTTTTGATTGTGGTTGGGTTGTGGTAGTCGTGTTTGATAATCAAAACCGGGTGCTTGAAAACGAACATCCCGATTTTGTGGTGGTGTTAAACCGGTTAATTGAAACGGTGGATCCGGTGAGAAATTCAAGTTCGGGGAATTTTGGGAAAGTCGGGATCGTCGGGTTTTTGAGTTGGGAGTTTTTCTTTGTGACATGATGAATATTGAAGAGAAGTTGTTTGAATTGTGTTTGAAATTGTGTGTTTAAAAATGTGTTTGAGGTTGGTATTTATAATGTTGTAAAAGTGGTAAAGTTTTGGAAAAAAAAATGGTAAAGTTTGAGCTTAAAACACTCGGTTGTGTGTTCAACCGATTTGTGCTTCCTTCTCTCTCCAACCAACGCCAACCGACACCTCCACAGCGGCTCAACCGAGCTCGACCGACGCATGCAACCGACCCCAACCCCTCCCATTGTGCATAGCCTTATGGTGGTCTCACTATTCTGTTGATTGGATATGTGAATAAGGGATAGGTTGATCACGTGATATTTAATTCCTCTTATCTCATTTATTGGTCCCACGTTGTACAAGCAATTTGTTCTTGTCAAATGATTGATTACATGGGCATACACAGCAGCAATGACATGTTTGGTACGGGTCATATGGCTGATTATTTATACTGGTTGCTGCTGATATGTCAGTACATGGGGCTATATATTTTGGTACCGGTTGATTTATGTTCGTACTGGCAGCGTGGAAACTTTAATTCTGGTCGGATAATATTTATATTGTTGATGATCGGTTGTTGTATATGCTAATTCTGGTCTTGACAATTAGTCTTCCAATGTTTTACTAGTCTTGGTGAGTTGAATTTTTATTCAACGATGAACCCTAGTAATTAACATATTTTCGACTTGATTTGGTGTTCCTACTGGCTGCATATTTTGATTCGTTTCTACTGGTCGGTTCCTGCTGATTGCTTATTTGGTTCTTGCTGGTATTATTGGTTGCTACTGGTTGTTCTGGAGTTCCTACTAGTTGATCAGGTGCGTGTCTTATCATATCTCAAAGTGAGTGTGGCACTTTGAAGATAACTTGTTTGTGTATTAATGGTGTGACAAAGACTTGATGAATCTAGTGAAGGGGTGAGATCTAAAGATTAAATGTACTTAATGCGCACATTTGCTAATACTTTAAGGAGTTACATTGTAGTGCTCAGTGTTAGTGAAGGGGTGTGATCTACAGATTACAGGTGCTTAATGCTCACATTTGCTAGTGTCTCATCTAAGTTTGGAGTCACATGGATAGTACAAGATATAACACGCATGCTTTGGTGTTACTATTGGTTCTCCGTTCCTACTGGTAGACTATTTTGATGCTCTTGATGATTTGACTTCTCTGTACGCTACGCTTTATTTTCTTTTGTTTAGTTGTAAAAAAAAATCGTATTGTTTCTTTTTCTTAGTGATAAAAAAAAATAAATAAATAAAAATAAAAAATAAAAAAAATTGAGATGGTTAGTATACTTTAAGGGGAAGCTTATTTACTTACCATCTACATGCATCACTTGAGGGGAAGCGTCTACGTGTTGCACAAAACCCCTATTAGATGAAGGGGAAGAAGATTAGTAGATGTGCAGCGGATTATTTGTGATGACATGTTTTAGTATTGTTTCTTCATACAGGTTGTTTTGTCATATCGAGAAACTGGAACTTAACCTAGTCAAATTCCAGTTTAAGGGAAGATTGTTGGGAATTGCTGAGTTGATGATTACAAAACCACAAGCAAGAAAGAAAGAAGAGCGAAGAAACAATGAGGGATGATTATGTAATATTTAGATAGCTTTTCTAGTAAGCTATTATTAAGGTTTGTAACACCTCCCTCTCCTATATAAAGAGGGTAGGCGTAGGTTACAGATCATACATTTTCATTCATTTTCATAATAGACATCTCCAATGAGAGTCTAATTAACGCATAGAGCGTGTAGTAGTAATAGTAGTTGTAGTAGTTTTTATTTCAATTCAATAAAGAAAACCTTATTAGTAATGTTGATTGTGTTCTTAATTATGATTCCGCTGTGCATTCAATCAATATTGTTTATACCCTAGTTGAGTCCGGATCTTGGATTCTACTCCGGGGATGAATAGTGTTTTGTGAATAGTAAAATTTTAAAATAACTTTTCAAAATATCAACTAGACTTCAAAAATGATGAATAGTAACCGATGAATAGTAAATTCCTGAGATGAATAGTAATTTTAAAAAATGACCAAAAATTGAGAATTGTGACATTATCTTTTGTAGTAAATAGTGTAATATTATATTTGAGGTATCCATATGGTCAAAAAGTCATGTCCTTTATTTCTTGGTTTACACAAACTGTTTGTATGCTATTCTTGTCCAAAATAACAGTTTTGATAACTCATATTATCTTTATGACTATTTTTGTTCCATTCCGTAAAGTATAATGGTCAAGTATTTGTGGTCAACTGGTCTGAATCTATGGTCAAACGGGTCAAAAAGAGAAGCTTTTTATGCAATTTTCTGGGTTTGTACAAGCTGATCGGAATTAATGGTCGGAAAAGACGCCGGAACAGTTGGTCAAAAATTCAAAACCCTCTTCTTACGAATAAGAGACTATTTTACGAAAATTAGTAAAGAAATTCATAAAACCCTTAGTTTACGAATTAAAACCAGCCTTTACGACTAAGGAAGTTTATGAACAAGACTGAGTTTTATGAGTAAGGTTTACGAACAAGACTGAGTTTTACGAGTAAGGTTTACTAACAAGAGAGTTTTACGAGTAAGGTTTACGAATAAGGTTACGAATAAGACTTAAGCTTATTCATAACTGACCCAATAATGAAAAGAAGTATGATGTAGATGAGAGGACCAAGACCACAAACCAAACATACCAAGACTCATTGAATCTCAGTTTATCATCATCAGTCCATGAATAAACGAAATGAAAAAGATCTAAAAGCAAGAACATCACAGCCTAGAACAAATCCTAACCCATCTCCAACAACAACAACTCATCTAACCTGTGTCCCATCTCCAATCAACCACAAGCCTCGTCTCAATCATAAAACGAAATGAAAAAGAAAAGGGATATCAGAAACGTTCAACTTTTGGTCTAAGCTATTGTATATTTTTAAGTTGAACAATAATCATCATAGATCATTATGAAGCTCACACTTCTTGGTTAATATCTGAACATCTTGAGAAGAACAAAACGATTATGTTTCATCCTTTCCCACGTTCGTTTACAGCACAAGGACGAAAGAAACAACATATGAAATATAAAACCTACCTGAGACCAAACATATGCTCTTGAAGTCGTAACTTATGTTTCTTCACCGTGGTTATATGAATCGAATTGAAAGTGAGGCCGCATAAGATACACGATTGGTTAGGTGAGGAGGTTTAGGTGTGAAGTTGATTGATGACTGTGTTTAGGGTTAATGAATCACTAGATTTGATGGGTTTAGATCGGCTTTGAGTTTTTGGGAGAGTGATAACGCTCAAATTGTGCATGTTTTTAGTAGCGTTATCCGTGCTTTTATGTGTGTTATTTGGCTATAATCATATGCTTTTGTTGCTTAATCGTACAAAAGTGCGTTTGCTAGTTCATTTGTAGCCAAGTACAGGAAAGTGGAGAAAAATGCGGAAAAAGAAGTAAAATACGAAGATTTCTCCATGTACGAAGAATTCCCGAAAAAAGAAAGACTTGCGGGTATATTCGAGAAGATAAAGTCATCAAGTTAGTGGTCCAAAGACTCAAGAATAAAGTTCAAGAAGGAAAACGAGAAAGAAATGAAGAAAAAAAGCTAAAAGCGAAGACATATTGGAAGACTCGTTGTTCCCGACACACCTTCACCATTTTGGCCATAACTTTTGCATACTGACTCCGTTTGACCCCGTTTGCCACGGAAAGCTAAGAGAAAGATCTACAACTTTGCAGTTTATGAATTTTTGTGATTTTGCTCCAACCGATCGGTCGAGCCCCGTAACCGGATCCGGTTGGAGAATGGTCCGTAGATCAACGGATCCGGTTGGAGGTCTGTTTAACCATTTCTGCACTACTAAGACTCCAAACATGTTCCAAATGATTCTAGCCCCTTCCTACATGGTTTCTAGTCCCTTCCAAGCTCCTTGGCCTCCAAGAAATGCATTGAATACCCTAGGCCTTGGTTCAAGTATAAATAGAGGCCTTTGCTACCTCATTTCATACACCACAACTTGAGAGATCCCTTCTCCATCTTTCTCATCCCTTTCATCCACCACTCCTCTCTAGGTGTGAAATTCAAGCCTCCACCCTTAAGGACGAATTTCCACCTAGAGAGCAAACCACAACTTGAGAGATCTTCTCTCACACCTCTCATACCACCACCACTCCTCTCTAGGTGTGAAATTCAAGCCTCCACCCTTAAGGACGAATTTCCATCTAGAGAGCAAACCATAACTTGAGAGAACACAACCACTCTCAATATCTTCACCCCAAAGGTGTGAAACTCAAGCCTCCACCCTTAAGGGCGAGTTTCCACCAACTATCCTATCCCAACTTGTGTGAAATTCAAGCCTCCACCCTTAAGGCAATTTGACCACTTATCCACCAACTTATCTTCCCTAAAGACCACAAACCTCTGCCAAATTCGTGTAGTGTGCTCAAGGGTTGTCGAAGGCGTTTGGACATCATTTTCGGCTTGGTAGAACTATTGTAGTTGATTGGAGGCTTGAAGGTTGCTATAATCCTTCATCTTTGCCTATTGTAATTCATACTTTGGGTAAACCTTGTTACTTTTCTATTTAAAGATGTTTGTTATTGATATGATTATTGAGATTTTGTGTTTGATTGGAATAATGATGAATGTCTTGATACTTCCTTGTTCTTATAATGTTTTTCTTGTTGGTTTGATCCGTGACAATCATAACCATCAACTTGTTACTTGTTCTTATAATGCTTTTCTTGTTGGTTTGATCCGTGACAATCATAACCATCAACTTGTTACTTGTTACTTGCTTAAACAAACAAACGACACTTGTAGTGCAACCAAGTCTCTTGGGGCGACCTTGATTTACCATATACTATACTACAACTCGACTAGGGTATACTTGCCCGAATGTGTTCCTAGTTAACCGGTAATTCTTGTTTACAAATTTAAAACCCGATGAAGCACATCAGAGAGGTATGGGTATTTGGGGTTAATGAATTGCTAGATGTGATGGGTTTAGATCGGATTTGAGTTTGTGAAAGTGAGGCTTCATAAGATACACGATTAGTCATGTGAGGAGGTTTAGGTGTGAAGCTAATTGATGACTGTGTTTAGGGTTAATGAATTGCTAGATGTGATGGGTTTAGATCGGATTTGAGTTTGTGGAAGAGGTATTTGGAAGAGGGTATATGTGTGTGAAACTGCGTATGATTTAAGATTAGGGTTTTTTTTTAACCGGATAAGAAGTGTTAACTGGATCGGGTATATCACCTTTTGGATCGGGCTTGTGAATGTTGGACTGATAGATTCAATGGTGATTGGGCCGGGTATAACACAATAGCTATTGGGCTAGATTTGGAATGTACCAAAAATTAGGATACGAAATTGAGTGTGTGTTATCATCCAAATAAATGCAGTATCAAATTATGTAACTAAAAATTCTTTTTGATACATAAGTTTTGATAACTCTTGGTACAAAGAGTGGTATTTTGGTCTCACAAATTTTCACGGGGGATACTTATTTCACAGCTAGATTTTATAATTTGATCAAAATGACTACGGGGTTTTTGTATGGTATTGCTTATTTGGAATTGAAGTGACGTTGCAAGGGTGTACTTATTTATCTTTGAGATGTTGGTTAGTTGGTTGCATGTCTCAAGATAACTTGCCTGGGCATTTTTCATAAGAGTAAGAATTGACTATCTAGTTATAACTTATGTAAGGAGTTACGTTGTAGTGCTCACAGTGTATAACTATCACTTTAAGGGGTTAAGTTGTAGTACTCAGTGTCACACGGAGTTGCGGATTGTTCAAGAAGATAGTACAAGCATTAAGTCACAAAGTTGAGATGTTTAATTCTTTTTCAAGTTGGTCATATTGGGTTGTCTCCATATGTGGTCATTACTATTAGCCGGTGAATCAAAAGGAGGTTCGATTACAGGTTGGTTTGAGAGAAGTATTGAGAGTATTTTTGCGACATATTCTCACGGAATTATGCTTAAACAAGATATGGTTTAAAATTGCATCAAGAAAAAGGTAATTCTACGACATGTACGCAACATTATGATGATTCTGATAGCTCGCAACCATCAGGAAGGAGAAGTACATGAAGAAAAAGTAGTGTTTCGTCTTCCGTGATTGGATTGATTGAGGGAACTGTGCTTAATACCGAAGAAGAAGAAGTATTGTGTGTACATAGGGGCTTTTTACCAACTTGGATGCAATACTAAGTGATTTATGTTGTTATGATGTTCCCCGAACGACAACCATGGTGCTACAATCAAGAGTCTACTTTCTCTGCTGCGTGTTTGAAGACTAAAGAGATTTTATGAAAGAGAGTTGTCGATTCAGGAGGGAGCAGATAAAATAAAAAATGGCTCACTAGTTAGGAGGGAGTAATAACCTAACTAGACCATTACAGTTGAAGTTCAGAGCTATAAAGATCAAATGCCGATATCGTCGGAAGAGAAAACTTCAAGTCATCCTCAGTATCTAGACTACAGAGACTCTGCGCTTCAACAACGTCAACATTGTTTATCCTTATTGTAATTTACTTTTTTTATAGGTATCATTGTAACCATTTATGTGTGACGATATCTTGGAGGGATATTGTTAGCCTCACTTTTTTATAAAGATAACGTCTTACACGTGAAATGGACTAGATACGTAGTTAGTTGTGCCCGCAGGGATTACTAATGTACTAGTAGAATTGTTACATTGTAATGAGCCTATAAAAACCTCTCATGACTCTCCATGAAGGGTGTGGGAAATTATTGTGTAGGCTTCATTGTTTCAATCTAATAAACACATAGTTTTTCTTCACCCTCTCACTACTTTCTCTCACTAGAACCATGTATTGTTTTATCATGTTTGATCAACCTCGACCTCCCGAACCACATAAATCCTACATATTTTCGATCCTAAAAATCCCTCATAGAAAATCCTATGTAACTTGATACCAAGTCTATAGTATAAATACATTCCCTTGTATTCATTCTCTGGTACTTGATTTCAATAGAAGGCCAAACTTCTTATTCTCTTACTCCTTGGTCGGATAAAGTGAAGCCCCATGAAGGGATTTGCTATAGACCTTGAGCATAACAAAAGTGTTTGTTTAAGCTATTGTAATTCAAGAATCTAGCCACTTGTGATATAGTCGATTAGCATAAACCCTAATTTATTAGGGTTTCTGATTTGATCATGATTTGGGGTTTTTCTAGAAACCCTAATTGCTTGGATTGTTAAAAGGTACGCGTTTCTTTATGTTTCAGTTAATTAAATTACATGTATTGATCTTTATTCTTCCGTTTCGTGTTCTTGATGTTTATGTTTAATTTATATGCCTGCCATGATTTATTAATTCCAACAGTGGCATCATGAGCCGTTAATACTATGTAATTAATTACCGAAACGCATAAAAAATGAATCTTGGATTGTGTTATTGCATGTTTTCGATTTCTAGGGTTTGTAAAATCGAAAACCCTAAATTTTTTTATTGGTCGAATGCCACTTTATTAAGGCAAAAATGCATATATATCCCTCCCAAAGTGAATAATTGCATATATATATCCTTTGTACAAGTTTTTTATGCACATAATACAATGGTTTTTATGCATGCTTTGGATATATATGCAATTTTGTATTTTCGGAAGGACATATATGCGAAAGCCCCCTTTATTAAATAAAAAAAATAGGTTATGTTTTGTAAGAAGTTTAGAAACCCTAGGATTGCATGCAATTTTTATGTGTGATTATTAATAGATAATTGATTTTTGCTATTAGAAGTAAGCAATCCTTGACATGGACTATGTGGAATCCATGATAAAAACATGCATGTTTTGACATGGATCAATGGATAATTATGTAGTAATTGTTACCTGTTATGATTACATGCTAATTGTGCGATATATGAATTGTTAATTAATTAGGGTTTATTAGTAATCAATTGTTTGATATGATTGAATTACTAATAGGTTAATTAACTATAAAATTGAGGAAGACCCCATATGTATCATTTATATTTAATCAATTATGTGTGTTATTGTATATGCTTAACGTAGGGCTTACGCAATCAAGTAATCGATGTATGTGGTCCACTTATACCTTCCTCGAAAACAAGTGGGAGCCCTAGTTAAAAGTATACATGTTAATTGGTTTAATTTAGCATGTGCATTGTTTTAGTTGGTTCATTTTTATTTGCTTATTTGTTTATTTAATTGTTGGACAAGTTGTAAACAAAGGGTAATTTTTGAATAGAAAATTAAATCGGACTAAACAATGGTGAAATTTGATTTGCTTTTTAATAGTTAAATCTTAAACTTTTAGTCGATTGATTTTTTTTACCAATAGTTAGAAAGGCTCGCCCGTTCTTGACAAACTATAAGAGATGTATAATACGCATTAAATTGTGACCTAAAAGAAGAGGGTTTTTAATAACTTCGCGCTAACCTAATTCTCCGCTTCTTTGTGCGTCAAAATGGAGCTACCTACAACTATTTTTATGTATAAAATCATCTTAAGGGTGAATTGACCTTTAGTTCCACGCACCACTTTATGGTAATTATCCGAAACACTAGGTCTTACGACTTATGCAGAAGTACGATATAGTGGATGATAATTAAAGGTAATTCTTTGATTGGTTTACTCAATACCTCGATTAAAACTTTGTTGATCTTAGTGAAAGAAAAATAATGAGTAAAGTTTTATTAAACCTATGATATGAAGATGTGTGCTTGCTTCTTCATACATATTTTGATTACACACATCAAAATTACTACCCTTTAATTTAAGTTATATGCCATCCAATGAAACAGGAACACACATAAGATGGGGATAAATATGCTTACATGAGGTTGTAAATCCCATAATTTAGGAGTTTTAGATTGGCAATTGAGGCGTAGAAAACTATATTGTAATCAAAGGGTAAATCTCCACTTCAACAAGTTGTGCGGCGGCGATGGAACAATGAAGTATGAGGTTTGAAGCTTGAGATGAGATAACTTAATTGAGTTTGATAGTGAGACTTAGTAACTCAAGGCATAAGATGGGGATAAAATATGCTTACATCTTTGCAAATCTAAGTAAGATTGTGGCAAGTTGAAGGTACAAATCTTCACAAAATATCTAATGGAATCCTCCAATGTAAATCATGATGTCAAATGTTGTATTACATAATGAAATATGCAAATCTTAAGTAGTGTTTGGAGTTACAATCTTTAGATTGTTTTAATATCTAATAAACTTGCAAGCTTTGCTTTTATAAATTAAATTTAGGTTCAACTTAGGCAAAGATCAAAAATATAAATAACGTTTAATGACGATATTTGTATTAACAAATACTTTCATTGCTAGCAGATCAACTGTTTTAATGAAACTATGTCAATTTGGACCTTAGTTTTCAAGTAAATTAAATGGTTATATGTATATTTACCAAGAGTATTTAATGTCTTGAAAGATTTAATTATTGAAAATACTAAAATTGAATTTTTTTAATTCTTTTAAATGTATTAATGCAACATTGAACCGTAAACATGGTTTAGTCTTTTATTGGTAAATTGATCGAGTTCTGCTTTCAAACAAATATTTTATAGATAAAATATTACTGAAAAGACAAACAAATTTCCCGAACAAAAAGACTTCGGCCAACAAATTAATGAAGATGAACTTTTAAGAGTATTGGAGGAAGCAGAAAGGGAGGAAGCAAAAAGAGAACAATCCGAAAGGGAGGAAGCCGAAAAGGAACGATTTATGCTCCAAGATGAAGAAGTAATGATAGAGATGGAGGAAGCTGCTCGTAGGGAGCAAGCTGAAAGGGAGAAAAAAGAACGTCAGGATAGAAAATTCGATGTTTTGTATGCAGACTGGGAAGACAACAAATTTGAAGGTTCGTCTTCGTATGCTTACGACGATGGTTACGACTCCAACAACTCTCAAACTTGGGATCACCCAGATTATATTTAGTTGTTTTAATCTATGTCTTTTTATGTATCGCGGTTTAATTCCCAATGCAATGTAGTCTCCTTTCTTTCTGTAATGAATAAAAGTTTGTCCACTACTTTGGTGTTTCATACTCTCAAATTAATATTACAGCCTATACATACTTTTTTTATAAGGGAAAAATGATGTAGTGGGGAATTTTTTATTTTTATTTATTTTATTTATTATTTTTTTAAAACAAACCAAACGGATACCTTTGTTTTGCACGCAAATCAACTAGGTGACTTGGTCACCTTAATTTGCCTTGGAAGGCGAGATTCGCGCGTGACAAGGGAGGGTGTGCAAGGTGATTCTCGAGTGAGGGCAAGGTAATGTGACTCGTTTTCTTTCCTTGCCGACCAGCCTTAATTCATGTGGTTTAGCCGGATTTTATGTTTAGTCCCCACTATATAAAAATTACTACAGACCTCGCCAATGTTTGGATTTCTAAAAGTTGCAGGTCCAAAATCCTAACAACGTTATTTTTTTCTCGCTAACTCCGCCATGTGCCTTGAATAGGAGGTTATTTTTATCATTTCGCCTTTTGTTCTCTTTGGTTTCATCTTCTACCTATTTCATTCGAAAAACACTTTCTTCAGCCACAAAGCAAACGACACCCCATGTATAATAACAAGTATGATTGCCAGCGCGTTGCTGCGGGGCGGTTGTTTTTTTTGTTAGTTTTGATGACGTAGTTTGAATTTTGTGGTGTGTTATTTTTAAAGTATGGGTGTTGTTAGTAGTTTATTTGCTGGTGTTGGTAGTAGTTTATTTGCGTAAAAACACGTTTTGTTAAAAATTATTTAGTAATTTTGTAAATTTGCATATGTATATGTATATTTTTTTATCATTTTTTATACATACTATTATTGATATATTTGAGGTGTTTCAATGTTTTTGGGTTCAATTTTATTTTTTATCATATTAATTTTATGTAATGATTTTTTGGCAAATAGTAATGTTTTGTTCATTTTTTTTACATGTATTTAATGTTAATAAATAAAGTAAAAAACACTAGAACATTTCCACCAAAGACAATATCTTTTATAAAACATTAGTGGAGTGCACATGTTTTCTTTTTGTGTAAGAATAAAAAAGTAAGTAGTGTAATTCCTAAATGGCTATCTTAATCTCAAACTGAAAAAAATGGATGAACACCGATCAAGAAAACACAAAGGAATCAAACCTATTTCGAACCTTCTTTTACAACACAAAGTTAAAGTAATGTCTTCTTCTCATCTCTTATTTATTTTCTTGGATTTATTTTTAATTTTTATTTTTTTATGTAAATTATGGTTTGTTGATTATTGAATCATGGGTTATATGTAAATTCCTTTCTGGGTTATGTTAAAAATGTGATTTTGTTACTGGGTTCTTGTTTGATTGAATTTTTAAAATGTGGTTACCCTATTGTTATGGATGAGAATTGAATGTTTGTTTTCATAATATTTTGTTGCAACTGAGTTGTATCAAATGTGTTGACTGCATTTGCAAAAGATCTAAAATGGGATGTTAATATTGTAAAGTAATGCTCATTTAAGAAGTGGTATGTTTGTTTTAGAATGGTTAACAACTTTTAGTAAACATTTAGCTGTTGTACAAACCATTGAGTGCGAAGGTAGATCACAAACCTGTTAAATGGCAATGAGTAGTTTTTGCACCAAATTTGTAGTAGATTGGCGTTAAACATGAAACTTATCTTACATAGTTTTTCGTAGTTTTTATACAAAAGAGAGAGGTAAACACCTGTTTAACGGTGAAGCTACTTCGACGTAGCTAGTGCTAGTAGTTTTAGATAGTTATATAAGTCACTGCAGATGAGTGGTCCTAGTAGCGATACCTATTTACATAAGTAGTAGTGATGGGTATTTACATAAGTTATTGTCTTTAGTCTGCACTTTAGCAGTGTGCAATTAAGATCAAAAGAGCCTGCCTGCGTCCTTCAAATTAAGTTTTCTTTTTTTTGTTGTCCGATGGTTCTTCCATGAAAAGTGTGTGTTTAGAGGTTATGTCTCCTTTTGATCTTGTTTGCATGCTAGTGTATGCCGGTGGCGGTGTTGCTATTTCTGTGGTGTTAAAAGAATGGAACTTAGTGTTTAAGATTAAATTAGAATTTGTACTCAGTGTTCGGTAATCACTGAGACTTTATTACCTTGTTCTTTTGGTTTGCCTATTTGAGTTTCCTCTGGTGGTTCAATGATGTTGGTCTCTGTTGTTTCTGAAATAAAATTGGTAATATGCAATGAAATGTAAACCACTATTTTAGAGCATATTTGTTCTTTTACAATAAGTTATTTTGATTTAAAAAGTTTATTACCTTCTGAATATTGTGTTGGTGCTTTATTCTTTGTTGCCTGTTCCATAGTGGCAAGTTCTGTTGTTGTTACTTAAGTGTATTCAATAGCAGTTAACTGTTTTGGTAATGGTGTCGCACCTGGAATGTAAAAAAATACGATGTTACATGTTAGTTGTAACATATATGTGGATTGTAAATTGTAATGACAATTTAATTTTTGTACCTGAAGATTGTCCTTCAATCTGTTTTGCTGGTATTGTCATGTCGAATATTTCATCTACCACAAATTCGATGTATCCTTCTTTGCAAGTAGGATTGTAGTGAAACTGAAATGTATGCATTGTGCCAACAATAGCTTCTAATTCTTGTGGTAAGTGGCGCGGGTCACCATTTTCATTTGCTTTAACCAAGGTTGCACAGTCACCGACAAATTCATTTGCCTTAGGCGTAAAGAATACAAACTGTGTTGTTGCAGTACCGTCTGTTAGAGTTGCTTTGAAATTGTATCTGCATAAATAAATATAAATCAGTTAAGTAAGTGAGGACAGAAGTAGTAAATGTTGTTTGTTGTCTCTTTACCTATAGTTAGGAGCTGCTATGACCCCATGCTGTTTGCATTCAGAATTTCCATTTATTTCTGTAACTTTAAATGTGCAAGCATTGCATGAAGGATAGTACGAGTCTCTGCTCTTATTGAGATTCATTATTCTTGCTTGACAACTAAACCGCACCCCCTAGTAAAGAATCAGAAAATAATATGTCATATATTCCTGTTTTACCTAATACATGTTAGAAGATAAATGGTCATTAGTTGTGGTAACTGACCCTGTATGCTTCTCGATTATGCGTGAGCAGTATTGCTAATGGAATACGGTTTTTGTTTTTTTCATGTTCAACATCTTCTAGACGGTATCTTGTGACACATAATGGTGGCTTTTCCTGGTATAGCTGTATGTACATTGCATATGCATGTTGTTTATGTATACATGTTCACAATTAGAGTTCGTACAATGATGGATATGGATATATGAATCTTACGCTACTTTATATTGTTCCAACTGTGGGATTTTAGGATTTATGTAATAGTATGTGGCTGGTGTTGATGAAAGTTGGAGTTCTGTAGATAGAAAAGTATTGGTTGTATAATGTTTGTGAATTTTTTTTTATAAGTAATGCAGACCTTTTTGTGAGTGGCAGTAAACTTACCTCTTTTTTGAAATTTTGAAACTCTGCATGAACTAACAGCTATTATGATAAGCTTTTCAAGTTCTTCGATAGCTTCCTTTTTAAAGTTATCAGCGAGCTCATCCCAGAGTGTTAATTCAATTGAATTTCGACTGTTGATATAAATTATTCCAAATTTGTTTTATGAATTTAGTGTGCAGTGTACGTGGTTTATTATTTTTAAGTGTGACATACTTGAGATTTTGAATTTCCACTTTTCTCATTCTTGACTGATTTCTGTTAGGATCTCCAACGTCTCGTGGTTGTCCTGATGTGATGTAGCATCCAATATAGTCTGCCAATTGGAAGATAGTTACACATATATGCATTTTTTGTATTATAGTAGTCAAAAATAAAATAAATTGTTTGTTTGTACCTGTAAGGACTAGATATTCTTTTTTGCCTTTGTCGCGTGGGTCCCAAAGTTTATTAGGTAATTGATTGTAGGACACAAAGCTAAAATAGTGATTTGAGAATGATTCAACTGGTATGGCATCCATTTTTTTGAGTCTGGTAAATGAGAGTGATGTTTTGTTGTGAAGAGTTTGTTGCCAGTTATCTATTTTATCACATTGGAAATCTAACATTTGGTATGCTTTTCCATGTATAAGAAGAGGCCTGAAATGGTAAATGTCGTCGGCATCCATGTTTGCTTGTATTGCAGTACCCTAGGTATGTTAAATATTGTTATTATAAAGTAAACGTAAGAATTTTGGTATATTAAGTTTGTGTATATTACCTGTCTATCTAATAAGATTGCACGGTATCCTTTCTCAGTTGTATTTGGAGGGTCTCTAGCTGTCCATGCACAGTATACCTTGGCCTCGATCAATTTATCCCTGTCTCCAGGTTTGAGTTCTTCAATAGGAGTTAATTGCATGTTGCAATAATAAAATTTTCAAAAATGTTAGCACAATAAATTTACGGAAAGAAGAATGATTTTAGACAAACAATTAAGTTAATGCAGAAGATGAGTTATGTTAGGAATGAGATTAACTATTCAATGCAATTTCATTTTAAGTATCTAAACCTCTGATCCAACAATGGTGTTTAGAAAATCTTTGTATACTATGTTTTTAGTTGCGTCAGGTGGGTGCCCTTTGTGTTTTTTATAAGAGTCTTTAGACCATTTGGTGTTGTGGCTCTTGATAGTGCAACATAAAGTTGACCATGCGCGAATATAGGTTCTGGTAGGTAAACTCCAATTTTGCTTAGAGATTGCCCCTGGCTCTTGTTGATAGTCATTGCGTAGCAGACCTTAACCGGGAACTGTTTCCTTTTGAATATAAAAGGCATGTTCGAATATGTTGTCTTCAAAATAATTCTTGGAATAAACACTTTTTCTCCAATTCTGTTGCCCGTAATAATTTCTGCTTGTATTAAATTGGAAAACAGTTGTGTCACAATCATTCTTGTTCCATTTCAGAGCCCACATCCTAGGTCTACGTTTCTAAGTAGCATAATCGGGGTCCCAACTTTAAGGATAATCTTGTTTGGTGGTAAACCTGAGAACTTTAGTGTGTTTAAGAATTCTGGTGGATACAGAAGCTCGTTTACGGCACCATCTCTGCTTATAGGAATAACCTCATCCCAACTTCTGTATATTACGCTTTCTCCTTCTATCAACGACAGAATTTCTTCATTTATTATATCCGTCGTTTCGTTCTTAGGACAGACAATCGCCTTTTCCTGTAAGACTTGTGCAGTCGGTGATTTTAACGTATTTCCATCATAGATGAAACTAATAAGTTTTGACAGACCATTATCGTCATCTTCAATTAAATATTCTTCGGGGACCTCAACCTAGTCGATATTTTATACATCTTCTTCGTCAGGGTTTCCTATTTTACCATCTCCTATATTTACTAACCACGAAGCGAATGCACTTTTTTTTCTTGGTTTCTTCAACATTAAGTTTTTTTTTGTAACAACCGCATGTTTTCTTTAAGCCTACATACTTTTAAAAAAAACCAAAGGTATGAAGAAATTATTGATGAAGCCACTATATCTGCCTTTGTACCTTTCTTTTTCACTGGTAATGTTTATCTAAAATCGCCACCTAACATAATTGATTTGCCACCGAATAATGCATCTTGATTGCTGAGAACATCTTTGAGAGTTCGATCAAGCGCTTCAAATCATCTTCTATCATTCATCGGGGCTTCATCCCAAACTATCAGATCTGTCTCTGATAATAGATTTGCAAGCATTGTCTTTTTTTTAACATGACACATTGATTCGTTAGTTAATTCAAGTGGCAATTTGAATCTTGAATGTGCTGTGCGGCCAGATGGAAGTAACAAAGAAGCAATCCCAGAAGATGCAACTGCCAGCACTATTTTTCCTTCTGATCGTAGTTTGTTGATTATTGTCTTCCACAAAAAGGTTTTTCTGGTTCCACCATGGCCATATAAAAACACCAATTCTTGTTTATTTCTAGCAGATGATTCAACAACTAAATTGTAGATGTGTTGTTGTTCTGCATTTAGCTTTTGCACAGCTAGAATGACTTCTTGCTCCAATTCATGCCGTTTGTAATTTTTTTTCTTCCATCAACAATATGTTTTCCAAGTCATCTAGCAATTTTTTAGGGGGCAACTCGAGGCCAAAATCTGTAAGTGACTTTGAACAGTTGTTAAGGATCTTCTCTAATTCACAGAGAAGGTACCCTTTCATTTCAGGATCATTAATATGGAGATCTTTAAAATGAGACATAGTAGATGCCCTTGCTGGAATATCGTCAATCATTATTGTCCAATGTTTTTCCCAAAGAGTTAGAGTGTCTGCGACGTCACAATAGAGCAAAATGTAAGCAAATAATGACCTTAGCTCAGATGCAGTTGCTGAAATAGCTGCTTCTTGTAACGTCGTGTCCCATTCTCTGTCATCCTTAAGTAGCCCCATTGCTTGACAGGCTGCACGAAATGTTGGGTAAACTATGTTGTTTACTTTGAGTACTTCATTAAAGGATTTGCAACCTTTCTGCTGACACAACATCATTCTAAAATAGAATAGTTCACTTGCAGCAGGGTGAACATATGCGAGTCTTCCAACCGATGATTTTGTCTTTTGTTTTCTAGGCATCCATGTTTTTGAATCTTCATACCAGACAAACGCGGAAGGAAACTCTAAATATGTAAGATGACGCCCTTCTTCATATAAACTATTGAACGTGAACCATTCAGTAAGCGTTGTCATTGTTCTTCCATCATCACTAACAACGTACCCCAAAGGTCCCTTGTCCCTAAAACTTATCCTTTGCATAGCTTCAATATTTACATCAAGAATTTGCACTGCTGGCTCTTGGTGATGTATTGTAAAATTGAGTATTCTCCAACATGCTTCGTGCGGACATATAAAACGACCATCTATGAAATTTTTTATTTCATCTACTTGAATCGCTCGTGCATTTGCTGATATCGATGGCTGAGCAAGAGGTCTTGTGATCCGTGATGCTATTCTGTCACTACCTTTCGATATGTATTTGAATAAGTACTTTATCAACATGCTCCACCCACAATATTCCACATTTATGTGTGCGTGAAACATGAGGCAAAGTAACCGATTGTATGGAACAAAATAACTGCTGTCCAATCTTATTTTCCCTCTTGTTTCATAACCTGAACTTTTTCTTCTTCGGTAATGTACATGACCATTCTTGTCAAAGAATGTTTGGTCATTGTATTTTTTTGGAAAGTTCTTGGTACATGGGCCTTCCCGCATACACGGAGCCTTCGGATTAGCAGGACCACATGGGCCATGTAGCATCATTTCGGACACAACTTTATATCCTTCTGGATCAGTTGTTCTGTTTGGCAATTCTGCACAAATAAATTTGTCCACGTCTTTAGGTGATTGTATTTTGTCACTTGATTGTAGCCATAATAGTGTGTAACAATGTGAAAGCCCACGTTTCTGGAACTCTATTGTGTAAAGAACTGCATCACCAAGGAAATTTAAAAAAAATAATTAGGTTAATTATGTGTATATACATTTATATATGTGTGTATATCTTGTCTCCCATTTAAATAAGTAATGATTACGTACCTCCAGTAACATGTCCAAATATCCTGCCTTCTTTTAAAGTTTTAACAAAATCTTGCACTTTTTGTTCAAAAACACGGTCGACAATGTCAGCCCTGTCTGCGGATGAGAGTTCTGGATAGCGGCGCATGTATCTGCGAATTTCTGGCCAGTTTACATTACATGTAAACGTAATGAAAAATTGCGGGTTTCCAAGGACTCAGCAAATGGCAAGAGCATCGAGGTAGTGGCTGTACATGTATTTTGGCCCGCCAGTAAAACTTGAAGGAAGAATGATTCTTTTACCATTATCAGCATCACAACGATCTCCCTTTGAAATTGCATCGTAAATGCCTGAAAAATACTCACCCCGAATGGTATTGTGCTTTGACCTTATAAAATCAAGTCTTTCTTGTTCTAAAGCACAATATACAGACATGACGTATTGCTGAAACAACCCTCCACCTTTAAATATTAACCCATAAAAAAGTGGTCTTTCATGTAACTGATATGTGTAATAGCTGTTCATACTCATTTTTGGTTGTTCGTCATTTGGATTCCGAGTTCTCAGCTTCAAGTTTGTACTGTATCCCGGCTGACCATAGACAAAAAGAAGTAGAAATTGTAGTGACATATACGTCGAGTGAAGCTTTTTAATTCTCTTAGGACCTTCGCCTTTTTGTGTATTATTACATCATACTCTGTCTGAGTATCCGGTCCATTTTCAAACACTATAGCACCAAGAATATCTGCTGTTGGCAGCTGGTATTGGCGGGCTCCGTCAACATTAAAAAGATGAATCTTGAACTCTGGCACATTCTGTTCATTACACATATCTCTTGATGTTCTAAACAATCTTACCAATTCATTGTGGTAATCGAGAATCTGTATTAACCTTTCAACAATTTCAGGCCTCAAAGTTCCTGAATTTGTTCCGCCAAAAGGTTCTAACCTGTTTTCCACTTCATTATGTGTATCGTATATGTATAATTGCAAGAATCTTGGGTCTTCGTTGTTTGGTGGACACAATGTGCCTATCCAATGGTGGATTTGGCCAGAAATCTTGAAGACATAGGGCCCTCTCCCATCATTAATGGATTCATCAATTTGCGCACCAAATGATGTCATACTAAACATTTGGTTGTAGGATCGAATGTTATCCAAAAAGTGTTTGTCCTTCAGTAATTGTTTTATACTTTCTGGTGGATCAACTTCTTCTTGAAGATGGACCTTTACTTCTCCACAACATCGGCTATATCTGACCCTTTGTCGTGTAGATCTTTTGAGCCTCTCGGTGTACCAAAATGCAGCACCACAATGTTCACACCTCCAATCACTATCTCCAATATCAATGTACAAACTTGAAACCGCTGCAAACCAATATTACATATATATTAGACTCAAACATTTTTATGTACATTATGTAAGAGCAATCCAATAATATAAACAAAGTAAGCTACCTTCAGAGTTGTTTGATGTTGGATTGATGACATCATAAGTATTGGGACATTGTCTTTTTCGGTTTGATTTTTTCTCTCTAACAATTGTATCCTGAGATGTTGTGCTTGTCTGATTTATTATAGGTGTTCCATGGTGAGAGGACCCATATGCAAATGGGGCAAAAAAATGAAAGGTTGTTAACGTTTAAAGGTAAATTTGTATATGACTACATGTTATGAGAATGGTTATTTCAACAATACCATATAAGGTGCAAGTTTTATACCTTCATGTCGAATTGCTATAGGTGTTGGCATTTTGGCAATTTGTGAACCATCATTTGAGTACAGATTATCATTGTTGCATATAAGGTTGGTTGAAGGTGGAGTACAACATGGAGTATGTGCATTGTAGGGAGTGACACTTTCGTAAGCGTAACTGAAGCATGCATCATTGTTGCTGCATATAAGGCTGGGTGAACTCGCAGAAGAACACGGATGATGCAGATTGTAGAAGTCATTATAATGTTTGTCACTACTAATGTTGCCAGGTAATACTGCATAAATAATACAATGTTAACATATAGTTCTTTGAATGTAAATAACAAATAAGTAACAGGAAACTGATACCTTTTGTTTGCTTTGACCTGCTGCATTCATTTGTTTTACCTATAAAATTCTTTCTCTTGTATATGTTAATATTGGAATTAACCGAATCATTTATCGATTTGGTATAATACAGTGAATCCGGGTGCAGATCTATTTCTGTTGTTCTGGTTTGCACCCTAATGCCTTCTTGACAAAAGTTAAAATGGAAACCTTCTTTTTGAAAAACGTTGTCATAATTCTGTATTTCACATATTCCTTTTCCCTTGTTAAAACCTGCAATTAAAGTAGAAAACTATAGCAACACCAATCATATACTCTATCTTCTGAGGCTGTAGAGACTGAAAAACCCTCTAGCATTTGTTTTTTGGGATTCTTTTGTTGGGATACATCATCAAACTTTATTTTAATTTTTTTATTCAGAGTATGTTGGTGTTCCAGAGGGTGTGACTGTTGATCATAAGGCATATATGGAACACTTTGGGTATTGTTTGTAAATCCATCACCAAATAATGTTGATACACTTTCATGTGGAAAACATGGTGCTTGATGAGATGTCGTATTTGCAGGGCCTAGAGTATCTTGTGGACACCCACCACCAAACAGTGTTTGTACATTTTCATGTGTAAAAGGTATTGTTTGAATCTTATTTAATACACTTTTTGATAGCCTGTTAGTGTTAAAGACAATTTCTCTTTTGGACTGACTTTCACTATGCATAACAGATTTACGTAACCACAAACTAACAAAGGAAACAACCTATTTTATACATGCAAAAGGCACACAAGTAATCGAATTAACAGTTATCTTTCGTTTGTGTTTTTTTTTTCTTTTCTAAACACATAATAATATAGCATTGTGCAACATCAAATGAGCAGACAAAAAAAAGGAGTTAGAAGCAGCCTACGATAACTAAGATGCAAAACTGAGACTGGTATTCAGTGCATGGCTATATCATATAGGTAAAATTTTGTGTAGAAAATACATGTTGTACAAAGATGCAACCTGTTGTGATGATCTACAATTGTAACACACTCCACAGAAGTTTCTTATTTCTTTTTCTTTGCACTTTTGCTTTTCAAAGTGTTGTAAGTTACTTGGTTTTCTATAAGAAAATTTTGTAGTGATGAAGGTAGATCGAGAAATTTCTGCTAGTACGTATTTGGTAATTACGTGTATGATTTAGTACACTCTTAGTATGCATTTGTATGGCCAAGATTGTATAGTAGATGCATTAGGGTTGCAGCAGGTCAAAAAGGTTGGTTGACAGTGTATTAGAAAGTCGTTAGAGTTAAAATTTGTTGCACATTAAATAGGTAAACTCCCTTGGGCTAATGGAAATCTGCCAAGCTTACATAAAAGAGTATTAGGAAGTCATTAAGTTTAAATGCTCGTGTATAGTAAATTGTGAACCTCCTTTGGGCCAATGGAAATCATAAGGTTGTATGTTATCATGGAATGGGCCTATTAAAACGTTAATGACAACCCGTAGACAAATAATATGGTGCTTTAACAAATTCATTAAACATTAAGAGTTTCATAATCTTGCAACCACTTTTCCATCTATATAATATATTATAATATACTTTTATGATCAACTTTCCAGTAACCACTTAAGGGTAGTCTAATGATAAAAGAGCTTCTGACTACCATTCTAAAATGTGTGACTGCGTGATGTCTCAAGTTCAATTTCTACGAAGTGTAAAAAATCTTAAGCGGCCATGCCAACCTCCTGAAAATTGAAGCATTTACCTGATTTGAGTCTGTGTGACGGTGAGTTCAAACCCCGTAAATTAGTCGGCAAAAAGATAGAAAATCAGTTAAAAAAAAATAAATAAATGAAATAAAAAATCCTAGCAGTCTTTATTCCCGTCAACACCTAAATTTTTTTTTTTGAAAAGTGAATTTCTTATAAGGTGCTTCGTGTCGCGATTCGACAGCGGGAGGTCTAAACTACGTTGTCTAAACCGGTAAAGCTAGAAAGTTCCCCGAAGCGGAAATGCCTATTTCAAATATCCGATGGGGAAAACCCCTACTAATCCGCAGAAGGCACGACAATTAATAAGGGTAAACCTGCGCTCCGAATTGACTTGCAGGGTTCTGGGCCCAAACCCGGACTACCTTGAAAAAATCCTTCATTCAACCAGGGATTTGAACTGGCAACTCCTCCTAATGACTCCAAGGGGTCAACTGAGCAAATACACAAATCACGACCCAAACTCAATCTTGTCCAATAATAATACAAAGTACTACGTATAAAAATCAGCACAGAAAATCTGACAAATCACAATCACGAGTTTTATTTTGGGGGTGGGTGGGTGGGGGAGGCAAGCAGAGCCTATCTCAACATTTAACTCATACAAAACCCTAAACGCAGGTATTATCTCTCATTTCTTTTTTCACATTTTATATTTCTAATTGAACATATTTTCTGCTTTTAAGCAAATGTGTTTGCATTAGTTTCTGTAAATAAACCGACCAATTAATATTATATAACTAGTAGTTTTTGTTTAGGCTTTTATTTAGTAAGTAGCTTATGATGAATAGGTTGAGTGTTTAGATTAGCCTATGATAAAATGGTCTTATAAACCCCCATTATATAAGCTCATAAGCCTAGGTTTATAATCGTACCGAAACACTTGATTAGCTTATTTTGGCTATATAAGCTCATAACCCCTTTATAAAATCTAAAACAAAAAACCCCCCAAATAATCCAAAAAAAAGAGCTTACCAAAACCCATAAATAAGCTCATAAGCTTATCTAAAAGGTTTAAATCCGCTGTGTACCCCTGTGCCCCCTTTTGGGTGCTGACTGACCCTTCCCCGAGGACCTTGACCCCGGCGATGAACACCTTCCAGTCACCTTTAGCTAGGAGTTGGGATTGAACCCATGACCTATTTCTTTAGAAGCCCTCCTTGACCGGATACCACTAATGCAATGGCCCAATGGTAAATGAAGTCATACTACAATAGTCTTTCTTCTTCTTTTTTTAAAAAAAAAAAAAAAAAAGGGATAAAACAAACACCCCCTTTGTCATCCTTCACCGTGTATTAGGCTCGACAATTAATCAAAAATATCAATTATAGTCAAATCATATTGCAACACGGTAACGAGTGCTTTTGGGGTGGCCATGGAAAGGATTTGAAACGGTCACATGGATACCTCGGTTAGCTACGTAGATCTGAGTCAAGGACTCGCCCTACGGGTAACCTAAATAGGGTAAACCTCATTTGTTTTTACGTTAAGAACTGTTTTCGTTGGTAGGAGATTATAAGGTGGATTACTCATTAGTCATTACTATCAATTAATCAAAACACAAGTAGATACCGTAGTCTTAAATTGTTTCACAAGACTGGTTAGAGTAGGAACCTTGTGTGTGACAAATATCTTATTATTTGACTTTTGAATGCCTCTGTTTGTTGGTCGATTATAGCAGAAGAAGATATTTTCAAAGTTAACTTAGTTGAACATGTTTACAGTTCAGTTCTGTTACTGATTTAGATGGAGACACTAGGTGGTTTGTCGAATATAGAGGCATAAAGGACATTCGTAGCTAGAGGAAAGTTATACTGGTTGGCATTACTTCAATAAGCTCAAACAATGGCATTTCATATATGGAAATAGGACCGTAATAATTTTGTATCATTAGTTTTTGCTTTCAATTTTAATAAAACTTTATAAATTTGCAGCTTTTGTGGTAAAAAAAAGACGACATGATGAAGGTTTAGCAGCAACACAAAGACAGAGAAAAAGATGAATCTTGAAATTCTGGTGGAGTTCACTTAAAGGATAGATTGGATACATGAATGATTGTTCTTATCAATCTAAATTGGGTAGAGAATGGGTTCTGAAAATGATAAGAGATTGGATGTAGAAGTAGATAGACTAAGCAGCTTGCCTGATGATCTTATTCATAAAATTCTCTTGTTAAATGACACCCGAGATGCTGTTAAAACCAGTGCTTTGTCATCTAGATGGAGGTTTATCTGGACTACAATGACGTGTCTTGCTTTCTCTAGTGAGGATTTTCCTAATTTGCCCAAGTTCTCAAAATTTATTGAAAATGTTCTCTCTCGCCGCAATGTCCAACAACTGAATATTACATGCTTGGCTGAGAGTGATATTAAGTTTCCTCTATCTCTCTTTAGTTCTCAGACTCTCAAACATCTCATTTTAAAGACTGATCACCATAGGGGCCATATTCTGAGAGGATGTGTGACCCTTACATCAACGTGGGAGGTCCCTGCTTTAACAACATTGCATCTTGATGGAATCATACTGTCTCATGACAATACTGATAATTTCAGTGGGCTTATCTCCAAGTGTGTGAACTTGAAGAATCTCACCTTAACAAGGTGCCACCTGGTGGGATCGAATAATATAGATTTCAATATTTTTCATTCCCAACTTTCTAATCTCAGTATTAATATGGAATATTGGAAAGTGAGATTGCTCAGTGTGGTTGCACCTAAACTCAAGAATCTCATGATTAGAAAATATGCATCTACTTCAAGCGGGATTATGATTTCTGCGCCGGAGCTTGCCTACCTGCTCCTTGAATGCTATGATATTATAAATTTCTCTGCCGTCGATTTCCATTCTTTGGAGAAGGCGGATATCTCTATTAAATTACCACACTTGGAAGTCCCTCAAAATATTTTTGGTCTTTTTCAACTTCTTCACAGTGTTAAAGATCTGACTCTTAACTTGGAAATTCTCGAGGTATATAGCTATTGGTTCCCAAAACATTAAAAAAGATTTAAGCAAAAATATAACTGGAATATTATGATTGTGTTGTAATTTTTGCAGCATCTTTCTTCATATGTGGATATAATTTCGCATCAGCATTCTCCGCTTTCTAACTTAGAGAGTTTAAAGATTTCTCCATTATTGTTATATGAGCGGCAGCTTCCAAGGGAGATAGAAGTGTCTACCGAAGTCAAAAACTATTTGCTAGGTAGCTCTCCAGGGGCCACCTTCACGATCGTTTCACGCAAGGTATTTACATCATCTAGTATATTCTTATCTGCCACATCATACTTATATTAGCAATTAGCAAACGAAATATTTCTTCGTGTTAGGTATCAATTGTAGAGAGATGATGTTACCTAGCTTCTTTTGTTTCATTTTATCACCTAAGTTCAAAATTTAGTTTGATGGTAACCTTTTGGTATTTTGTATTTGTTTTTGGTTTCATTTTTTTGGAACCACGGTAAACGTGTAGACATCTTCTTTTCGCTACAACTGTTCCATATGGCCCGTAAGCACATATGATATGGATGTCTTAAAAGCTTAGTTAGTATGCTGAACTTTCCTTGAGAGTAGGATCTTTTGCTCACGTTGTAAGGTACCTCATTCTAACCTGCCTATTGACATAGCAGAGCAGGTCTGACATTGGCGTTGGGTTATAAGGCACCACACTTGAAAGAAATGGATGTCAAACCTGTTTATAAGACGACCCAACTATCGTCTAGTCAGACACTATCCTAGATTCGTAGTGGGTATGCACTACTCTAATGGCTAAAAAATGAGCCTAGCATTTTTTTGGGATACTCATATTTTAACCTCTTTACCCAACATGTGAATTGTTATGTGAACTTCGTAAATAATTTCAGCAATTTATAAATTTCCCAATTTTTTCTTAATATTATATTTGTAACACCTTTTTCACGATATTTTATGGCGATTCCCATGTTAAACTTATTTTCGTTGATTTTAAGTAATGTACTTTCACTTTTACACCATTTTCTGCAAAATGATAAAATACCTTTAGATATTTTTTCTTGAAATAGAGGTTGCATAAAATGCTTCTAAAAGAAAGGAAGTTGCGTAAAATGAACGGGCATAAAACTGATGATTGGTGTCAATTTCTATTATGTACTTTGTAACTCTTCTGGGAAGGCAAAATTAGCTTACAAATTGTGAAGTTGATATATTTGTTTTCTCAATGAGAATTGTTATTCCGCCCCTTAATTTTGACAAAATCAAGCCAACTATGACAAACATTTATACGAGAAAATAATATCATATCATCAGTGTCTACTTATGTTCTACTGTATCATGCAGGAGATTATAGTAGAGAGGAAAGCCACATATGCAAAAAAACGTATGGCCGATCTACAAGTGCGTCTAGAGCAAGAGAAAGCTGATATCGAGACCAACAGGGCTCATACTGAGCAAGAGAATGTACCGATGGAGAGCCACAATGCACTAGATGAGAACGGACTGCAGATTGAGGGAAACGTGAAACATATCAATAGCTGTTGGGAGAGTTTAGGTGAGCAGATTAAGCAAGGGAAAAAGAAGACTGATGGCATTGTTTGCGAGTTGTGCGACATTAAAAGTTTGATGACAAAGCTGCCTGCATCAAACCAGCTTGAGATGCAACCATGTTTTTCTAGCCTGTGTGCACAAGCTGAGATTGTCATGACTAAGATAAGAGATTCCATGAAGATCCAATTAGATGAGAATCAAAGCCGTTTAAATGTCTGCTTTCATCAACTTACTGAAACATTGTCGTCTTCTTAGCAAATTGTAAGTTCTTGATTTCCCTTGCGCTAACAAGTGATAAGCGTAAACAAAATGTCAACTGGTGGTGCAATTTTTTTCTCTTGTTTTGATTTCAGGTCCAGCTGCTTCTTTTTTGTGTTACCACAATGCTCGTGCAACTTGGAATGTTAATTTATAAACTTGTGCCGCTTATGGACTCAACTACTCAAGGGACATGTGTTATTCCGGTCATCATGCAAAGTCCAGATGATTTTGGGTTGTAATTTTGTAATATCCTCTATGCTTTGATGTTTCCTAGCAGGATTAATTAGGCATGGGATTGGAAAAGCTGTTTTGTGTCATCTTTGAATCTGCCAACTATTCTTACCACCTGTGCAAGTTAATGTTATCATAATTATGTATATATATATATATATATATCTATTACTTGCACTATCATAAAATTCTACAAAAACAATACCCAATCCTGACGGAGCGAAATACGGGGGAGATGAGATGTAGACGGTCACACCCCTACCCGAAGGTAAAAGGAGTGCTTTCAGAAAGACCTCTAGCACTATCATAAAATTCTCTCTTTTTAAATTTTATGGGTATTCGGTTCTGGAACCGGCGGATCCAAACCGATGGATCCGAGATATAAACCGAAACCATTTGGTCTGGACCGCTTCGGTTCTTCTAGGTTTTGGTTCTGGCCGGTTCTTCAGTTCTTATTTTTGTGCTACCCATCTACCCACACAAAGATATGATATGTGACAAGCACCAACTTTAGCAACAATACCTCTGTAAGGTGATTTTTCCACTTTTTACTTGGTGATCTCTTCTTGAGCCAGCTCTTTACGTTGTCTAGCAACCTCAAGC
Source organism: Chrysanthemum makinoi (assembly GCA_910596185.1). NCBI lineage: Eukaryota > Viridiplantae > Streptophyta > Magnoliopsida > Asterales > Asteraceae > Chrysanthemum > Chrysanthemum makinoi. The sequence continues at coordinate 69,831,664 of OU343220.1, read as the reverse complement.
GTTCTCGAGTAATTTGTCACGTACTTGTTGCTCACACAAGCACGCCACTTTTTTAGGTAACCATTTAGACAAATCACTACCATCTCTCTCGTTGTATGTAGAAAACATTCGACTAATTTGTCATAATAAAATGTCTTTGTACTTGAGAGAAACCATAGCTTAGTTCAGTTGCAAGCCACAAACATGAGAATTATGCTTCCATAACCAACACAGATCTTGAGAAATGATGCTTGTATCAATGAAATGCATCTTTTGTGTTTGTTGAACATCACCCGTCTTCTACTATTATGTTAACTGATATTTTCTGTTCGCATCGACACTTGAAAATATCATTTTCGCAGACACAAGTACGCAACATGGTCACGCATCAAACGATATGAAAAGTACCTTAGGAAAAAAAAACCACAGCTTCGTGACAAAATTCATGACATAAACATATTGTCATTGTAAACAGATCTTATTTACCTGTTTATAAACTTTATATTATATAACAAACATGATAATGAATCGCTCAACGCCTTATATGTTACACAATAATATACATCTCTTCAATGCATCCCGATAAATTAAGCATGCATAATTAAACTCCAACCCATTTGGAATTTTTTTTTAAAAAGACCCGGAAAACCTTATTTTCCGCCCATTTTACGCTTCCAGGGAATCAAATCGGCATATGTAATATGTTTGATGTTTGGTAGGAGGATCACAGAATGTGTTCGCATTTGCTCATTTGTTGCAAAAGTGTGTTAGCTTTCCTTTGAGCTCTACTTGTTCCAGATTTACTCAACTCCACCAAGTGATCATAAACACCATACTGAAGTGCGGCCAATATCAAACAAGAATTATTCAACCCGAGTTCAAGAAGAACCGCAGTGGCACACTCCTTGTTCTTAGGGGTCCCATCTTTCACAAACCCAACAAGCGTCTCAATAACTGATAACCTTCCTATCCCACTTTGCCCTTCGGGCTGTTTTGCAAGAAGTGACAGAATCGAAAGAGCCTCATCAACCATCCCTAATGACTTCTCTTTCAAAAGATGAAGCAATGGCTCAATGATCCCAGCTTTAATAGCTCGAGATTTATTTGATTGGTTTAGTGACAGATTAAACAACGCTGTTGCAGCATCTTTTTTGCCTCTAACTGTCCCGTTTTGTAACAGTTTGACTAGCGGTGGAATCCCTTTTAAGGAACCAATCATCACTTTGTTTTCGTGTAACATCGATAGGCTAAACAATGTAGCAGCAGAATTTTCTCTTGCTTCATCTGTCCCGTTCTGAAGAACTTCAATAACAGCGGGAATAGCACCTTCTCGTGCTATAAGTCTCTTATTCGCTTCATCAAGTGACAAATTCAACAACGCGGTGACTGAGTGCTCTTTAATTTTCCAATTGTGGGAATACAAAAGTTTGACCAATGGTGGAATTGCTCCACAATTAGCAATCAAGATTCTGTTTTCAGGATTTTCTTTTGACAACATTCTGATCTTCTCAACAGCTTCACTTTGTGTAGTGAGTTGACTTGATGACATATTTTGAACTAACGAAGAAACCTCGTTTATGAAAGTGTTTTGGCTTTCTGACATTGAATAAGTTTCCTTCTTTGGTAATTCAAAGTTGTTCTTTTCACACCATTGAAGAATGAGATTCCGAAGCGCAAAGTTAGGAGCTAGTGATACGTGACTTAACGTTTCACCAGTTTTGGGGCATGTTCGATGATTAGAAGCCAACCATTTATGGATGTTTTCTCTTTCATATGTCTGCAAAAATATGCAACAAATGAGATCTTTGTCCCAAAAACGAAAAAACAACCTACGAATTAGCACTAAATGCAACTTTTAATCGACTTGGAAAACATGCAATATTAATGGAAAGGTTAAAACGGGAAACTTGGTAAGTTACAAATTATCACTTTTGAAAATGAACTATTATGTTAAGACAGAGAGTAATAAACAACAGATGACCACGATAGGATGAATGTACCTGTCCAGTCGCGATAATAACAGGATCAGTCATGATCTCAAGCGATATTGGACAAAGAAACTCATGAGGAATTAGCATAGATCGACACCTTTCCAAACATCTTAAAGTTGGAGAATCATCAAGAACCTTAACAGCACCATTACACTCATCAAAACCCGCAACTTGTTTGAATTTCTTTAAAAGATCCACTATTTGTTTGGTGCTCTCTACATGTTTTGTGTTACCTCTTTCTTTAACGAGCTTTTTAACTGCTACTGTCTCGATTTCCAAGTCTCCAATGGCATATAAATCAAGTCTTTTTGCTAGTCTTTCTAATATTGCAATATCCGCGTTTCTTTCATCATTTTTTGAGAAAATGATCATCATGTCCATGGCTAGTTCTATGTCTAATGTATCTTCCCTTCGCTTTGCTCCTTGTAGCTGCTTCCGAAGTAGCTCAATCTACAATTAACAAAATCAGATGCTGACACCCTCGTACATTTTCTGAGGTCAATGGGACTAATCTTCAACTAAAAAATCGGTATATTTAGATCTTTTCAACCTTGGATAACTTTGACATTATATTAAACACTCTAACATGCAGTAAAAGCATAGAAAATTTCAGCATTGATAATGTCGACTAGACGAATAAAGCCATTATCAGGTTGCGTTTAAAAGTAATAAGTTTCACTTTAAAAGTCAAACCACAGGATTCTTCCTTTACAAGAAAGTAAAAACAGATAACTTATTTGATACTTTACTGAATGCTACAACAAGCTAAATGATATTTACGCGTCCATTAATGGTTGATTGTTGCTATACACTAAAATTTCATGTTCTATTTCCCAAAGTCAAACTAGCAAGATTTAAGTTGCAATTTGATAGAAACCGTATACTATATTTTTAAGCCAGCTTGCCAATAGTAATCTTTGAAATGCATCTAGATATAACAATTAACATGGTATTCTGCTGTGTTATATAATAATGTAAATAACTTCCAAAGTCGGAAAATAGCCTGTTTGACTGCTAAAAGTCAGAAGCCCAAATCTTTGGATCACCAGAGTTGTATGTGCAAATGAACATGTAAGTGTTTCAGTTTTGCCCCAAATAATACCATCAATAAAATAATAAACCTGTACCAAATGCGTGTTACAACTCATATATGATATATTGCACGTTATTTGATTTCTTATTCCAACCATTTTCATAGGAGTATCTTAAAAATACATAAACAAATATTTACCAAATGTTCATATCTTAATACTATAATTCATTTAGTACCATGTTTGAATACACCATGACCCGAAAGCAAACTACTAGCCAAGCAAAACGAACACGGAAGTGGTTAACAAAGCAATGTGGTTCGGTTTTAGTTCAAAATTTTGGCCATTTAGAGGTATCGAGGTTCGTTCATATCTTCTTTAAATGCCAACTAACTTTTCTATATTGGAACACAACTTTAACTACTAACCAAACCTAAAGGCCTATTACAACATGTGGCTAGAAATCGAACCGTGCACATCCCTAGCTGTTCATCACAATTTTTACTAACAATAAAACCAATCCAAAAATATAAGGGTAAAAAAAATCTTACTTGTTCTAGCACCTCTTCAGATATCCCAAGTTCTTGATACATTAATCCATCTAAAGCTTCACTCAACTTATCATACACACTATGAAATCTACTCATCATTGCATCACTCTCCATTGCCTGAAAAACAATACCAACATCCAAAAAAACACATTTTAGTACTTTCCTTAAATACCCTTTTGAGATCTTCAAACAAAACTAGTAATACAAAGTAAAAACTAACCAAAAAGATCTTGCTACCAAAGTTGCAATGCTTTAAGAGCTTCTTAGCAGAAAGTAGAGCCTTCCTCAAATGAGCAAAAGAGTGAAATGCACTTATGGGCAATGATTCATTCATTTCTTTAGTTTCTTCCAAAAGTGGGATCAAAAGCTTTAATCTTCTAACAAGCTTCAAGCATTCTTTTCTTTGAGTTCTTCTAAAACACATGTAGGATCCAACTTGCTCTATCATTTGCATCATTTCTAATATCATACCAACTTCATCATGATCACCACCTTTTAATATTTCCATCTTTGCACTTCAAGAAACAAGATTTAAGATTCAAGTTTTGAGCCTTAAAAAGAGAATGAATATAATGCTTTAAAACCAAACTTTCGAGGAAAGTGGGCTTTTTTATATTGTTACTAGTAATATATAAAAAAATTTATGAAAAAATATATATATAGGATAAGGAGGTGAGTGAAAGTTAAGGCACTAGTAAATGGCGGCCCCATTAAAATATCTTTTTTTAATATTTTCACAAACCTCATTATCAACTTTTTTTTTTTTTTTTTTTTTTTTTCTTGTGTGAAATTTGGAATCTTGTTGTAAGTTTATTTATGAAACTCCAATAGAATATAGTTAGGTTATACGTGTTTAGATAAGTGAATATGCTACAAAAGTTTAAGTAGGTATACTCAGTTTAATAATCCTTGTGAGTTGTGACAATGCTGATTGATTGTGATTTTTGTTTTGATCACACGTTAGCTAGGACACAAACTCATGTCATCAAGGTGGTTTATTGGTAAAGCATAATAATATCTTTGAGGGCTAAGGTTCAAATTTGAAAATGATCAAAATGGTAGCACGTAGATTTTGAAGAGAATGAATGCGTACATCTGAGTTAAAGAAATGTGCCACCAAAAAAAACTTGAAGAAGAAAAACAATTCATTCGTTAATGTATCATAAGCTAGGACACAAGTGTTGACAAACATTAAAAAGTTGTAACTAGAATAAAAATACCACTCTATTATTGTTTTTAATAATCAATCACATACGTAACATAGCATATAACCAAAAGAAATACTACACTCACAAAGGTTTTACAAAAAAAAAATCTCACACATAAATGTCAATCAAATATGAAGGGTGAAAAAAAGACAAATGTAATATAATATAATAATATAATATGAATGATGTACTACATTTATCACATGTATGTGTGAATTTTTTTTGTAAAAGTTTGTGAATGTAGCATTTTTGATAACTAAAATATATAGTAGTCATGTTAATCTGAAGTGATCGATGACATGTAATACAACTTTTTTACGCACTTGAGTGTTTATATAAAGTAAAAGTATCATATAGCATAATTTTAAGCTTTTAACATGCGTGGTCCAAGTACTTATACTACTGGCCGAAAGTTCATGTAAAGGTGGAATTAATTTGCAAACTTTCAATCTATCTTGGGAAATGGTCAAATGGACATACTCGACCAGATCTCTTAGGGGGAGGGAGTGGTGATCGGGTAGGGGGGCGGGTACCCTAACCCGATCGGTAACACCACTCCGCCTTGATCGGGTAGCGCGAGTGGGTATGATTTTCGGTTTCATAAGCCGATCGGTGAAATGGAAAGATTTCAATTTTTTGGAACGTTGGGGGCTCGGGTGTTTGTGGTTTGTTTGTTATTTGTATTTTCTTTCAGCTGCAAGTACTAGATGAAGAAGAAGAAGGCCAATGAAGAAGAAGACCATGTTACGACCATATCCATTTAATATACTCTTATATTATTTTTCACTTTACAGTTTGGTATTTTACAATTTAGTTCATGAATTTTTAGGTAACTAGCATTTACTAGCATTTATTTATTAAAAGTTATTTTTAATGAAATAGTATGTTTTTATTTTAATATTGTATGTGATTTTATGTAAAAAAAAAAAAAAAAAAAATCCACTCTCTCCAAATCGGGTAGTGTTAGGGTAAAATTTGGTAGTTTTGAGTTGGAGGATTTTTATTGGATAGAGGTGATGTGGCAATTCGGGTACTAGGGTACCACTCTCTCCCCCCTTAACAGATATATAACTGGAATTTGAGAAGAAACAAAGACAATGATATCTCAAACAAATACATATATAAGGAGTTTTTAATGATTTTGTAAACTAAAGAACTAAACCATTTGCTGTACTGTAAACTTCTGATCCCATGTACATATATTTCATTGAATAAAATATCTTCTGTCGACCTAAATATTCTAAAAGGGTTGGATTATTGGGACGGTGCTTATTTTTTTAGATTGATCCCCACTATTTTTTTTTTAATTTTTTTTTAATAATTTTGTTTATATCAAAAAGCTGTAAACCTGAAAATGCGGAACAGTAAATATAAAGTTTAATAAGTCAAACGCTTAAAACTGTCAGAAATACGGAACAGAAACTGACAAAAAACTGTGTTGTACTGAAAAAAATGAAAGAACAAAAAGAATATTCCCTATGATTTGACCCATAAGGAGGGTTCATATAGTACAACCCCTCTAAAATGAATGAGTCGCTACATTGAAGTCCACGTACCCATATGAATTACAGAAAATCCTTTTATAAATCGTCTTTCTTATTCTTCTACACTTATATGTTAATTATCTGTAAACTCATAAAAGATACCTACTTTCTTAGTCGCTCACTTTTAAATGATCAATACGTAACAATAGGAAGATGAGTAGCGAAATTTAACAATTCTCGATAATTTTAACTGCATTTTTCTTTTGTAGACAAAGATTTTCTAATGTACTATTTAAATGATTGTCATCGAGGATTCGTAGGTTTAAACTTGCGTATATTCTTACAAGAGGTATCATTTTCAGACCCCAATACAACTTTTAACGTTAGTTAGGGTGTGTTTGTTTTTTTAAAAAAAATCTTACTAGCCCTCTTACTCTTACTAGTAAGAGGTGGGCAGACGTTTTGCTTATTTTTTTCTTCTTTTGAGTAAGACCCAGTTAGACATATAACATCTTACTCAAGAGTATGGGGGACTGTCTTCTTCTTTACTCGCTTTTGTAAATTTTATATAATATATTTGATTGTTTATTAACTATGTTATATTTATGATAGAAAACCTTGTTTCATATTTACATACGTTATTTATTATCGCATTGCGTTGGTTTAATAAACAAATTGCAAAAACGATCACTTAAAATCATTCGGACATTTATACAAAAACAAACAACATTATTTCGTTCAGATTTAGACTTTCTAGTCACTTCTTACCAGTAAGATGTGGTAGTCAGATTCAGACCCAAAACATCTTAATGAAACAAACACACCCTTAGTGAAAAGGTAAGAAACGATCATAAGATAATCTTTGTTAGACAGTGTACCGGTTGAAAACAAAGAAACTAGAAACACCAAAGCCACCATATTTTGAAGCTGACTTTATTCCAACAGATCATTGCCATCTTTCTTTCTGAACCATCGAAACTGTTAAAAAATTCCTTCGAATCGATTCCATGCTATTAACTTATTAAGCACTCTCATAGGAACTTTGAAAATAGACATATGATATAACGAAATAGAATTTAAGATTGATTTAATTAAAGTAAGACGACCTCCCATTGAAAGTCTTGAGCTTCCACTGAGATAACCATGAAGATACCTTAGATATAACTTCATCCCAAGAATTAATTCTAGACATAACACCGCCAACTTTAACTCTAAGGTGAATGTTCCTACTAAATAGGTAAACGTTATTCCTATTAAGATTAATGTTTTTGCTTGGAGAGCTCGTTTGGACAACCTTCCTACCCGTTTGAATTTATCTCTTAGAGGAGTGGATATTCTTTTCATTCTTTGCCCTTTATGTAACATCTCGGTGGAGTCTATTTCTCATCTCCTTTTTTCTTGCTCTTTGGCTCGGCAGCTAAGGAGAAAAGTTTTACGTTCGGGGGAGCTTGAAGACTTTGAAAATGATTCTTATGAAGAATGGTTGTCGTGGTTCAATAATATTCGGCTCTCTAAGGATGTTAATGTGATTTCAGCTAAGTAGGTAGCTTCGCTCTATTGATTCTATAACTCACCATAGCAAGGTAAGTTGCTTTGTCTGAGTCGTTACTAACAACCGAGAAGCCAGTCTCTCAGCTGATAGCTCATCGGATCATGCGCCCCGATCTGGTCATAGAAAGAAGTAAGTCCGAACTCAAAGCCAGTGTCTGAGCCAGCTGCCCTCAGTAGACTGGAAGCCACATAAGGAAGTCTGGTCTAGCTCTCGAAAGTGGAAGGCAGAAAAAGGATAGCTGAAAGTGGGGAAAGTAATTATGTAATGTGGTGGTTAATTTGGAGGTTTAGGAATCTTGTCCTTTTCGGTGAGTTTCAACCTTGTAGAGAGCTTCTCTTTGACGATTTAGTTCATTTATCGTTCACTTGGTGTTCTAGTCGATGTAAAGCTAAGTTCAATTGGGTTACTTGGATGAAAAATCATATTACCTTTAATTTGTAATTTCTTCTTGCTCCTTGCTGGTTTTAATAAAATCGTCGTTCAAAAAAAAAAAAAAAAAAAAAAGTCATAGACTCTTCTAAACCTTCCAAAGTAACCAGAACAAAAATGATTTTATTTGTTTAAACATTTTATCCAGAATACATATGTACGTTATTGAGTGCTAAGTATATGCCAACTCTCGTTTCTTGGACTGATATGGAAACTATGAACAGTGATGCCACGAAATGGTCATTTGGAGATATAAAAATCGTATTTGCTTTGATTTAAGACCACCAAGAAAAGATACTCTCTTGGAAGAGATCAAGGTATTATCTCCATCATGGATCCTTCACCAGAATAAAAAACGTTAATCTGGATTGGTTTATATGGATAAGTGATCATATAACTTCTTGTACTAATACTTTCTAATTTTTTTATCTATCTTTTCGCTAGTTTTTTTAATATAATTTACCATTCAAAAAAGAAAAAAAAATGTTAAATCCAACAGATATAATGTCAAATATATATATATATATATATATATATATAAAACTTAAAAACAGATCCTATACGATTGGGTGAGGTCATATATCATCTAACTCATTTCATATTTTTAATTTTACTCATTCATCTTTTAATGTTTAAATATAATATAAACTATAGCAAATCTATAGTTTTACCTTTTAACAATTCATTTTTATTAATTTTTACTTTTCACTTATACTCATATAAATGAAATTTTGTACCGCATCGTGTAAGGAACAAATATAATCAATGACCTATGTGATGCACCCTCGTTTGTTGACATGAACACAAATTCAATATACTTCTTTGGTTCCATGAGTTCATGGGCGGAGCTTAGTAGAGACTGAGAGGGTGATAACCTTTCTAGAAAGTTTTTCAGACATGTATTTTTAAATTCTTATATTCTACTTTTTCGCCCTCTTAATATATAAGAACCATCTTAATGACCCTCCCGGATTTTATGTTGAAGCTCCGCCAGTGCATGAGTTAAATATAATACTACATTACTACTACATTCGAACGAAGATGTCACTTTAGTTATTCTTTTTTTAGGAGTTGGCTGGATCCTTTGGAGGAGGTGGGGTAAGGGGGACAAAATGGTGGTGTAATTACACGGTTTATGCGGGCTCCTAAAAAGGAAAGTGAGGTTGAAATTGAAACTGGACCCTTTCATACGCGTTTTTTTTTTATCATATGGCCCATCTTACTGTTTTTAGCAAGGGACATATGCTCCATCCATATTCATTTACAACCATTCTATATGTTACATGTGATTTGTTACATATAACATGTACCCGATTATAACATGATATGTGCTACATTTGTCCCCATAAGTTTTGTACATGCAAATGGCATATCCTATTTGGATCATGTTTGGATTAAAATGACAAACATTATTTATGACTACTCTAGAAACTACAAAATAAAATTTAAAGGTTATGGTTTGATGCATGATATGAAAAATAGACTTAAGATTAAATGAGAAGAAATTTTAAAATAAAAAGAATGAGAAATAACTATAATCACACATGAAAGATGCATTAACTTGAATTAGATACATCCTTAATCTTTTGGATGCATTCTAATATATTTTTAGCTAAAAATTTGAATCATATAAATATATCAACTGCATTTATCAAGTTAGGTGAATTTATGTATTTTTCATCATCTGTGAGTCAAATTCGTTGCTAGTACTACTTTACATCGTTTTCACTTAAAAATCACTTTCGAAACTAATTTAGATGCATCTAAATAAATAGAGATGCATCAAATTCAAGTCGATGCATCTTAAATATATAGTTGTGTTATTTCTCATTCTTCTCATTTTAAGTTTTTTTCTCTAACAAATCCTTCATCATAAAAAAGATTATCTAATTCGAAAAATGATAATAGCTAACAACACTAATCATTTCACTAGTGGACTAAAGAAATGACTTTAAGCCAACTTTCTTCATGGTAAATGAACTAACGATTGCATAAACAAGGTATATGAACCACGTATCAACGTATGTGTTGAGCATTAGCTTTTTTTATTGACTTTTACCCTGCTACTGTTTCATCATCACCATTAACCCAACCACTTTCACACTTATTTGACGTTGATCGGTTTATTATGATGTCGGCACAATGCTTACACCGAGCATTACACGACACCGAATGCTTGCTCTTATGCCTGATTCGTGTTGCACAATCATACAGATAATTACCTGAAAATGTATCTAACTTTCTATTTTCCCCAGTTTTGTGTAACCAACTTATATTTTTGCTATTGTATACCTAAACTTTTGAATTTCGGTATTTGTGTGTATATTGGTCATGTATAATTACCATTCTACCCTTCGCTGTCAGTAGGGTGGTTAAAAGGGTAAAGGTAAAATGATTATAAAATACACACAAATATCAAAATTCTGAAGTTTAAGTATTAAATAGCCACACACAAAAATAATAATAATAAATTTAAAAGATTATGGCCACAAAACACCCGAAAAATGACAAGTTACATTTTCAGATAATTATTTCCGCAATCACATCACCTATAAATATTTAACTATATCTTGCATAGTTACAACTATCATAAAAAAAAAATTAAAAAAATGTATCCGACACATAGTAATAGCATTTAGAAAAAAGTGCATATCTGAAAATTACATCATGATTAGATGTTGTTTTGGACATAGTCATGAATCATGATTGCATTATTACACAATAGTACACTTCGAATTTTTATAACTTGACCTATGAAAACAGATTATAAAAGAAAACATGAAAATGACAACTACACACCACTAATGCGTAACATCATCAGTCAATTTTGTTAAAGTTATATAACAATTCTTTAGTTCGCTTGATTTTGGTTGTATAGGTTCTATTTTAAAAAATAAAAGTTAAAATATTTGCACACCTATTAAAACTTCCTCTTTTACTATGTAATTGAATTTTGGGGGCTTTTGCATATATATCCTCCCGAAAATGCAAAATTGCATGTATATCCAAAGCATGCATAAAAATCATTGTACTATGTGCAGAAAAAAACTTGTACAAAAGATATATATGCAATTATTCACTTTGGGAGGGATATATATGCATTTTTGCCTTGAATTTTTTTCATTGTATTATGCAACCCAGGTAGTATAAAACGCAGTTGAGACAACACGTGCTTGTCGAAAATGACAATTACATAGTTACCTTGTGATTACATTATTGTTGTTGTACGATCAATGGAAACATCATGTTTGGTATAATACACATCAAATGTATATCTAGCTAGCATCATATACATTCATACCCGATACCAAGACCAAGTGAAACATCATATGGGAGTTGGGTGATCGACCGGTCATTCATGGTCAAACACTGATGGAGTAACGTTAAGTAGTTCTACCGCGTAACCAAGATAGTATACTGTCAAAAAGAGACAAACATTGAATCCTACATGTAGTCGATGTGCCAAGATTAGATATGTTTATCATAAAGATGAGGGTGGATACGTGGGTTACGTAAATGGACTAGAAATCATTTTTTTTCCGGTGCAGGTTTGCGGTCAATAGGAAAAAATATAATTAAAGAAGATAAATAATACGAGTTACACGAAAGCTATGTCTTATCCACTTAGGTTATTCATAATGTTTGAAATTATCACCTAGAATAAAGATCTACATGTTTCAAATGAAAAAATGTAGCTAGGTTTGAGTTTTGAATGGAGCTTATATGTGTTGTTCTTAGAAGCAAAATGAACCTAGCTTATATAATAAGATATATACTACTTTTGCAAGTTGACACTTGTATTATGTTGTTCTGTCTGGCATTAGGAGCAATCTCTATTCATAGATTGTTTTCTATAGATAATTTAAAGCACCCGCTTTTTGCTTTTTGCCCCCGTGGTTTACATATTGCACGCCGTTAGTCCTTATCGAATCCTATAACCGATCACTTATATAATATTTTACCGCTTTTCTAGAGGCTTCAATTTTTATGCTTTTATAGCGAAAGTTCACGCTTTTACTACGCTAAAAAATGACGTTGTTCTTAATCCGATTTTTTTCCGATGAAAATATTGTTTTAAAAATACGCCATTTTTTTCCCAAGCCATTTTTAAAAATAATTTCCTTACGTATCGCCATTTTTTTAAAAAAATACATGCTTTTTTAAAATACTTGCAAAATATAAAAAATACGCCATTTTTAAAAAATACGCCATTTTTAAAAATATGTTGAAAACGTAAAATCGTGTCTGTGAAAACGTGCATTAGGAGCAATCTCTATTCATAGATTGTTTGTGACGCCCTATAGGATAATTTAATTTGTATATGTTGTTAACTTTTTTTTGTATTTTTTTAATCAGATCTATTCACCTATGAAGATTTGAAGTACCCAACTTTTATATATTTTCTTTGAACGTTAAATCACCTCATACTTACTTTCATAGATTGAATGGATAAACACTTGCCAATTTTTCAATAAACTGTAAGCAACAAAAGGTGTTATATAGACATATAGTAAGATTATATTAATTTGTCTTTCCAAAATAAACCGCAAACGGAATTTCAGTTTTGGTCTACATAAATAACAAGAAATAAAAAAACTGAGGGAAGATCCAGCCCATTAGTCTACTTAAATTCTATCGATATAAATGAACCCAAAACCAATCAAAATAATCACGGCCCAATTAAAAACTCACATTGCCATTTGTTAGTTACATGCATGTTGTAGCAGTAAAAGAATCAGGTAACTTGTATGTAGGTTGATACATCTTTAATATAGAACGAGATGGGCCGCGGTCCGCCGGGTTGCGGGGGCGCTGTAAAGAGGTTGTGTATATCGTAGATTGTGTTTAAACAAATTATTTTAATATTATGAAGCAATGCTACAAGGTTTTGCATCTTTATTTTATTTATTTATTTTTTTTTTTTTTATGTATACATTTTTTTTACATAACTTTTTTTTTACATATGGTTTTTTTTGTGTAGTTGGCTTTACTTTGTGAATAGGAGTAATCAAATCCATTGTATTTGCATGGGAACAGAACAAATGCATTAAATGGTTATTAGCTTTGAGTGTCTCGAGGAAAGATCAAGGGTGGTTTACATAATTACTTCCGACTAAAATCATTTCATTGTCTAATCTTTGTGCCTGTCTAAAATCAACACAAAGAGGCTCTTACAAAACCCAAACAAAACCTAAATCTCTATACAAAAAATGCCGACTTCAACACTAGTGTGTGATCAATTACGAAGGATGGATGGTTCAAGACTGCCAAAAGATATGATGATTGTTTTTTTAGGGGTGAAATCGACGCAGCTTTGCGTCTTTGTCAGAACGCTATGAGAAAGACAACCAATTACATGATGGATCGTGTTAAGCGCAGCGGTGGGCTCATTGGAGAGTTGGAACCTGATTTCAGGGTCGGACCGGTCTACTAAGTGTGTTTTGTTGTTGGAGGCAAACGAAGATTTAGGGAAGTTTCTCGTTTGCTTGTTAATGTTGTCAAGAAACATGCACGTGTACACAATTTGCTGGTTGTGGTTCAAGTATTGCAGGCCTTAGAAATTTGATGGAAAGTAGGTCGGTGCTTGTTTTTGTTTTTTTGTTTTTTTTTTTTTTTTTTTGTGTGTGTTTTGTGGGTAGGGTTGCTAGGATCTCATGTTGGGTAACCTTCTAGATGGTTGTGATTATGTAAATAGTAGATGTTTTATGTTATGTGGTTTGGTAGTTTGGGTATGGTGGTTTTGATGGGTAGGGTGATGTAGGTACCTGCTTTGTTAGTTTATGTGGTATGATTGCTCATGGTTGATGGTCTCTAGACATATTGTGGTTGAACAATGGCATCGTTGTAACAATTATGGTCTAATAGTAATGAAAATCTCTTATGGTACTCGATAATTCCAGTTTATGCTTATACTCTGTTTTAAACTTATTATTTTTAAATTTCATTGCGTGGTATTGCAAATAGTTATTTAGTATCATTGTGGGCATATTGAATACGTGATTCACAATAATAAAAAGTGTGTGGGAATAAGTATAGATAGCAGGACCAGTGAACATACGTTCGTATTGTTGCGTAGGTCATGAAAAATATACCCATCACTGTTTTTTTTAGCACTCCTAAGAGCATATTGTTTACAACAAAAGGTACTGAGTGCATATGCCTAGTGGCATAGATAATTTTACAAAAAGTATAATAATTGTAGTTACTTCCATACACTTGATATGTTGGTCTCAATACCAAAAGTCTAAGGGTTGTGTTTTGTTTTTTTCGTGGCTAATGCCTCTACTCCACTGGATGGATTTTTGAACAATGGTTGTCGAGTTGCATGTTCGGTTTTTTCACTCTTTTCTGTTCCAGGGTCTGTGTTCTTGCTCTTTGATGCAGCCTCTGTTGTCCATTCAACAAACTCGTCTGGTGGTGTCATTGCAACTGTCAGTTGCTTTGCTTCATCGGGTGTCTTTTCTGGACTGGTAACTGGTGCTGAAACATTTGTTGAGCTTGATGCTTGTGTATCAGGTGTAGCTTCAACCATTGGCACTATATCCCAAGCTTTGTCAAAGAAAAAAATCTTTTTTTTTCCTTTGTGCTTTTTGGGCCGAAATGCAGATGGAATACACGTGTAATGCCTTCTAGCACAATCAGTTCTTTTGGTGGCCTGTAAGGATCCTTGGCTTCTAAATTTTGCATCAGATTGTTGCAATCTGGTACTAGCTGATGTACTTCGTCACTAAAACACGTCATCCATAACTTCTCGGTGTTATCACTTATATATGCTCTGAAGCAATATCTGTGTTCATATTTAATAAAGGTTTTATAAGTGGCTGATATAATGCTTTGAAGTAAGCAGTTGGAATTATAAAGATAATGAAAAAGTTACCGTTCTTCTTTCATAGTTAGGTTGTACGTACCTGTAGATTAGCTCATATGATGCTCCAGGTTCCTTGCAATGAGTATGTGGATATCGGTCTGTGACTGATTGTTTGCAGGTAGGAAACTTTTTATAAAACCAAGGCCTTTTAGTATCGATGCGTTCAACAGTTGCAACGACGGTAAACCGGACATTCTTCATTAAGAATATTATGAATAGAAGCAAGGATATAGAATTGCACTGATAGTATTAAACAGATGTAGGTGCACCTTTTGGTGCTCAGGATTTTCTTTAAGTAGGTCTGCAATAGTGACTCGGTTCCTTTTCTTTTCTTGCTCTGGATCTAAAGAACGTTGGTACTGAACATTTGATATTGTTGGTGGCTCAAGAAAGATGTTATACCTGTATTAAATAATGGTATAGAACTTAGTATTTCTTTAACGTTTAACTTTTGGTCTATTAAGTTATTACTCGCTGCTTACACATTCCGTATTTCATCCTTTTCTGGTATTTCTGGATTGAAGTAGTAGACTGTTGTCGCTGCTTGAAAGCTGTAAGCCTATAAATAAAGTTATGCATGTCAGCCCTTCGTTGATAACTACCAAACAATATTACTATGAATAATAGTTACCACCATAGTTTTTGACCAAGCATGACGTAACAGCTATGACAGTTGGTTTTTCGCTTTTTTCATATGCATTCATGTTAAAGTTATCTACCTCTTGGCCCCATAAAGTAAATCTAACACTATAGCCACTGAATAAATTACACGGGTGTTAGATAATGGCATTTAGTTTAAAGATGAAAGTATAAGGAACTTTGAACATTAGGTACTCTAGATTTTGTATTCCAATGTCCCTCCAATGCACACTTGTCCCATCTTTTGTTGAGTGTAGTAGTTCAGACACATAGTGCACACAACCAACGTAATTTGCCATTGTAAAAGGCAAAGTATTTAGTATTCTGAGCATACAACGTAATTTAAACATTCGTTGTATAAGGTATAGGTTAATTACCTGTAAGCGTTGTATCTTTTTCCCCCATTTTTGAATAGAGCTTATAATATGGCACAAAATTAAAATAGTGTTGTGGAAAATCTGACTCCTGTAAAGGCTGAATGTTTGTGTATTTTTCGATGGCCAATGAAAGCGGGTGTGGCACTGTTTTCATCCAGCCTTTGTTGTCTTGAAATCCAAAGCCGGTTAGCTGGTAGGTGTGATTTAGTTCCAGGCTATCAAAGCGGTTTTTTTTCACGAATGTTGATGTTTGCTTGTATGGCACCTCCAATAGTTATATGTATTTTTTTTATTTCATATTTTTTGGGGTGTTTGGTTTCTGATTCTTTCAATTTTTATAAGAATGTATGTAAATTTTTTTTGTTAATAAAGGTGCAACAATTAAATTACATACGTATATGTCGAGCAACATGCAGATATCTGATGGCTTAGTCGCTTTATTTGTTAGAGTCCATTTTGTAGACCTTTACATGTATGCATTTGTCAAGATCCGTTGCTTTTAGGCTTTCTAGCTTAATAGGATCTTGCTGAACCAGAATTGTTGTTTCTGCTGAAGTTGTTGCTATTGCAGATTCCGAATCATCGTGTGAAAACGTAGAGGGGGGTGAATACATTTCCGTTTCAAACTTAAAACTTTTGTATCAAATATAGTATAAACCA
Organism: Chrysanthemum makinoi; assembly: GCA_910596185.1. Classification (NCBI taxonomy): domain Eukaryota; kingdom Viridiplantae; phylum Streptophyta; class Magnoliopsida; order Asterales; family Asteraceae; genus Chrysanthemum; species Chrysanthemum makinoi. The sequence goes on along the minus strand of OU343220.1, from coordinate 69,814,895 downwards.
TTGCATTTGCTAATCTCGACGCGAGGATGCATTTAACGCATTACGGCATGTAAGGCCAACCCCTTAATATCACATAAGATTCCGCAAGATTAATGGTTCATTATAAATCAAGTTTCACCATTATTAGTCCGGTTGCTTTTTCTTGATCAAGCGTGTCATAATATGTAAAGTGTTAAATATAGTTTATGACTATATGAAAGACCAAGTATGTGTCACAAACATAGACATCAACCACATAGAAAATAAACAATGTAATGCAAGAATAAAAGTAAAGCGATAAGTAAAAGGATAGACAAACCAACACGAGGATTTATAGTGGTTCGGCTACAAGGACACCTTCCTTGCCCTACTCCACTCCCCGAGTCACCTACTCGAGAGTTGCTTCACTACACGATACCAACTCCTTATGGCGGAGAAGCCTTCACAACGCCGCTACACTTTTTCCGGTACTAAGCTAAACACCGAGTTCTTCCACGAGGTAGAACCAAACCTATCACAACGTCGCCTACCCTTTATCAGGTACTAGGCTAGATACCGAGTTCCATTACAAAGGAGGAACTACTACCCAACACTACACCAACAACTAACCCCAAAGGAGATCTACTCCTTATGACAATATCAACAAGGATGACAATATCCTTGTGACTCAATAGTAATCTATCTTGTACATCGAATTACACCATATCGAATGTACACCTTAGGCACCTTTCACTAATGCCTTTGAATCGATCTCTAGGCACCCTTCACTAATGCCTTGTGACTTGACTTCTAGGCACCCGTTATGTTTTGTGGCCCAACATAACAAACCTTGTGTTTTATGGCACAAACACATAAACCATCTAGTCTAGTCATAGATGTACGACACATCCATGATACCCTTTATGTTTTGTGGCCCAACATAACAAACCTTGTGTTTTATGACACAAACACATAAACTATCTAGTCTAGTCATAGATACAAGAGTATGATACTAGACAATATCCAAGACAATGTGTCTAATGGATATGAAGTCCTAAACTAAACATTAAGAACACAAAGCATGATGTAGTTAGTCTTCTATGAATGAAGATGACAAGTTTCCCAAGCTTGTTGTAGAAGATCTTCATGTGCTTGTATGCTTGTGATGGGTGATCACTTCAGTAGGTAAAGATGCAAGATCTCTAAGCTTGCTTTGGAGGATCACTTCGAGAGTATGCTTACAACAAATGAAAGTTAGAAGCATTATGATCATATGAGATGAGGGTGGTTTACATGTTTCCTAATGATCTAAATATCCTAGAAATGGTGGAGAGAAACTATGTGTGAAGGTATGAAGAAATGGTAAGAAGTGGCTTGCTATTTATAGGAAAAAAGGCCAAAACCATGTTCTGCCCCAAGGATCCCTTCTGGAGGGATCCGGCCCTTGTAATTCCAAGGGATCCGTGGGACATTTGAAGGATCCATGCACGCTCCTTTTTACCCATAGTTTATGGGTTAAAACCATGGGCTATGGGTCATGGTTTTGAGTGCCCACCAAGGTACAATGTATCTAGACATTGGGTATGGGTCTTGGGTCATGGGTCATGGGTTTTACCCAACACATTTACTTATGTTTATGTATTTTATAAAGTGTTTAACTAAGCATGTTTAATGGTTTGTTAGGGGTTTGATCATAACGCAACATAACAAACATGTACGAACCTGTGTTGTAGCATACAAGGACTTGAGTCGCCGAGAGGTGTTGAGAGTATGTTGAGACAAAATATAATTACAAGTAACTTATACATTTTACGTTATGTATTACAAGTTACATGTTTGTCATCAACAAAACAAATGAGAATGTATAGATTAAATATCGTAATATTTGCACTAACAATCTCCCCCTTTTTGATGATGACAAAATATATGTAAACGTAATAGATAGGTAAAATGTCAAAGTTACTTGTGTCCGTATTTCCTATACATTACCTTCTCCGTTTACACTCTTCTCCCCCTTTTGTCGAAACAAAAAGGGTGTGTCCTTGGAGTTTAAACTTAATTTCTCCCAAGTATGGCGAGTTTGCATCATCCCTAGTGAAGTTAAAGTAAAAACACCTTATTGCTCCAATTGGCACACCACGCCAATACCTTTAACACGAAACACTAATAACGAAGCTTAGCAACTCATGGCCTTGAGCTTGCACGTCTTCAAGAGGTGGTGATCTCGCCTTTAAGAGGAACCTAGAGAATCACATAAAAAAATAGAAAGATCCTTTGAATTATAACCATTATTGCCAACGGCTCAATGGATCAAATTTTTTAGGCTTAACCTACATCAAGGTTAGTGTTAAAAAAATATATTATGAGAAAGAAATCTCCCTTTTGTTGAAACATAAAGGAATTTTGAAGAATGAATGTGTGCATGCTCCCCTTGACGGTTGCTCCCTTGTTAATGCCAAGTATTTTAGGAAGGCTAAGATAAAATTATTGCAAAATTTGCAATGTTTTTGTTTTGACGAAAAACTCCCCTTTATTGAGAGCGCCAAGTTCTCCTAGTGTGTTTTGAAAATCTACAAAACAAAAAGTTAGTGCAAAATTATATTCGTCCTTGGACGAGTAAGTCATATGATGCACTTTATAAATGCTCGACGGAAGCTCCCCCTAGCTCGAGGGCGCCAAGAAGAACCTACAAAAAAAATTAGTGTAAAATTTCGTCCATAAATAGACGAGAATCCCATACACATCAAAGTGTATATATATGAACCTACAAAGAAAGGATTAGTGTCAAAAATAGAATAATCCTACTACTTGCATCATCATGGTTGGTTTAGAGGTTGTAAGGTTTGTTCAAGGTAAGAAAAAAAATGTGCTTAAGGATGAGACGCATTTCATTACGAAATTCACTTGGCTTTTGACAACATAGATGTTTATGGAGGATGGTTGAGCGACCATGAATTGTAGTGGTAGTGAGACACTTGTAGGATGTGGTTGACACAAGTACCTTGTGGTTTGAGATTGTGGTTGACACAAGTAGGATGTGGTAGAACATGAAACATACTTCATCACGTACTTCATGAACTAGACCTTGGACACGGTGATGAAAGGTATCAAGGTGAATCTTTGACTTGGTTGATGACTCAATAGAGTTGGTAAACATGATGACTTTGTGAGTAGTGATAAAAGTGAAGTAAGATGGTTAGGATGATGCAAGATTAGGAATATAAAAAAAATGTGTGAATGATCACAACTTGACTTGATGATGAAATCGACCATTGTCATCCTACAAGAATCCAAAAGAGTTAGTACAAAAGGAAAACATTTATACAAATGGATAAATTGTTCATATAAAATCATGAAACGAAAAGAAAGAACACGTAAAGAATCATATAAATGCAACTCTTTTATAGACATATAAGAAAATGATAATCCTAAGTGTTGAACAAGTGCATGTGTGGGAAAAAGGAAATTTGAAATGATTATCTAAAGAGATAAAGTACCTACTGTTCCACGGTTCCACAGGTTCCGTCACTAGAGGGATCCGACTAGCTTAAGTCTAGGGATCCGGCTAACAGATAAGGTAAAAAAGAGGTGATTGGGTTCTAGCAAGGTCTAGCACCTACATATCCTAAGTTACTCAGTCTATTAAGTGTCTTACATGAAGATGGACTTAAATGATCGTTTTAGCTAGAGTTGACATGAATCTGTCACCCTGATCCCACGGTTCCCTCCAATGAGGGATCCGTCTAGGCTAATCCTAAGGATCCGGCTCTCAGCAGTTAGGAAAGGATAAAAATGATGTTTGTAAGGTCTAAAGCCTATACCTCCTTGAGTATTTCAGTCTTCCTAAGTGTCTTAAATGAAAGAGTACTTATATGATCAAGGAAAAATGATTGATGGTAGCTAATGATTTCCTTTTATGGAAGGAAATGGGGCTTTATGAGCACCGGTGGATGATTAAAGATGACACTAAGAAATTTGAGAGTGTTAAGTGGTGTTAAATGATCCTAGAGATCAGATGATGACTTAAGATAGATTTGGAAAATTCCTTAAAAATCATAAGAAATTAAAAACTAGTTTTTGGCCTATTTTGAGATAAGGATGACTAAAATCAATTTGCTAAAATTGAGAGAAATATCAAACTAGGTGTTTTGAGATGATAGGAACAATGTGTAAACATTGGAGCGGAAAGATGTTGAGTTTTGAAGTGATGATAAATCAAAATTACTTCGAATGTGATCCTAAGTCATCCATGAGTGAATGTGAGATTGACTGAGCCTAAGGAAAGTTTAAGTGATCCTAATGTAGCATGTTTAACTAGTCCAATAAAGTCTAGAATGTTGGATTGATGCAAGAAGGCTAAAAAGGAACTTCTGTCCATCCGGATCCCACGGATCCTTCACTTGAGGGATCCGTCTAGTTACATCTAAGGGATCCGGCTGAGACATTTTCTTAATGAATAGTTGCAGAATTTTGCTCTATGTTTCGAATTATGAAACAAATTGTTTCTACAACAAGCATACATGTATACACGTTAAGCAAAGCAAGGAGAGCATGTAGAGATCACATATAGGCAATCAAATGAGATCGAGTTCACAAATAACACAAAGGTTTAGCAAACTTAAAAAGCACTATTCAAGAAGCCCAAAATAGATTTACGGTCTAGATTAGTAAATCATTTACACTAACAATGACATGAAAGGTTTGTGTCTAGAAAGAAAAGAGCACATGATGGTGTTCAAGGCAAAAGAATTATTAGGTGCTAGTTTAGGACAATCTAGTCATTACTGATTGTGATTAGCATACAATGAGCTTCGTCCATGAAGTCATGTAGCTCTTCTCGATCAAATCAAGATAATCGCTTGATGAGGCAAGTGGTTGTGATTAACTAAAAGAAAAATTAATTTTACAACTTATTTGATTAGTAATCCTAAGACAATGCAAAGTATTTCCATTGTAAACTTACTTTAGGAAAACATAGGAGTATAAATTTCTCAAGTGAGAGAATGAATATGAGACTATTACTAGCGGTGCTCAATTACGGCTAAACACGACCATTTTTACGGGCGATTCCACATACCCAACTTCTATAAAGGAAGCAATTCAACCGTTACGTTAAAATGAGTTTCTAGTGCAATAAGTTCTCCAGTATTCATTCTCAAGTTAGGAAAATTTATATTCCTACAATGTCCTATCGAAGAGTAACAATTATGATACTTTTCTTCATTTTTATTAATATTATACTTGAAACAACTAAGGTGACGAAGGTGTCAAAAAATTAAAAGTTGTCCATATGGTGAACAAAAAGATGGTTGGATGAGCTAGTTCAACATATGTTGTTGGAAAGCTCGAGTTTGGACTTTCGGATATGAACAATTATATTTGCGTTGCAAAATAATTTACTTGAGTATATCGGATGAAATAATCAAGTTGTCAATCTTACTATGAAGCTTGGAGAGCGATCATGAAAAGGAAAACGGGAGAGTACATCATCAACACAAGTGTAGGTTATGATCCGATGTACATTCTTGTTGTTTTTAGAAAACGATACAAGAAAATATGAAATCAAGAAATCATATAAGCACATAAAACATTTATGTTGCACACATGACAAACTCAATCAAAAAGCCATTTAGTGTGTTATATGTTTTAAACATTTTTCAACTAACATTTTCGACACAACTAGATGTTATCCCACACACTCCTTCAAGTAGCACATTAATTAGTAGAAAATTACTAACTCGACAAGCAAGAGAATGAATAGCAAGGTAAGGGAAACCACATATGTTATTCAATCAAACAAGCACAAAAGCTATTTGAGATAAGCAAATAATCAAGTAATTCAAGGAAGACAATTTATCATTTAGCATAGCATACGAAGTTCTTTTCATCGCTTTGTGTTAAATATGTATACCAAGCTTGATTAGTTTCTTTTATAAATATGATCAAAACCTTAATTTCAAAAGAGGACACATTGTTATTCAAAGACGAAAACATCCGTCTCCAATTAGATCAAAAGTTTGTGCAAAAGTTATGACCGAAAAATGACTTTCTATTATAAATCAATGATTCTGTAAATTTTTGTTTTGAATCAATTTATGAAATCAATTTTAAATGAAAGTAGACTCAAATACCTTTAAAACTATAGGTGGCACGACTTCTAACGACTTACGGTTAATTAGTTATGAATTTTTAAAATTCAGACAAAAACTGTCTTCTGTACCACGGATCCCTTGCTTGAGGGATCCGCCCAGGTAACCTGAGGGATCCGCGGCTCTGACACAGAATTACAAAAATACATGTTTTGACCCGACGAAAAGGTTTAACCTTTGTAGACTTTTTAGTGAAGTTATATTATCCATTTTTACCTTTATTATGCTTGACTTCACCAAAAATTTGATACAAGGACCTTACTCGTTTTAAAAACCATTTGTTTTAAAAACTAGAGCCAACCCGCTATGATACCAATTGTGAAAATGTAGAGGGGGGGGGGTGAATACGTTTCCGTTTCAAACTTAAAACTTTTGTATCAAATATAGTATAAACCATTGCATTTTCAAATCTCGACGCGAGGATGCATTTAACGCATTACAACATGTAAGGCCAACCCCTTAATATCACATAAGATTCCGCAAGATTAATGGTTCATTATAAATCAAGTTTCACCATTATTAGTCCGGTTACTTTTTCTTGATCAAGCGTGTCATAATATGTAAAGTGTTAAATATAGTTTATGACTATATGAAAGACCAAGTATGTGTCACAAACATAGACATCAACCATATAGAAAATAAACAATGTAATGCAAGAATAAAAATAAAAGCGATAAGTAAAAGGATAGACAAACCAACACGAGGATTTTTAGTGGTTCGGCTACAAGGACACCTTCCTTGCCCTACTCCACTCCCCGAGTCACCTACTCGAGAGTTGCTTCACTACACGACACCAACTCCTTATGGAGGAGAAGCCTTCACAACGTCGCTTACACTTTTTTCCGGTACTAAGCTAAACACCGAGTTCTTCCACGAGGTAGAACCAAACCTATCAAAACGTCGCCTACCCTTTATCCGGTACTAGACTAGATACCGAGTTCCATTACAAAGGAGGAATTACTACCCAACACTACACCAACAACTAACCCCAAAGGATATCTACTCCTTATGACAATATCCTTGTGACCCAATACTAATATGTCTTGTACATCGAATCACACCATATCGAATGTACACCTTAGGCACCTCTCACTAATGCCTTTGACTCGATCTCTAGGCACCCTTCACTAATGCCTTGTGACTTGACTTCTAGGCACCCGTTATGTTTTGTGGCCCAACATAACAAACCTTGTGTTTTATGGCACAAACACATAAACCATCTAGTATAGTCATAGATGTACGACACATCCATGATACCCGTTATATTTTGTGGCCCAACATAACAAACCTTGTGTTTTATGGCACAAACACATAAACCATCTAGTCTAGTCATAGATACAAGAATATGATACTAGACAATATCCAAGACAATGTGTCTAATGGATATGAAGTCCTAAACTAAACATCTAGAACACAAAGCATGATGTAGTTAGTCTTCTATGAATGAAGATGACAAGTTTCCCAAGCTTGTTGTAGAAGATCTTCATGTGCTTGTATGCTTGTCATGGGTGATCACTTCAGTAGGTAAAGATGCAAGATCTCTAAGCTTGCTTTGGAGGATCACTTCGGGAGTATGCTTACAACAAATGAAAGTTAGAAGCATTATGATCATATGAGATGAGGGTGGTTTACATGTTTCCTAATGATCTAAATATCCTAGAAATGGTGGAGAGAAACTATGTGTGAAGGTATGAAGAAATGGTAAGAAGTGGCTTGCTATTTATAGGAAAAAAGGCCAAAACCATGTTCTGCCCCAAGGATCCCTTCTGGAGGGATCCGGCCCTTGTAATTCCAAGGGATCCGTGGGACATTTGAAGGATCCATGCACGCTCCTCTTTACCCATAGTTTATGGGTTAAAACCATGGGCTATGGGTCATGGTTTTGAGTGCCCACCAAGGTACAATGTATCTAGACATTGGGTATGGGTCTTGGGTCATGGGTCATGGGTTTTACCCAACACATTTACTTATGTTTATGTATTTTATAAAGTGTTTAACTAAGCATGTTTAATGGTTTGTTAGGGGTTTGATCATAACGCAACATAACAAACATGTACGAACCTGTGTTGTAGCATACAAGGACTTGAGTCGTCGAGAGGTGTTGAGAGTATGTTGAGACAAAATATAATTACAAGTAACTTATACATTTTACGTTATGTATTACAAGTTACATGTTTGTCATCAATAAAACAAATGAGAATGTATAGATTAAATATCATAATATTTGCACTAACACATCGGCCATTTGTCTGCACCGAAAAGAAAAACTGTTATGGTTCTTATGCATAAATTTTTTAAACAATTTTTAAATCGCATACAAATATTGTATCTACATTCGTTAGCCAAGCATAGATTGTAAAAATAATCTAACCTATTAGATGAATGCATGGACGCGAGAAACACAATCATGAATATAGATATTATAGGAAATTATAAGTATTAGTGAATGCATGTATGCAGCTTTGGAAAAGTATATATGGCCAAAATCCATTGGAAATAAAACCTGGGTGTTTGCTATCCTGGTTAAAAAATCTCGGTAGACTATGTTTTTAGTTGTGCTTGAATCGCGGTGTGGTTTTTTTTTGATTAACATCTTTAAACCTTTAGGAGATGTTGATCTAGATATCGCAACATATAATTGGCCATGGCCAAATATCGGTTCTGGAAGATAGACGCCGATTTTTTTTAGTGATTGCCTTTGGCTTTTATTTATTGTCATTGCATAACAGTTTTTTACTGGAAACTGCTTTCTTTTGAACACGAACGAAAGTTTCTCGTCTTTGTTAATCAATAGAATACGTGGAATAAATACTTTCTGTGACATGCGTGTGCCTGTAACGATCCTTGCTTCAATAATTTTGGTCAGGGTTTGAGTGACGATCATACGCGTGCCATTACATAGACCACCTACTAAATTAAGATTCCTCAGCAGCATTATAGGTGCACCAATTTGAATCAGAAGATCGTGCGGTAGTAACCCTGAAAATGAAAGCGTGTTTAGATATTCCTGAGGATATAATAGTTATGTTACACCACCATCATTTGTTTTAGGCGTTGCTTCGTCATGGCTTTTGTAACTACAGACAGATCCTTGCAGCATATCTAGAATCATTGCATTCAGCCTGTATGCGGTCTCATTTTTTGGGCAGACAATCGCCTTTTCTTGCAGTGACTCGGCTGTTGATGCTGGAATACTTTCAGTGTAATGGACGCGAGAAACACAATCATGAATATAGATATTATTGGAACTTATAAGTATTAGTGAATGCATGTATGCAGCTTTGGAAAAGTAGATATGGCAAAAATCCATTGGAAATAAAACCTGGGTGTTTGCTATCCTGGTTAAAAAATCTCGGTAGACTATGTTTTTAGTTGTGCTTGAATCGCGGCATGGTTGATTTTTTTTAACATCTTTAAACCTTTAGGAGATGTTGATCTAGATAGCGCAACATATAATTGGCCATGGCCAAATATCGGTTCTGGAAGATAGACGCTGATTTTTTTTAGTGATTGCCTTTGGCTTTTATTTATTGTCATTGCATAACCGTTTTTTACTGGAAACTGCTTTCTTTTGAACACGAACGGAAGTTTCTCGTCTTTGTTAATCAACAGAATACGTGGAGTAAATACTTTCTGTGACATGCGTGTGCCTGTAACGATCCTTACTTCAATAATTTTGGTCAGGGTTTGAGTGAAGATTATACGCGTGCCATTACATAAGCCACCTACTAAATTAAGATTCCTCATAAGCATTATAGGTGCACCAATTTTAATCAGAAGATCGTGCGGTAGTAACCCTGAAAATGAAAGCGTGTTCAGATATTCCTGAGGATATAACAGTTCTGTTGCACCACCATCATTTGTTTTAGGCGTTGCTTCGTCATGGATTTTGTAACTACAGACAGATCCTTGCAGCATATCTAGAATCATTGCATTCAGCCTGTATGCAGTCTCATTTTTTGGGCAGACAATCGCCTTTTCTTGCAGCGACTCGGCTGTTGGTGCTTGAATACTTTCAGTGTAATAGATAAATTCTATTAGCTTCGCTATTCCTAAGTCATCATCAGGGATGCAATATGCCTCTGGTATAGACACCCAAGATACATTTTCTGGATCATCTATATCTGGCTCTCCAATCTCTCCATTTCCTACCTGTAATAGCCACTCAGAAAATAACCGAGTTACTTCCCACTGTTCATTGGGCCTTACTTGTTGCTGCAGCCTCATATTTTGCTTTAGCCTGATAACATCAAAATAGTGCCATATATATGACTCTGTAATATAAGATGCAACTATTTCTTTCTTACTGTCATTTTTCTTTACAGGAAGAGTTTGCCTAAAATCTTCACCCAAAATTACTGGTTTTCCTCCAAACAAATCCCCTGGAGCATCAAGTATATCCCTGAACGTCCGGTCTAATGTTTCAAAGCACTTTCGGTCATTCATAGGAGCCTCGTCCCTTATAATAAGATCTTTTTCTTTTAATAAGTTTGCGAGCTGGCTATTTTTTTTATAGTGTAGATTGTTTCGTAAAATTTAGCGGTAACTTGAATCGTGAATGAGTTGTCCGTCCTAAAGGCAATAACAATGCAACGATACCCGAAGATGCCACCGCTAATACAATCTTGCGCTGCGCTCTTACGGTGTAGATTATAGTCTTCCAAAGAAAAGTCTTGCATGTGCCTCCATGACCGTATACAAATATGAGTTCTTGTTGGTAGTTACTGATTGCATGTACGATCCGTTCAAAGATTTTGCGCTGTTCTAAATTTAATTGAGGCACCAACCTTTCACATTCTCTTTGCAATGTTTGAATATCATAGTTCCTTTCTTCCATTATCGCTCTGTTGTTCAGGATGTTCAGCAAATGATCGGGCGGCAGCTGAATACCAAAGTATTTTAACAATTTTCCATAGAAAGTAAGGCATGCTTCAATTTCAAAAAGAACGTCACCGTGCTATTCGTCTGTTGTTATATGTACCTCTGGTGTGTGTAGCATTTGCGAGAGTATTAGCGGAACATCTTCTGACATATCATTTACATGTGCTTTAAACAGCCGCAGTGGATTTGAAACGTCGCAAAAGATGAGTATCTGACAAAAAGGCTCTGCATCTGTGCAGCTGTAGCAGTCAGGGATGCCTCTTGCAGAGCTACATTCCATTCTTGGTCATCGCCTAACAACCCTAAGGCTTGGCAAGTGATGCGCGTATAACGCGTTCGGGGTCAAAGGAAACTTCCTTTTCTTCGATAAAGTTTTTAAACACCCTAGGCAGTGAACCTAATCGTTGTATTGTAGTATTGGGTAAGCCTCGGGTATTGATATCGTTCTCTAGGGGAATAGGAATGCTAGTGAGAGATGTACTACGCTAAGGTTTGAGGTTGAGGAAGATTATTTTTTTTATCTTTTAATAATTTTTTTAGAAAGCTAAGGGTAAAATCTCGGGGTTTGGATTTGGGGGTTGGTACTTCTACCGATTACTCTACTTATCTAATTATCTAAACTAAGGGTAGTCTATGTCTATTAATGTGTGCTCGTATGATGATTAAAAATGTGTCTACCTAGATACTATTACTTCCTAGTTATCTTTTATTGGTGGTTGAATTGTCACGTCCTTATTCTTAACGCGTTGTGTTTTCTAAGGTCGTAGGGTATGCTTTTATCCCTAACTCTTTGAGACTACCTTAAGGTTATTGCCTACAAAATCTCTAGGATTTGTAAACTAACTCTAAGGGGCGTTTGGTTCGAGAGTTTGAAAATATGGAAATTAAAATTCCAAGACATTTAAAAGAATAAGCAATTTAAAATTTTAGAATTTAAAATTGTACAAGCTGTTTGGTTGACACAAATGTGAGAAAAGATTGGCAATTTACATTATGTAAAATGTCAAAGTTGTCCCTTTCGTTGCACCTCTTTTTCATCATGAATTCTAATCTTTTGCCCCCAATAGTTCTATATGTTCATACTAATCAAGAATCATTGCTAGGTAAAAAAGAATAAAAAAGATAACAAATATAATATATTTTTTGGATTGTTTCTCACTATTGACATTGTTTATAAACACAAAAATAAAAAATCAACAAAGCACAAACAAGTGTGTCGTGTGAAAAAACCCATTTAGTACTCATGGATGATATACCAAACCAAGTCATACATAAAAATCGTGCATAAAATTAAAATTAAATTTAAAACTCAAATTGATAACGTAAAAAGATTTCGAGACAAGAATCAAAGTATCAAACAAAAAATTGAAGAATAAATCAAATTAAACAATAGTGTGCAAGTACAGAAATACATGGAAGAAGATCGGTGTGGTGAAGAGCTATGGTGGATCGTGTGCTTAGAATGAAAGATACAATTATGTAGATGACAAATCTCAGCCACATTTAAGAAATGTAGAATAAAAGATGGTCTTTGAAAGGGACATTCTTGTCCTTTTGAGGAGTTAAAGTAGGTGGAATTTTTAATGCCCCACTCACATAAGGAATTTATAAACTCTCCAACCATAGTATTTTAATTTCAATTTCCCCCACCTTATTTTCAACCAAACACGAAAATTCAAGGCATTTAAATTTTTAATTCCTTCAAATCCCTTGAAATTGCTCCAACCAAACAGCACCTAAGGTTATCTTTGGATATTTAGTCTACAATTACGCTAGGTGGTTATAAACTAAACCGGACCAAAATCGTTTTAGGTTTTTACTCCACAAGTCTACCTCTAAAATTCTGAAAATTCGATTTCTATATATAATTTTACAGCTGCGACGGCGTCACCTTATAGTTGGGACGCCGTCAAATCGCTGTCATTAGGGTTTCGTCTTGGCCAAGTCATCATTGGGACGGCGTCACGTTGTGGTTGTGCCGCCGTCATTGCTTCAGTGACGTCGTCTAAATCTGGATCTAGGCCGTCTTAGAAGAAAAGTCTTCGTGACGCCCTTACTCTTCAAAGCCCGACGCCCGGTGTAAAATAGCAAAATCGCTATGAGTCGCCACAATTTCAATTACATAAAGAGGGACGGCCACCCTCGCTTGGGACGCCGTAGGTGTAATTCCCAGACTTGAGTGTCTTGATCTTGACTTAGCCATTTTCTTCATATATTCACTCCTTTTCGTCAAAAATGCATCATTCCAGCATTTTGCTTCCAAGAGACCTAAAAAGTGAAAAGAAACGAAATTAAGCAGTAACGCATATAAAAGTGGGCGATTAAGGGCTTAAATGACCCCGTAAAAGTGTACGTTTTAAATCCTTATCAAATATCCCTACACTTGGTATTTGCTTGTCCTCAAGCAAATGTGCTTTTGGCCAATCAATTTATAAGTTAGGGGGCATAAAGCATTGGTTTAACATAATTCACAACAAGTAAAAGCTCCACAATAGTCATAACAAGCACGGAAATTATATACTAGCACCTCACAAGTGGTGTTTGGATTCTATCATCTCTCAGGTGTATATGAAATATAGTAAATGGAAATCGAAGATAAACACTCATTAACCGGTCATAGTACATAGATTACCATAGGCTTGAGACTAGATCAAACCTCCACCGCTTTGGCGTAAGCACCTAGGAACAACTATATAAGAGGTCTTTTAAAGGGTTGTAACGTTAGGCTTACAATTAGGGAAACAAAGTGTTTGGTTGGATAGGCAATTTAGTGGTGGCAAGTCAAAAATCTTTATGTTACAAGCATGAAAAGAATGGCGTTTCTAAGCCAAGACTCGACTCACTAAACTATAGATAACTTGAAACAAACAAACATAAATATAAAGATAAATGTAGGATGGTAGCCCGTATGTTTTTTCATATATATTTTTTATCGACACTTTTTTTTTTTTTTTTTTTTTGCATGCACTTTTACTCTACCATCCTTTACGATAACATCAAAAAATGAGAGATTTATAGGAGCATCCCTACACTTGAGGTTTTATTACTATAACACTAATTTGACCCGAATTGAAAAGACCAAAACACTTGGAGTACATTATTACGTAAATAAAGGGAATTTGAATTTAACGTTATTTCCTGTCACTCCATAAAATATAACTTTACCCATGAGTCTCAATCATCCGAAAACTGTGTACAAAAGATATGACTCAACTTAGCAACCATGCAAGTAACTAGATAATTGAACTAAGGGTTTAGTATGATAACAATAATGCACTAAAGGTGATTGCATACAAGGTAGGCTAAGGCGATTTGGGTGTACATTTGGGGGTGGATTGTAAACAATGCTCTTCATTGATATTCCGGAAAACCGAAACATCACGAGAACCGTGAAAAGGATAGGCTCTGAGGGGTTAACTAGGGGTATCGTGTACTAAAGATAAGTACATCGCAAGGGTGTGGGGGAATTACTCAACCGATGTGGAAGAAGTAATTATACTACGGGTATCAAACAAGGGTTATCCTAATGCCTCTTCTCATTTAGTTATTCCTAACTACACAATTATAGTCTCACTAGCGATCTCGGAATGCATCACAAAAAAGTTCTAGAATCTATTATACTACCGGTACACTCTCGAGGCATTAAAGGTGAATGCTTTAATTCATATAGATCTAGGGGCGAACCTCACATTTTTGGGGTGAAATTTGAGTGTTAAAGGGTTTTTGTGCTAGTCATATAACTCATATCCATGAGATGCTTTATTAAGACTAAAGACCCACCCGTACAAGTCATGAAAAATTTTAAATTTGGCGCTAAAATTGCCCTAATAAATATTTCTCATGGTTTATTACACAAATAAAATAGGACAAGACAAATGATCAAGGATAAGCATAGTTTCAAAGTTCCCATTTTATTCTCCCTCGCTACACTTAAACTGAACATTGTCCCCAATGTTCCCCGAAAGTATCAAAGTTATGATAACGGAAGGTAATTAAAAGAGAAAAAAACTAGTACTCCCCTGATTAGCTCAGTAGAATCCATGTGAAGTAGTGGTTAAATTCTTTCCAAGAAGAATGTATGCGTGAAAAGCTCCATCCAATGCTATGTTTCTTCTTCTTGATAAATAAAACCTGCACTCTTTAAGAAAATAGATGAAACCTTCACGTAAAATTGGCTGTAAAACTATACGTGACTCTACTAAACTAGGATACAATGCTTGTGGAATGGATGTTTGCAGATTTTCTGGAAAGTTAAGACTTGAGAATTTCCAAAAATTTATAAGTAGCACAGAAAACGAGAGAAATTTATATAAGTTGTTTCTGCTCCTCCTGACGTCGTCAGGTTGTAAACCTGACGCCGTCAGGTTATCCTGACAGAAACTGGTCTGCTGCGTTTTTTCTGGAAAAATTCTGAAAAATTACACCTTTAAAATCTGGAAAAGTTCCTGCAAAACATCCATTATGACTCGATACACGCATTTGACTCTAACAAACACACATATATATCATTTTCAATAATCGTAGTTCTCATGTTCACGCTCTTTTGAAAATGTGTGCAATCATCCCTACACTTATCCTTTTTGTAAAATACCTTTATATGTAATTAAGACGAGGTTAAAGACAAAATAAATCATTTTCACAAATTTAAACATGAGAACATACAATAATGAAAAGATATATGACACACAAACAAGCAAACAATTAAGCATGGATTGCCTCCCACGAAGCGCTTTTCTTTATTTATGAGTCTTGTAGCTAGACTCGAAGTCGTGCTCCAACGTACCTATGTAAGTAAGTTTATCCTCAAGAATGTCATAGGGATCAAACTTATCTTTTAAGTTCCTAGTGGTACGCTTGGTACGGTATGCCTTTTCAAACTTTTCTCCATCGGGGTAATAGATTGTCATCCTAATGTGCCATTCTCCATTTCCATCATTAGGTGGTATATCCCAATTCTAATTATGCTTAGGCTTCTTACTCTCAACTTTCCACTTATTCATGTTAAGATTAACGGGCAAGGTTCCTAGGAACTCGGTCATCTTCCTAAACTCTAAGGAATCCTCGAACGGGTTCACTTCCATATCCCTAGCCAATTCTTGTTCGTGGAAAGTTGAATTACTAACAAAGGACTCTTCTAGATAGAAATGTCGTTGAGGACCTACAAAGTCTTTATTAGTCCAAGGTCCATATCTAGATGGTGTTCTATCTAACATGATCTCGTAGGGAATTTCTTCCTCTTTGTAGTAGATATGCTTCTTGACATCATAAACTGACCAAGCATTCCTTTCTCCTACCACTATCTTAGACATCTTACAATCAATTATGGCACTAGCGGTAGCTAAGAACCCTCTTTCTACTAACAATGGGCATGTCGAGTCTTTGTTCATGTCTAGCACATGGAAATTCGCCAAAAGAGTCAATTCACCTACGTGTACTACCATGTCTTTTATTATCCCTACCGGATATGCCATACTACCGTCGGCTAGACCTAAGATGGTTTCCATTGGTTCTATCTTACCTAGGTTAAGGTTTCTATTGAGGGACTACGAAAGGAGATTGATGCTTGATCCTAAGTCGGCTAAAGTATCGAAAGGTTTGGAGTTTCCAAGCCTACACGGAAGAATGAATAGCCCGGGATCATCTATCTTCTTAGGTAACTTATTTTGCATAAATGCGGACCGACATTCTCCTAATTTAAGCTCTTGCTCATATTTTTCTTTTAATGCATTATAATAAGGCGAATGAGTCAAGACTTCAAGAACCGGTTTTTCTTGGTGGAGTTCCTTGTACTCCTCCTCTAGATTAGGTTTTGGTTCTTGGTTGACGGGTTTCTACAGAGTTTGTTGGACCAATGGTTCGAGTCCTTGGTACCTCATGAGGGATCGCTTGGAACCCGTGTTGATGGCGTTGACCGGATGAACTTTCGGGTGTGAAGGGCATGGATATGCACTCTCCCAAGGTGAACAAGAACATGAAGTCGATGAAATCGAATTCACTTTTGGGTTCTTTATAGTGTCACTTGGTAGTGCTCCAATTTCCCGGTCGTTGAAGGCTTTTAAGAGGGCGTCGAGCTTGTTTGTCATCTCGCCTTGTCGTTGCTTGAAATCGGCTTCAAGCTTAGTCAATCGGGTTTCTTGAGATGACATGAATCTAGACACAATTTCCTCAAGACTAGTGGAATTCCCGGTATTTGGAGGGTTGGACCTATTGGGTGGACTAGATGAGCTTTGGGGTGGGTTTGAGTTTTGGCTCCACCTAAGGTTAGGGTGATTCCTCCATGAGGGGTTGTAGGAGTTTCCTAAGTTGTTTTGTTCGGTCTTGAAAGTGTACCACTTCTCTCCCGCTCCGTCAGTACGCGTGGAGGCGTAGTCCGCAAAAGCTTGTTCGGAGAGTCTTGTGCAATCACGAGTGTCGTGGGGACCACTACATAACTCACAAGGTAGAGTGATTTTGTTCACTTGATGTGAAGACTTAGGATTTTCGTAGGAGCTCATTAGGAATTTGACTTGATCTTCAAGCTCGAGCATCCTACGATCAGAAGTTTGTAAGTCAATGGGAGGCAAGGAGATTGCCTTGACGGTTTTGGGCAACTCACGATTCCAACTTTCGTTGTCAAAAAGGGCAAGGTCCTCTATTGTACCTCATGATTCATCCGCGGTGAGATCACTAAACTTGCCACCAGCCGCTTGGTCGATGGATTGCTTAGTTGAGAAGTTTACATGATCGTAAAAGATTTGGACTTGAAGCCAAAGATCAATGCCATGATGAGGGACTTTATGGAGCAAGTCCTTGAATCGAGTCCATGCCTCGTAGAGAGATTCACCTTGACGTTGTTGGAACATCAAGATTTCATTCCTAAGTTTAGTAGTTCTCCCCGGTGGGAAAAATTGGGCAAGGAAACGAGTGGTGAGATCATCCCAACTTGAGATGGATCCGGCGGGAAGTCGCCAAGCCAATTACTAGCTTGGTCCCGTAGAGAGAATTGGAAGAGACTCAAGCGCGTGGTCTCCCGTGTGGTAACATCAAGGTCGATGGAATCAATGATTTTAAGAAAATCCTTGAGATGCTGATTAGGATCTTCGGAACAAATTCCATGGAATGCACATCCGTTTTGCACCAACCGGATGGCGTCGGATCGCAGGGCCATATATTGAGCCTGATCGGGGAGCTCAATAGTGTTCCTATAGCCTTAGTGGCTTGGTCTAGAGTATTCACCAAGAGTACGGCCTCTTGGCGGGTCAATGATAGGTGGGTCGATGAGTGGTGGTGGGTTATCACCTTCTATGATGAAAAGTGATGGGTTTACTAACAAAGTCACGAAGAAAGGGATAGACTACGAGGAAACTAAAAAATGAGAAAAAAATCTTACTTGATAGGAATCAAGCAAGGAAACCTAAACGAGATGGAAATCTAACTAGCTATTCTTGTAACATATTGGATTTCATAAACACATTATAACATATCAAATATAGGCGTATGGTTTAGAGTTTTAGAGAGAGAAAGTAGAAGATGGGAGCCTTTCTAGAGAGAGAAAGTAAACAAAACATGGAAGGTTAGATTAGAATGAAAGGTCCAACCCTCTACCTTGGGAGGTAGAGGGTATTTATAGTTACAAACTAAACGTCCTTCATCGGACTGTGGATCAGGTATACAGTGGGTAAAGACCCATCCTTCCTCCACGGTGTTGCACTAAACTAAATAACTAACTAAGTAACTAACAAATAACGTAACTAACGATATGCCTACGAGCTAACTTATGCTAGATAATATTTGGGGTGACCGACTCTTCACTATGGAATTTTCTAATTCCTAACAATCTCCCCCTAAGGGAGGTCACCCCATGTTTTACATTTCGAATCCTAGCATTCTATTTTATCTTCAGTCTTGAGCTCGTAGACTTTAATTCTTCACTTCCGCAATATTTGTGCTTAAGTAGTGCAACTTCAAAGTCCGAATGCTTTGTACTTTAAGTGGAGGCCTTTAAACTGATCCACATTTTTGATGATCTTTGAGCTTTCTTTGAGATAATCAGCCACAGTAAATCTCTGGATCACCCTTTATTGTGTTGCCATCATGTGAAGTTGTGACTTTCGGACCGACATGCTCACACTTTTGGATCATGACATCTTTTCATCAGAGTAGCGGAAGCTTTTACTGGTTCAAGATATTTGCAGCAGCATAGTAGAAGCATAGTATAAAAATATCTGAGCCAGTTTATGTAGATAGGCACTTGTCATGATTTCTTCAAATTAAGTGTGGATGCTGTGAGCATGCGGCTTTGGATTGACTTCTCAATTCTGATCAGCAGCAACCGTCCAAATGTACCTGCAAACAACAGTTAGCAATAAAACACACGAAAGTGTCTTTGACCACTTTCGTTGAATTGAGGTACACGGCCCACGGTTCCCGTTGATCGTACAAGTACTTTGTGATCGTAGGATTCCTAAGAATCTCCTTGACTGGGTTTCGCAATGCTGCTCTAGCCGTTCTCAAACCGGAACGTCTCAAAGAAGACAACACGGAGGAGTGAACCAAATTGAGATTTCTTGATTGATTCAAAATGATTTGAAAACAATCGCGTATTGCTTGAAGAAAGAGTTTTTCAATACGACGAAGGTTTTATAAGAAGAATCAATTTTCAATCATAAATACCCTTTTAATTTTGAAAGATTAATACACAGTCGATGTGCTAGAGAAAAGAATTGTTGAGCACAATGACCGGTTTTTCAAAGGTATCTGTCAATCCATTTCCTGGACCAAGGTTGATTCAAGAATGAATCGCCCCATTGTATCTATCCAGTTGTCACAAGCTTGATCTTTTGCAAGATCTCACATGTCACCCACCAAGAGCTTGTTTGATGTTGGCTCTAGAAGGATTTCCATCTTCATCGTGAATATTTTCATATCACTTGGATGTTCTGGCAATACCACAAGGATAATGCGTAGGACTCTTAATATTTTCTTACTTTCCACATTGTGTGAAACAGCAAGTCTTCATTAATTTAGTGTCCTAATGAGATATTGTGGATGACCTCTTGGCTCTAGACTTAAAAGTGCACTTTGGTTTCCTATGCCGGAGACTAGGGTGAGGGTCTCCTTCTTCAATATCAACAATCTCTAAGAGAAAGTCGATAGATAATGTCGGTTCCCCGTTAGAATGAAACAAGCCCTTTTAAGAGGAACTTGAGTAGCTTGGGAAGTTGTAGTGCAGTGCGTCACTGGATCCATGACGTCTTGTCTTCAATACCAGTGTTACCTTAGTAACCACCAGTAGCATATGTATTGAACCCGGTTACTGCCCTAAGGTTGAATTATTTGAGGGATATTTCTTTTCACCCTTTTCACATTAATTTCTTTTTCATTCTTCAACCCCTTCAGTGCTTACCGAGACTTCATTACTAGAACCTTGTTGGGTTTATTCGAGTACTAGCTCTATCTCAGTCCTCACTCTTCCCATATCTCACTTTTCTCCTTTTTTCATCATACCTAAGGACTCTACACTATCTAGTGGATTGTCCATGGGTAGATCCCTCCGGCTCTGGCGGGATCGTGGGAACGAATACCTAACCTAACCATCCTTATAACACCATGCATAAAGTAAATTGGTCGGTCTTTGGTATTGTTCTTTCCTTCTCGAAACCAATCAAAAAATCATTTGGAAAAACAATCAAGGTACTTGTGATACGAGATCAAAGCATTTTGTACCTTAATAGTTTTGATCATTTAGAAATGCTCCCCCTCAACATGTGCATATGATATTGAAATTGTTTGGCACATGGAGACAAGAGTTCTTTGAAATAATTTCTTGATCACAATTTCCTTAGAAAAAGTCATTTGAATTTCTTTGGTAAATTCTCCCCCTCAATATGTGCATAGGATATATGAAATCATTTTATCACATAGAGGTAGGAGGTCATTTGAAGTACATCCACGATCACAAAATCCATTAAAAAACCATTTAAAACTTAATCAAGGTACTTAATGTTAAAACATAAAAGCCTTTATACCTCGATAGTTTGTTTTCTTTTGAAATGCTCCTCCTCAATATGTGCTTCGAGATTCGAAAGCGATTAGCACATATGAGAGAGCAGCCTGCACAATTGAATCAAAAAACGACCACCTTTTATCAAATTTCATTATTAAATCACAAATTCTCCCCCGATCAAAAATATAAAACCCTTTGAGATTTTGGATCCCAAGTGATTTAATAAGGTTTAGAAAAACATAGGAGAAAATGTGGCCAGGTTTAAATACTCATCTTGTTTTTGGATAAATGCTCCCCCTCAACATGTGCATTATGTATTAGAAATCGTTTGGCACATGAAGGCAGGAGTGCCTTTAAAGGACTAAAACCAATTCCATTTAAACAAATTTGAGATTTAAATCACGATCTCTACCCCGATCAAAAATTTCAAACCTTTTGAGATTTGTGATCCCAATTGATTTAAATCATTTAAAAGATTTTGGGGAAAGACGTGGCTTGATTTAATTTTGAAAAATGATTGATACGGATCAATTTTTGATATTAAAGATTGTTAGTGTCAGGTATGATAGTTTTTTAAGAGATCTTTAAGTAAAATAAAACAATTTCACAATCAAACAAGAACAGAAAAAAATTTCATTTTGTAAGATCTTTGGGTTTTAAAGAAAATCATACCATGACATAACATTAAATCTTTAGATCACCACTTATTTTGTACAAACCGGACTTGTTTTGATGATATATTGTTTGAAAATATTATATTTTAAATCACTCTCCCCCTCAATCGATGACCGAAGTCGATAATTGAGTGACATTGGTTTTGATAAAAAGAAGTCCGGTGATTTTCAAAATTTAGTCCAATTTATTTTCAAAACAATATTTTTCCATTTTCAAAACAATTTTATTCAAAGTTTTAGAAAAATGGTATCATCACTATTATCCCTGCACAAGGATACGTTAGGTGGTTGAGCCGCTTTTGTTGTTGTTGCTGTAAGGCAGGAAGAAAACCGTCTGCTGATGCAGTGAACTTCTGACGCTGCATTTGTTATGCCGACTCTACATAGAGGTCCAATTAAGCTCAGTTTCTTCATTTGATGATGAAGAAAACCATCTGCTGATGCAGTGAGACCTCTTACGTTGCACTTTATCATGCCAACTTTCCATAGAAGTCAAATTAAGCTCCGTTTCTTTGTTTGTCAACCCAAGATATAGTTACCCTTTCCTTTAGGCATCCAATCAACATATTTTGTGGGATCCGGATCGGGAACATTCTTATGAACCATGATATCTGCATGCGTTAGTAAACATACAAACAGATATATGGTGGTCGACAACACCCAAACAACAATCGACTAATAAAAGTCAATCCAACATATCAATCAGTTCATATAAGGCATGGGAATAATGTGTTTCATCAAACTATAATCATCTAATCCTAACAATCATATCCTAAATTCCTAGTCCTTCGACATAGGCAAATATCATTTTTAATTAAGCACGTAGGATAATTAAGAAAGCCCGTTAGATGATATAGATTTGAAAACATTATCCCCCTCAATTAATGACTCATTTTTTGAAAAGTTTAAAAGCGCTGAAGTCATTGACTGAGTATACAATTTATTTCGAAAAATCTGAATTAGATTGATTTTCAAGCAACTCATTTACCACCATTTTTGAAAAACAACAAATATTTTTCTGAAGAATTTTAGACGGAAAAACATTTGTGTAGAAACAGCAGTCTTTTTGACGACATGCTTTCCTTGTTTTGTTTTAGGATAAGTGCACGAATTTTGAAAAATGGTTTAGCGCAGCACTTTCCTTTCTAGAAGAACGGGTTGCTATCTGAAATAATAGCAAGCCATTGTTTAGAGACATGTTTAGAAAGAAATATTCACACCTCCTGCTCGAACTTCATCTATGGTCCCGTGCCATTATTGAAAGACATTTCTAAGACCGTAGATGTTATCGATACCTGAAGACATGTCTTGAGAAAATTTATTTTTTATTTTTTTTTAATTTTCTGATTTTTATGGGTTTTTTGAAGATTTTATATTTTTCTATTTTGATTTTGTTGGTTTTATATTTTTGTATTTTGCTTTTTGATAAATATTTACAAAGATAGAATAGATGATATAGTTTAAGAAGACGATGATACGAGTACCGAGATAAGGATATCGAGCAGCCCCGTTGTAGAAGATAGAAGTCATCATCCCTAAGACTTTCACCACCAAAGCTTCCGAGGCTCTTGAATTGAAGAAAGAAATTGAACCATCTGAAAGTGAGACTTTGGCAGCTTCCCCCCAAACCGAAAATCCTTTAGCTGAGCATATTCAAAGCTTTCTTTCAAGTTTCCCTTAGCCAGGTGCACAAGGAAGCACACCATTATCATCGATCTTGCTGCTCCTTTTAAGAATGATCATTGATTCTTCGTTCGGGGTTATATCATCAACAAGAATAGCAACGTATCATCCCACTCAAAAATAATCTTCTCACATTTCATAACCACCAAGTCAAGCAATCCATTCCAAAAGGTGTCAAGAGAACACTTCCCCCAAGTAGTTGAATTGATGCAGTCAGCCTCTTTGTATAATGCTCAAGAACTCTCCCAAATACACATCATGAGGGGAATGAAAACACCTCCCCATGTTCACATTTTTCTTCCCTGATAATCGTGTATGAAGCTCAAGAACCCGAAGTACACCAATACCCAAGAGCTCTCCCGAATACACATCATGAGGGGAATGAAAACACCTCCCCAATGTTCACATTTTTCTTCCCTGATGATCGTGTATGAAGCTCAAGAACCCAAAGTACACACATTCCCAAAGATAAAATAACTGATAACACCTTCTTCATGTTACATATTTATCTCCCCTGAATATGTCATACTTGTGTGCCTCTTTTATCTTCAGAAACTTTCTCTTACATCACTTCCCCCACGTAGTTGGAATAATAACACTAAAAGCCTTGATGAGTAAAACCTTTAGTTTCTCTGCGGTCATGACATTTATCTTCCCGGGATATCTTCAATCACTTAGAAGAATTAAGTTCGTCAAGTTTACTCGCGTTTAGATTCTTGTCTCCTTCCCCCTTGCTAGTTTTGACACTTCTGAATCAGCAACATAGTATAAGCCTAAATACTTGAAATCTTTATGAGAAGAACACTTGAACTCTTGTGAGAATCAACTTGCTGACGACTCTCTCTGACTATTTTATCAACCCTTATGTAGAAAATTTGAAGTGACCACTGATGAAGAAAACCCGATATACCATACTTGAAATTGAAATCAAATTCCCACATTTGTATCTTAAGCTTGCACCTAATGATGGAAGAACGGTGTCGAGAATTTATGCTTCAAGCAAATCTCTAAGTACTCACTACTCAAGCAAAGTATGAGACATTAACACCTCTTGCGATTATCCACACCGTCATATTCGTGTGACATGAGTAAAACAAAGTAACTCCTAATAGTGATAGTTAACCAGGTCTTCAACCATCCACCTTGACTGCTGGTAACTAGATAAATCAAGTCTTCAACTCAAATTTTTAAGCCTGAGCAAGTTATCAAATAAGAACACGCCTTTGTGAAAGTCAACTTCAATTTCAAATAAGTGATAAATGATTAACTCCGAAGTAATCAACTTGTGTCAAATGTCCAACACGTGAATAAATGTACAACCGGATGTACATTGACCCACTTAATGAACAGGAACAAATGATTCCTCAACATCAATTCCATCTTCCTAAAGATATACATATAGAGACTGATCTGGAAGATTCACCAATAATGTCTTCAAGCGGATGAGGTAGTCATTTTCCTTAATGTTTATGTGGTTGATTTACAGAGTGCACAATAATCCGTGAAGATTTGGTAAAGGAATACCAAAGAGTGGATCATTTTTCATGAACAATAACCCGTGAAGATTTGGCAAAGAAATACCAAAGAACGAATTATTATTCAATAGTGCAATTGCAATATTACAATAGTCAATATCAACGCCTCGAGGAATAACTGGAGATTAGGTTTCTCGAGGAATCACTGCTAAAGAATATGAGCAAGTCTAATTGGGGATTGAATCTGACTTAGCACTTTCCCCCAATTAGTGCTCTCCCATAAACTAATAATCTGCTTGATAAATGCCTAGATTAAGAAGAAGTCTTTAGATAAACAAATGCAACTCGTCTTTAGTCTTCTAACATGTAGTAGAGAATGTAGAACTGACTGTAGACTCGACCTTCTTCAAGATTGTCCGAATGGGGAATAGATAGTTAACATCTTCATCACACCAAAAAGCATCCCAATTAACTTACATCTTGCAAATCCCCTTAACTTAAAATCCCTCCCAATCAAACAAGAACAAAAAGATGTTCATCAAGGAAATCAGCAATCAGCCCACAACGAACACACGAAATGGTAACACCAAGCAAACAATCACATCAAACAAGAATAAAAGGTTGTTCGGAATCATCATGTTGATGTGCTCGTGAAGCATTAACCGGAAGCACTTTGTCGTTAAACTCATATCAACTTGTGAAGATGTCAACCAACGGCTCTAAGAAGAAACTACATGTGAAGATGATCCAATAAGAAGAATCTCGGTTCTTACATGAGTTAGGAGCCGTTTGACCATAAATTCTAAAATATCAATCAACCATGCAAAAAATTCACACTTCTTCTCCCCCTCAAGAATTGCATACGGAGATGCCATTCTTGATTAAACAAGTGAATATCATCCAAATGTATTCTATTCACACTTCTCCCCCGCAAAATTAGCACATGATGTCGCCATCGTCATTATAGTTGAGCAAGTGGAATAGGAAAACAATCAACAGAAGCCCGGTTCACTTGATAAACTTTTCTTTTCTTTAGAGTACGAGGTTTGAACTGAAGTATTCAAACGTCATAATGTTGAAGTACGAGGCCTGAACTGATGTGAACAGACGTCATAGCCGATTGAATATCAATGTCGAGTAACTTGAACCCGTGAGTTATGAGATATCAATCCTTTTGTTATCCATACTTTAAGCCAGTCCATGTATTGAAGGATCGAAGTATCTGCAACTGAGTAAGGACTACATGCACTACTATTACAAACTTGATTGCATATATTTTGGTTAGTGACATCAGTATCCAAACCCTTTGGGGTTTCACGGTCAACTTTGAGATTGCCATTGGTAAACATCTTTCCTGTAGGTATCCACCTAAGTCCAGCATCCTTAAAAATTCTACCAGATGGTATCCACTTATGGCAAGGTGTAGGATTGTTAGGCTTCTTATGCATAGTGGAAGACTTATCCTTATTCATAGTTTCCAAATATTTAGCAATTGGTAACCATCTAGGCGAGGCTTTTGGTTTCATTTGCTTCATATGCACTGTGGATGACTTAGTGCAAGTCCTGGACTTAACAGGTTGTATCATTGCATGAGCATTTACTTTCTTCAGGGATTTTGTGAAACATTTATCATGATTAGCATTAAAGATACATTTCAGACACTTTGAGCAAACAGCTTGTTTGGATTCAGAAATAGATCTAGATTTCTTAGAGTGATATGCTATTGGAATAACTTTAATCGAAACGCAACTACTCTTAGATGTAAGCCAATCCCTAGTCTTTAGATTAGTGTTCCTAGGTAATGGTTTAGAACTACTAGCAGTGCCTTGGAATCTCGAAGAATTCATCACCCTAGGTCTTGCACCTAAAATTCCGTCTTTGCGATTATGTGCCTTCTTTCTAGCCATTTCTAGATAAGAGTTCTTATACAAGTCATTCATATCAATTTTCCTAGGCAAGTGAGGTGAAGTGACTGGTTTTGTCAAAACTTGTTTCACATCAACTTGGGAGGCAAACCGCGTTTTTGAAAATTTTGGTCGTTCAGATCTAAACGCATTCGGTTGTCTAATAACTAGTTTCCCCAAGATTGATGGTTTTGAAAACTTAGTGTTCACACTATTCCCTGTTGTTTTTTTGAGCTCATTTTTTAAAGCAACAATAGCGAAACTCTTTTCCTGAAGTTGAGCTTTGAGATCATCAATTTTTGCTATCAAAGAGTTTGTTTGTTCTATTGACTTAGTTCTAGCTTCTTTGACAGAGTCACTTAGTTCTATGTGATGCTTTCTCAAAGACTCATTTTCCTTTAGTAATTTGGCCACACAAACCGCTAATTCATCATTTCTCATTTGAATATTATCAATAGCATTAATATCAGAATTACTTGTAACCAAATTTCTTTTCACATGCATACCAGAAATATGTTTCTTCAAATTGTTGATGGTCGAGTCTTTGTCTTGAAGCTAAGCTTTCAAAGTGTTCATTTCAAAAAGTTCATGGAATTCATGAAGTTCCGGATTTTTACATGGTTTGTTAATTTGGAAACTTTCCTCTTTACTCTGTATCGCAATTTCAAGTGAAATGCAATGTTTTTCAAGTTTTGAGAATTTGTATGAAAGTTCATCAAAAACCTTTATATCAACCATATCATTTGTTTTGAAATTATTAGACTCAGCCTCAACCAAGGAACATTTATCAGAATCATGTTTAGCATTAAGATCAGAATGTTTAGGTACCTTAGCAGATGCACTATGTTGATCAGTTAAGGGTACCTCATCAGATGACACCTGCTCAATTTCCGGTCTGATATTTGCATCCATATCATGTGTAACAAGAGTCACTGGACCGCTGGCTGTGTCAAGCTTATCTATCTCTGAGCCTCTGTATTCAGTGTCAACTAATCCATCATCTGGTGCATTACCCGACTCATCATTATTTTTTGCCTCTGACATTCTACATTCAGCAACACCCGATTCTTCAACAGATACATTACCCAACTTATCACAACTGTCTCTCAACTGCACCAGACACTCATCCACTTTTTCATCTGTCTGAGTAACTTCCTCAATATACTTCTCCACATTATCCATGAGTTGGATAAGTGTCTCTATGAACACGCTAATTTCCATTCCAGTGTGTTTCTTGAAAGACATATCAGTCATGTCTTGATCATAATTTGATGTAAATTCCCCACTGATGAATGACTGAAATTGGTTGTAGATCACTTGAAGTGTAGCACTGGAACTATCCTTTTGAACCATTTCTTTATCAAGTTGTTGTTCCAATTGTTCTAAGTTTAAGAATAATGTGCTCTTGAACGTTGATAATTCTTGACGGAGAAGTGCAATAACTGTTCGTTTACTTCCCATAGATAGAAGCAATGTGAGGTGTGAATGAAGTTGTCGATAAGGTTCAATGCAACTTTCCTTATCCTTTGCACAAGCATTCTGTAACATTGACTGGTGCATTTTTGTATTTTCAGAGTCTGAACTCGGAGATATCACATCCTCATTGACTGATCCAATCATCTTTAACCGTTCAGTGTAGCAAATATTCTCATGATTTTCTACAACATCATACAATTTAAGTACTTCTGAAATTACTGGGTCAGTAGTGTAAGACATGATGTTGTAGTATCAACGGGATTTTACAAGTCTATGATTTAAACCGAGAAATATAATCATTCGCGGGATTTTACTAAAATCTAGACCAAACCGTTAAGCAATGACCAATGGAATGTGTTAAGATGACTGATGGATCGACACAATGATATACAATTGTGTATAAGGACATATAATTGTTTGTAGGATTAGCAGAGATGTTGTTTGGTTGAGATTTGGATTGGTTTATGCTCGTTTTTACGGAGAAATTTAGGTCTAACAACATAAAAACCTTAATAACTTATGTTCGGAGCGGATTCGACGTGCCATTCTCCTCGTTCTCACGGTCGTTTTGATGGGTAGAACGCTGAAAACGGAGTTACGGATCAAAAGTTATAGCCGTTTGAAGTTTTGTCGGTAAAAGTCAACAAAACGCACTGATGAAATGGTCAAACCGCTTCTAACAATCCTCTATGAAGACAACTCGCTAGTTACAAGTCGCTAGATGCTCAAGTCCCTAGAGAGAACTCGTTATGAACCAAGTCGCTACACACAAGTCGCTATGAACCAAGTTGCTACACACAAGTCGCTATGAACCAAGTCGCTAAGAATTATGACAACAAGTCGCTAAGCACCAAGTCGCTAGACACAGTTAAGTTGCTAAAGAACAACTCGCTAAGATCCAAGTCGCTAGTATTAAGTCGCTAACAATTTCTGAAGCAAGTCGCTAGCCGTAGTGGAGAATCCACTAACTTGTACTATTTGTCGGCTTGTCTCAATAGACAAGTCGCTAGGACCAAATCGCTAACAATTAACACTACAACTCGCTACCTTTTACTGAAGCAAGTCGATACGATGAAAAACACTACGAGAACCAAGTCGCTAGCAAGAAAAACTTCAAAAACACACTTTTCAATCCAAAACAAGCTCAACCACAGTGATTCAAGCTTACTAAATCAACACCCAAGCACTTACAATTGTTCTAAACACAAAAGTACACCCAAAATTCAAACTTTAACACTAGAAATGATCCAAATGATGCAAAAACCACTAAACTTTTTCAAACTCAAAAACCATCTAAAACCACTAGGAATCCAAAGATATGTAAGAGAGATGATCAAACCATGGCTCTTGATACCAATTGTAACATATTGGATTTCATAAACACATCATAACATATCAAATATAGGCGTATGGTTTAGAGTTTTAGAGAGAGAAAGTGGAAGATGAGAGCCTTTCTAGAGAGAGAAAGTAAACAAAACATGGAAGGTTAGATTAGAATGAAAGGTCCAACCCTCTACCTTGGGAGGTAGAGGGTATTTATAGTTACAAACTAAACGTCCTTCATCGGACTGTGGATCAGGTATACAGTGGGTAAAGACCCGTCCTTCCTCCACGGTGTTGCACTAAACTAAATAACTAACTAAGTAACTAACAAATAACGTAACTAACGATATGTCTACGAGCTAACTTATGCTAGATAATATTTGGGGTGACCGACTCTTCACTATGGAATTTTCTAATTCCTAACAATTCTATTCCCCGGCAGCGGCGCCAAAAACTTGATGCGCGTATAACGCGTTCGGGGTCAAAGGAAACTTCCTTTTCTTCGAGCAAGTTTTTCAACACCCTAGGCAGTGAACCTAATCGTTGCAGTGTAGTATTGGGTAAGCCTCGGGTATTGATATCGTTCTCTAGGGGAAGAGGAATGCTAGTGAGAGATGTACTACGCTAAGGTTTGAGGTTGAGAAAGATTATTTTTTTTATCTTTTTATAATTTTTTTTAGAAAGCTAAGGGTAAAATCTCGGGGTTTGGTACTTCTACCGATTACTCTACTTATCTAATTATCTAAACTAAGGGTAGTCTATGTCTATTGATGTGTGCTCGTATGATGATTAAAAATGTGTCTACCTAGATACTATTACTTCCTAGTTATCTTTTATTGGTGGTTGAATTGTCACGTCCTTATTCTTAACGCGTTGTGTTTTCTAAGGTCGTAGGGTATGCTTTTATCCCTAACTCTTTGAGACTACCTTAAGGTTATTGCATACAAAATCTCTAGGATTCATAAACTAACTCTAAGGTTATCTTTGGATATTTAGTCTACAATTACGCTAGGTGGTTATAAACTAAGGTTCACAAAGATTACTCAAGCATTAAAAACACAACGATAGCCTAGTGCAATCCTAAGCCAATTACAATTAAGATAAGAGACAACCAATCAATAATCAATAACTAGGTTTCATAGATCTAAGCAAACACACAAGAAATTTAGTCGGACATGTTAAACATTCAAGCATACACACATACAATTGAAGACATAATGAAATCAATGAAGTAAATAACTTATCTTGATGTAAAATAGGGTATGAGAACCCTAAGATACTGTCTAAACTAGACCAAAATCGTTTTAGGTTTTTATTCCACAAGTCTACCTCTAAAATTCTGAAAATTCGATTTCTATATATAATTTTACAACTGCGACGGCGTCACCTTATAGTTGGGACGCCGTCAAATCGCCGTTATTAGAGTTTCGTCTTGGCCAAGTCATCATTGGGATGGCGTCACGTTGTGGTTGTGACGCCATCAGTATTCAGCAGTGACGTCGTCTGAATCTGGATCTAGGACGTCTGAGAAGAAAAGTCTTCGTGACGCCCTTACTCTTCAAAGCCTGACGCCGTCAGGTGTAAAATAGCAAAATCGCTACTGAGTCGTCACAATTTCAATTACATAAAGAGGGACGGCGTCACCCTCTGTTTGGGACGCCGTCAGGTGTAATTCCAGCAACTTGAGTATCTTGATCTTGACTTAGCCATTTTCTTCATATATTCACTCCTTTTCGTCCAAAAATGCATCATTCCAGCATTTTGCTTCCAAGAGACCTAAAAAGTGAAAAGGAACGAAATTAAGCAGTAACGGATATAAAAGTGGGCGATTAAGGGTTTAAATGACCCCTTAAAAGTGTACATTTTAAATCCTTATCAGCAGGCAGCTCTATTTTTTGGGTAAACGGTATCATTAACTGTCCAAAATGCCTGAAAGATTGCCTTCCTTTTTGGTGGCAGAGCAACATGCACAGGTAGAAGAGATCCCCTGCGCTAGGGTGTATGTATGTTAGGCGGCCGATACATAGGTTGTTTCTACGCTGTCTTCGTTGCCAGTATTTATCTATAGCATACCAGACGAATTCCTTTGGAACCTAATGTGCTGCATATTTTCTAGGTGGACTGCCAGTATCTCAACAGGAGGGTGTCTGTAATGTATATCGTAACCAAGGATTCTCCAACATGCTTCGTGCGGGCCTATGTATCGTGCATCTTGAAAGTTTTTTTTATCTCGTCTACCTGTAAAACAGTACAATTGTTGGCTGAATCTCCTGTGCCTATTGATCTTGTAACGTGTGCAATTATTCGGTTAGTGCCTTTAAAAATGTACTTGAAAATGTATTTTATCAGCATTGTCAATTCACAATATTCAACATTGATATGTGCATAGAACCGCATACACAGCAAGCTGTTGTAAGGAACAACGTAGGTGTTATCTAGCTGAACATTTTTCTTTAAAGTGGTTACGCCTGTATATCTTCTTCGATAATGCAAAAATCCTTTGTTGTCAATGAAAGTATCATGACAATATGCCTTTGGAAAACCTTTGCTACATTCATTGGCTTGTTTCATGCAAGGAGCAGATGTATTTGCTAAGCCACATGGACCTTGCATCATAAACTCTAAGACAACTCGATGAACTTCAGGATCGGTTATTGGATCTGGAAGCTCTGCACATACATATCTGTCAATGTATTCGTTTCTATGGAAGCATGAATATTCTTTTAGCCATAACAATAGATGACAGTGTGGCAGTCCGCGTTTTTGGAACTCGACAGTGTACAAAACTGAAACAAATAAAATTGTAATCAACATATATTCACATTGTCATGTAGGGAATATGTTACTGTAACTGTAATGTATTTATTACATGCCTCAACATCGCCAAACGGCCTTTGTTCTCGTAGAAACTTTACAAGTTCATGTATTTTTTGTTCAAACACTCTGTCAACAACATCTGGCCTGTCTGCAACAGTTACGTTTGGAAAAGCTTCCATGTATTCTTCAATTTCGGGCCAGTTTACGTTACATGTAAATGTAATAAAGAACGATGGATTTCCGTGTACTCTGCAAATAGCAAGAGCATCTAAGTAATGGTTGTACATATACCTAGGCCCACCGGTAAACGATGCTAGTAAAATGATCTTGCTTCCTACATCTGCCTCGGTAGTATCGCCTCGTGCAATCGCATCATGTATACCTGCTAAGAACTCATTCCGTATGTCATTCTGCCTGTTTCTTATGAAATCGATTCGCTGCTGTTCAATGTTGTAGTATGCTGTAATGACATACTCCTGAAATAACCTCCCACTTCTTGTTAATACTGAATATTCATTGCGTCGATCATGTATCTGATATGCGTAGAACATTTTCATGGTAATCTATTTGTCTTTTTCAGGTGGTGCGCCTTCTCTATCTAGCAATTTGAGTCCTAAATGGTATCCTTCTTTACCATAAATAAAAATCAGGGGGAAATGCAGGGACATGTAAAAAGGATACAATTTGTCTATTCTTTGTGGAGTATCGTCGTGCATCTCAATGATAACATCGTAGTTGGTTTCAGCATCTGGCCCACCTTCGTAGACAATAGCACCAATAGTATCTCCGGCTGGCAACTCATGGTCCTTCGAACGTACCATACCAAAGAGCTTAACCTTAAACTCTGGTACGTCATGATTTTCGAGATTATTCCTTGCAGTTCTAAATAACTGCACCAATTGGTTATTATTGTCTAATATCTCAATCAAATCTTCTATAATATCTCTTCTTAAAGAGGTTTGGCTGTTGGGAAAGTGAAACAATCTATTATGTACTTCGTTGGCTGTATCGTAGATATATACCTGTAAAAAAACTGGTCGTTTTTCGGCTGGTGGGCATATGTTGCCTATCCAGTGATAAATTTTTCCTGAAACCTTGAATACATACGGTCCTTGGCCTCTGTTGATAGATTGATCTACTTCAGGACCCAGAGATGTCATTGAAAACATTTTCTTGTACGCACGAATGTTTCCATGAAATGCCTGTCACCAAAGAATTATTTCATTGACTCTGGGCATTCCTGTGTTGTGTTTAATTTGACCTTGCCCGTTGTTGCAACACCGGTAGTATTCCGTGAAAGTGGTACGGTTGGTTTTAACCCGCTCATTGTACAAGAACAAAGCTTTGCAATAGGTGCACACCTGGTCGCATTGACCCATTCGAACATATGTACTTGGTGGACCTGAAAAAATTGATGTAAAATAAAATATATAGTGAACAGTATGGGGAAAGAAAGAAAAAAAATAATATAAGTAAATAAAAAAGAAAAAACCCAAAAATAAGAAAGGATAAACATAAAGAAATACAAAGAAAATTTAGAAAAAAAATGCGAAAGTAAAAATAAATTAAGCAAGGTTTTGGTAAATAAAAAAATTAAAAAAAAAAGAAAGAAAAAAGAAATAGAACCCTACCTTGTCTAATTTGGTTTCGTCTAGTGGCTGCAGGCATAGGCTGTGTGCTTGTTTCACCTATAGAACACGGTGGCACTGCAGTAAAGCAAACAATGTTACTGCGATTCCCGAAGAAATTAGCAGTGTATTTTGAAGCAGAAAAAAAAAAGAAAAAAAATAGTAGCCTAAGTTGTGTACCTTGAGTGAAGCGCGGTCTCTTATACCGTCTACCACCATTGTTTCTACTACTGAGATGGGGTGGACAATTTCTCTGGTTTGAACCATATCAACCATTATTGGTATGATTACTAAAAAAACAACGGTGTAAAAGTCTGCATGTTAAGAGAATAAGAAACTATATACCTTGAGTGAACCAGGGTCTTTTTCGCCGTGTGGTAGCAATGGCGGCGATGTTTTTTTACGAATTTTGGTAAGGTAAAAGGCTATTATATACACTGTCATACTCAGAAGCTAGCAACAAAGACAAGTACAACAGTTAGCTTTTAAACTGTAAGGCTGACATGCACATAAGATAGTTTACTAACTTACTTGTTATATATGATGATGTTCCGACATCAGCACTATGCAATCTTGTTGTAGAAAGTGCTTGAGTATATGGTCTTTTGGCCCTCAAAGCGCGTAAATTAGTTTGCATACTTGACGCAGTTTCTGTGTTTGTACTATGGCAGTTTCCAAGATCAATATTTTGCATTAAATGTGCATGGGCATGTGCGAAAGGCTGAGGTATAGTATTATTTGCACCATCTGTTGTGCACAGACGTTGAGATAAAGTAGCATAACATGTACTATTTGTACCGGCAAGAAATGTAGCATTAAAGTCATGAAGAGTTGTAACCATGTTGACAGACTGAGCGGCTGTCTCTTCATTGTTGACAGGATGAGCGAAAGTATGAATTGCAACATTATATGGCGTAGTTTCAGTAGGCCCAAGGTTGTTTACAGAAGAAACCCTACGCACTGCTTTATGTTTTGTTTTCATAGATAAATTACTAACGTAACTTGTAATGTATGATCACTAAGGTAACTTATAATTTATGGCAATCATTAAGAGCAGCACGTAATCAATATCATAATCAAAACAGAAAGAGAGCAGCAATAAAAAAGGAAATATCTAATAAAGCATGCATGAACGATATACAGAAAACTAAAAAAATGTATGCAAACGCGCGGGAAAATGCTAGAGCAAAACTTTACAGGAAAAACATACGCATAAACGACCACGTACAACTGTTGCATTCATGTAAAAGCAAAGGCAGTAAAAGAAAACAGTGTTCACCTTGTTGGCAAGAGCGTTGAGATCTGAAGGTAGATAATGTAAGTAGAATACTGCTGATGATCTTTGAGTATTGAGCGTCCTGAAACTTCTTTGTGAGAAGGTGAATTATTTGTACTGGCATTCACTGTAGCATGTGATGTTCCAGCCATAGATGAACTCTTGGAGATTAGCGATTGCTAACACCTGTCCCACCCCACCTAACCATATACTAAACTCAGAATAAACGTATAACATAAGGATTAGTAGTTACCCACGGGCTGAAAACGGGTAATGAGGCGCGAGCCCAAATAATAGGCTAAATTAGTCTGCCGCTGGATCGTCAAAACGGCGCCGTTTCGTACGGATACGACGTCGTTTGTGTGTCAATTTAATATATATAGTAATTTGCTTTTTATCTCACATAGATCATAAAAGAAAAAAGTTCCTAAATAAGTAAATAGTAAGGTTTATACTATTTTTGTAAATTGAGAATGATATTATGTTATCTATACTACTTATAAAAAATTTAATATCATTTCTTCTAAATTTTTTTAAGATGTCATTAATGTGTTTTTTAAGCATTATAATTTTTAATGCATAATGTACACAATACACAGTTTTTACTAATTTATCTTCCACAACATTTTAATGATTCATTTATTATTTTTTTTGGATTAGTTTAGTTTTAATGCAAAAATGCACTTATAAATTATTATATATTAGTATATTAATTATTATATTTTTCATGGATAACTCTAAATGATTGCTTAAACATGTAAGTTTTCTTTACATTATATGCATTCTTTTATTTATATCTTCTATCTATGTGAGATAAGTGTTATAAACAATATTAATGATTCAAACATTTTCATAAATATATACTTTACAAGATGTATACATTATAAGCACTCTTTTATTTATATTTTTTTTTATCTATATGGGACAAGTGTAATAAACATTATTAATGATACAAACATGTTCAAAAATATATTTTATTTACTTATTACGATATGTTGATTATTACATATATATTTCAATAAAAAAATGTTTCTACTTACTTGTGACTACAAACCACTATCAACTAATTTGACCATAACCCCATAACATTATTGACTACCACAACGCAAAATCACACCACTTTCAATTGTTTTTATATGAATTGGTTTGATATTATCTATCACTTTTTTTAAAGTTACTCAAACTCATTATGTTTTCCCTATTTGTAAAGTTATTGTAAGAGAAAACATAAAATTGAAAACATTTTTTGCCGAAAATTTTATTACTTGATACCCGCCGACGCAACGTGCGGGTACCCTACTATAATATTCTAAAGAGTTGAAATATGCGACATGAAACTTTTAGCATCCGCAAATTTATCATCACATAAAACTTTTCAGATTATAAAGCATGGTTCATTAAAAAAATTTATTTCAGAGTACCCGCTGTCGCATCGCGCGGATACCCTGCTAGTTCTAATGAATATAGCAACAACTTTTAAAAAATCACTCTAGTAATTTTACTTAGTATAATTGTATACATCGTTAATTTTGTATATATTTTTTTTGTCAAAGACATGTTCTCGATGTAGTTTGAATTAGGGGTGATCACGGTCTAAAAACCGGACCGGACCGGCTAAGACCGGATCAGACCGAGACCGATTTTGGCAAAAATCTTAGACCGAGACCGGACTGAATGTGGTCGGTCCGGTCCAACAAGGCCAAATTAGCCCAAATTAGTCGGTTTGCGGTCCGGACCGGACCGGACCGAGAACCGATTAGCTTTGAAAGCAGATCGAGACCAGGACCGAATGTGGTCGGTCCAGTCCGGTCTCGGTCGTTCGATCCTTTTCGGGTCATTTGCTTAGCCCTAGTTTGAATGAACGTTAATTTCATGCTTGTTTCCGTGAGTAAATGGATAAATATGTGCCAATTTCGTGGACAAGGATACGGTGAACATGCTCTTCGAAGTGGTCAGGCGGCGGATGTAGATAGCGATGATTGCATTATTACAAAATAGTACACAGGCGAATTTCTATAACCTGACCTTTAAAACCTCACTATCTAATCACTACTACACAAACTGCTTTTACTCACAGATTTTTTCCCACAAAAACAAAACTGTGTGAAATTTCACACGGAATACCTACAAATTACACACCAAATTGTTGACCAAGTTTCGGTGGGAAATATGTCGTAAATTTCTCATGAAATTCCCACTATTTACACACTAAATTGTTGACCAAGTTTTCGTGTGAAATCCGTCACAAATTTCTCACGAATTTGCGACAATATTCACACTATTCGTGTTGATTAGACGTCCGTGGGAAACTAGTGGCACACTTCACACATATTGGCCACGACCAAAATGATGTGGCAAATTTTAGATACATTACTCACGAATTTCACACGTCCTTAATTTGATAAAATAACTATTTAACTGACCCGTGGGAAATCCGTAGGTCATTAGCCACGCATTTCCCACAAAAAATTGTTTTTGTGTTAGTCGTGGGAAATATGTCGCTACTTTCCCATGGATTTCCCACATTTAATATTTTTTTTTCATGTTTTTGTGTTTCTGTATACTTACACATTCCCACATTACTTAATATGTATTCATATGTGTCGGTAGTTTCATTATTATGTGTGTTTGTTTATTAATGTAACTATTTACGTGAGTATCACAAATGTCTGTGTAGGTTTATGTATAACTTTTTGAGGAAAAAACCATTGTATATGTGTGGATATCTACACGTTTATGTTTCGTATGTCCATTTTTGACCTTCATCGTATCTATATATGTTTTGTATGTAGGTATACGGACGTGTATATGCGTGAACATGCAAGTACATTAGAAAAAGTAAAAGAAAACGATTATGCCCGTGGGAAAGTCGTCGGTAATTTCCCACGGATTACCTACCAATCTAATGAATCCATGGGAAATATGTGAGTAAATACCCACGGATTTCCCACAAACAATATCGTTTTTATGTGAGTATCATAAGTATATGCGTAGGCTTAGGTAGAAGCTTTTCGTGGAACAAACCGTTGTATATTGGTGGATATCTACACGTATATGTTTCGTATGTCTTTTTATGACCTTCACTGTATCTATATATATTTTGTATGTAGTCTATTGCTATATTATAAATGATTAAATGACCATTCTGTTGTTTTTGACATGGATTATAATGTTCGGTGTCAGCGATAACGATGAGCTTCACTAGTGTTGCCATTAGGACTAGAGGTGCACCAAACCTTAAGGTTAGATGAAGTATAACTAATTCATGTAAGATAGCGTTTAATCTCATATAACTAAAACATGCACGTCCTTCCCCATTGATTACAAACTCGTGTTTATTTTATTGTTAGTTATTTACTTTCTTAATCACTTAATCTTATCGATCTCTCAAATTGAACCCCGTATCAGTGTTTAGTTAGTAGTCCTTTTCGTTGAATTTAGCATTAGACAACTCGCTCCTCGTGAACCATCCCGTACTTATCATTCCTAGTTATACATGATTCGGTACACTGTCCGTAAGTATTAGTCTATTGGTTGAGTTAGTTCTTTATAAATTTAAAACTAGATTTAGCACATCAATTACTTACAACTACAATACACAAATGTGCTTTTAGGTTGCTGATTCTTTAACTTAGATGATTTAGACAATATTTTGATGAAGATTGGAAGAAAAAGGCAAAAGTTGAAGTTTGTAACCACCAACGTGACGGTGTCAAAAAAGATGCCTTGAAACTGAATTTCTAGGCAAATTTGTGAATAGCGCTCTCAAACCACCACGGTTTGTATAAAATATTTGTTGAGTGAACTAGTAAAGCTAAAAAATATTTGCTTTCACAAACACCCTTTTAATTTTGTCCATGTGAGACTAGGTATCTTTAAAAATAAGTTTTAAACAATTTAACTTAACTTTATTTGTGGTTTAGAGTTTAAATGTTTTTAAGTTAGTTTTACATAAGTTCATTTTACCTCTCCACGAATGATGTAGTGACATGTGGTGTTTATTTTAACGACCCTTACTTGGTAACCAGGCGTGTCGTTTGCCTAGACGCGTTTGTCAGGCGCGATTTACCCAAGCATAGCCTAAGAAAGTGTTTCCTAGGCCTATCGCCGAATCTTAGCCTTGGTGGGGCTCGTGTTAGGCTGGTATGATATGCATGTACCAGCCTACCGGGGAAGTTCTCCTATACACTATTACAATTTAATGTTCAATATTTTACTTTAACTCGTTTATGTTCATTTGTTCATTTTTAGCTCGAAACACCAGGGTTGAGCAACGGTCAAATTCAAACAAACCAAAAACCGATTTTGAGGAAAACGTGAACCGAGAACTGTACCGAAGTTAACATAGTGAAACCGAACCAAAGTTAACCTAGTGGGATTCAGTTCCGTTCGACCTGGTTAGGCTGGGTTAATCAGTTCTATTTGATTTTCGGTTGATTTTGCTAACAAGACTACCCTAAACTTATTTATTTTAAGATTAAATGTTTTTTATAAAAAACAAAGATGTGTTAAATTTATCTCTAATTTTTTACATGTACCCTACTTAAGTTTTGGCTTAAAAAAAAATCCCTCTCAACTTTTAACAAGCCCCCGCCTACTTTTTCCCCAAAATAAAATTGTCCCTCCTCCGATCTTTATCTGTTAGAGTATCTCAGATTTTAATGTTTCGAAGCTATTATTTTGTCTTAAAATGGAAGAAAGTAAAACACTTTCCTCCCACTTTTATGAACAAACACTTTACTTCCAATTACTTTCAAAATAGCCTAAAATCTCTCCAATTTTACTTCCTTTTCCTTTATAAAAAAACTCAAAAACATGACAAATTTTTTGTTTTCTTTCATTACTTTCCCTTTCCTTTATAAAACTAACTTGAGAACACATCTAAAATACTCTTCATAGTATTTTCTCTCCAAAATAATTTTCTTTCATCTCTCTAACATCCTCTCATCTCTGTGGTCAATCGACAACCATCACTAGTCACCACCCACCTGTCGTCGGTCCGGCCATCGACACCAATTTCAAGTTCATTTATCCATAAATTAGGTACTTTATTGTACTTAGGGAATCGATTTGAGGTATCCATGTGTTAACTTTGTAATTTTTTGATTATAAATTAGGGTTTATGTGACCCCAAATTTATATAAGTGGGAACATTAGTTTTATCATATAACATGACTTTTTGTTGATTATATGAATGTTTATTTGTTACAGAGACATATATTAATCTTATCACTGAAGATGTGATTTTTTAAATAACTAATGTGATTTTAGAATAACACCCCATATACTATTTTAAGTTACATATGTTGTTACTTGTTTATATATATATGTGTATTTGTTACAGATACATATGCTGATGTTAACTTTCTTAGGATATTACTACTTTGATTGACTTCATAAGTCAATACACAATTTATGATATCTACTTTTTGTTGTTTATATGTATGTGTATTTGTTACTGATGATGACCTGTTTGTTCACTAGACCACCACTTGGGTGCAAAAATGAGTTGCAGTATACATAACATATAGTATCTTTACCAAAATGAGTTGCAGTATGATTGAGATTGATATCCAAGATTATAACCATTCACACACCACAATATTGCCACATTTAGTCAGGCATACATTTAGGCCTCTCAATCATTTCTATGTACAATTAAGCGTATAATAGTGTCACTTTGTTATTTAAACCAAATTACAACTACTTCCGTTATTTAGATTTCTCCGAATTAACAAGGTCGCTAAAATGTGAAATCGACTGTGGATTGTTACTGTTCCAACTGACATGTGTTAGATAAATTTTGGTACATTTATCATTTGTGGTTATGGTTTTCGTTAAAGGAATCAGTAAATGATATAATCTATTGTTCATAGGTTGAGAATGGGAAAGCTCAGGCGGCTAACTTTCCATTTTGTACAATTGAACCGAATGTTGGAATTGTTGTTGTTCCTGATCCACGGCTTCAAGTCCTTTCTAATCTCAGCAAATCTCAAAAGTCAGTTCCAGCATCTATTGAATTTGTAGATATTGCTGGTCTTGTCAAGGGAGCCGGTCAATGAGAGTGTTTTGAAATTTATGTTTGCTCTTATATCAGGTTGTACGTTGTTTTGAGGATAATGATATTGTTCATGTGAATGGGCAAGTTGATCCCAAATCTCTTTATTACATTTTGCATCATATATTACGTTTTGAGGATAATGATAGCCTTCTCAGATTTAGACCAGGTATACTAACACAAATCTCTTTATTACATTTTGCATCATATATTACCACAAACATGAAGTAGTTATAGCATTTTATAGTTATAATAGGATGAACTGATGGAACTGAACTGACTATCGTACAAGAAATGCAGATTGAGGAAAGCATAGATAAACTCAAAAAGAGCAAAGCGAGTAATTCACAAGTCAAAGCTAAGGTGAAAATTGTTTTATAGCCCTCAACAATTATTGATTATCATTCTTCCCGGTACATGGTTTGATATTTTGTGATAATGTTGATGAATTTTCAGGAGGAGGCAGAAAAGTCCGCCCTTGAGAAAATACTGCAAGCACTAATGGATGGAAAACCAGCAAAATCAGTGGCTTTAACATATTATGAAAAGGAGTCTATACAGCATCTCTGTCTACTTACAATGAAGCCTGTGATTTATGTGGCAAATGTTGCAGAATCTGATTTGGCTACTCCTGAAAGTAATCCTCATGTCAAAAACATCATGGAACTCGCTTCTCAGTTACAGTCTGGCATTGTAACTGTCTCTGCACAGGTATTTGATATAGCTAAAATAAAAATATTTAATAAAAATTCATCATAACTTTTGAAGTTTTTTGATATGTAAATTTCATTATGATCCCGCCCCATTTTCTTTCATTTATAATGGAGCGGTTGATTTCATTAGATAGATCCAATTCCAGTCTTGAAAAGTGTTTTCTAGATGCGATTAGGTAGTTTTCTATTTGCCAGGTGGAGTCAGAGCTAACTGAACTCCCAACAGAAGAAAGAGCAGAGACGTCTCTTGGCGTAGATGAGAGTGGGCTTGGAAATCTTATTAGGGCGACATATAACCTTCTTGGCTTACGTACATACTTCACTTCTGGAGAAAAGGTGAGGAAAACTGAAACGTTTATCTTAGCGAGTGATTTGTGTATATTTTACATATCAAAGTATTTTTTCGTTCTTTTTACAGGAAACTAATGCATGGACCATACATGCAGGTTTGAGTCACTTTATGTCTACGAAGTTATGTTTGACTGAAATGTGTTTTACTTTATGACTATAAGGATTTACAGTCACCATTGATGTAAATTTAGTCATGTTAATTACCTGTTTCATTGACGCTAAACGGGTTATACTACTATCTTTCCTGTTATATATTCATCTAGCGATTAAATACGGATTATAGAGCACCCACAAGTCCACAAGATCAAATTGCGTAGTAGTTTCAGTCATTGAATTTGTATTGACTTTCACCGGCTTCTTAAGTACTAGTAGTGTCACTAGAAGCGTGTCACTAGAAGCATGCATATTGTCCATCTCTTGTCTGTTTGTAGCTTTAAGGTTATTATGTAAAGTTGTAGATTGTGTGGCCTCTTATATTTAGTGTTAAAGGATCTGGCTATCTTAGGTAACTGCACAGTACTGTGAGTGCAAAATTACATGATACATGAATCATGCATGGTCACATTTCATGTGGTAATAATTATCAGAAGTTGCATGTTACCAGTGTCACCATTGTTGCATGTTACCTGATTTTGGATTATAAATAAGCCGTTAAAGACGCTTCCTTTTTATTTGTGTAGCTTAAGATCTGTACAATTCACACTTCACATGATCTGTACACTTCCTTATTATATTGGCTGTTTTCTCATATTGTTGTTATTCTAATTGTGTTATGCGTAATTGGATGCAACAGGATATACGGATTCTGAGAAAACAAAACGATGATTTGAAGGCAAAGATGGAAGATGAGAGGGTAGCTGCGGAGGCTTAAAGAGCAGCGGGCATATATGCTTGGCATAAAACACTCAATAATAGGTTGGAGTCTTTTGCTCAAAATTATCCTCCACGAACTGCTAAATTGGATCCTAATCCTAGCTAGTCTAATTTGGCATTAGGCTTTAGTTTTTCTGTTAGAACTATTGGGTTGTAGTATCTCGAAAACAATTTCGATGTTGTGTTGTCCGATAACATGTTGCTAACCTATGTATTTTTAATTACGGATTTATGTCCATTGGGCGACACATTGGGTAATAAATTTGTTTATTTTGGTGATCTATTAATAGTTTTTATTGTTTTAAATATTAGTTTTTTGTATTTACAGCTTTGGAAAATCTATTATAATAAAAATACCACGGAATCTAGCCACGTGTTTCCCACAG
Organism: Chrysanthemum makinoi; assembly: GCA_910596185.1. Taxonomy (NCBI): domain Eukaryota; kingdom Viridiplantae; phylum Streptophyta; class Magnoliopsida; order Asterales; family Asteraceae; genus Chrysanthemum; species Chrysanthemum makinoi. The sequence goes on along the minus strand of OU343220.1, from coordinate 69,771,285 downwards.
ATTAATCATAAAATTCCCACATAATTGTTTGGGGAAAATTTATTTTTATGTGGGAAAATCTGTGATAAAACTGTCAGAAATTTTAGTGTGAAAATTGTTGGAAAACTGTGGCAAAAAACCCACGGATATGTGTGAAAAATGGCTACTAGAAACCATGGGAAATTTCGTGAGAAATCTGTGGGAGAAATTGTAGTGTGAAAATCGTTGGAAATATGTGGCAAAAAGACCACGAATATGTGTGAAAAATGGCTACTAAAAAATGTGGGAAATTTCGTGAGAAATCCATGGAAAATTAAACCCGCGGATTATCCACAATGATATTTGTGGGAAATAGTCAACGCCCCGTGGGAAAATCAGTGGGAAAATATTTACCCACGAGGTTTTTGCACACGGAATAATTTTGTGTGAATTTCGTGGAAAAGGGCCTTTTTCCACGGGATTTCCCGCGGATTTCACCGTGGGAAAAACCTGTTTTTGTAGTAGTGAATAAAACATGAAATGACAGCAACATAGTGTCTATATAAATGGTACACGAAACACTTAACAAAAATATCATTATCTAGCGCTATAAAAGCTTGTTGCTATAGTTTTATTAATATAGTTTGGGTGCAAATCATTGCGATTATTGTGACGGTGGTATAGGTTTCATTTACGTCTATTAGAAGATCTCTCTTTTGGTGGATAGTTTTTTGTTTTTTTGTTCTTTTTTCTTTTAATCTTTTTTTAGAACTATTTGATTGTTTAGTTAGATGTAAAACTTTTATAAATCTTTAATATTGTAAAGAAAAACATTTATTCGAGGTGTTTAAAAAAATAATAATAAAAAAACAACAAAAAATTGTTTCCTAATTATAATTGGACTAATCTGAGAGCTTCATTTTGCCTATGTGGCAAAATTAAGCAATACTAATCAAATCGGTGTTAAGTTCCATTCCTATATTTCATTTGTCTATTTTTAAAGCTCCGATATCGGTTATCAATAAGCTGGAATTTATGCGGGAAACTTTTTTCAATGGTCACGAATCTTTCTCCAAAAAAGTGACATGGACTAAATGGTCTAATGTTTTGGCATCCAAAGCTGAAGGGGGTCTCGGTGTCACTAGTCTTTTCGCCTTAAATAAGGCTTTAATGCTCAAATGGGTGTGGAGATTTCATGCTCAAGGTTCGTCTTTTTGGGCTCGAATTATCAAAGCAATTCATGGGAATAAATGGCAAATTGGATCGAAGTTATCAACTTGTAATCGTTCGTGTTGGTTACACATTGTGAAAGAAATTGACAATCTTCATCAACAAGGTATTAATTTCATGGATTTCATGCACTTAAAGTTAGGTAATGGTACCATCACATCTTTCTGGAACGATCATTGGATTGGTGATAGGCCTCTTAGGGACTTATATCCGCGCTTGTACGCTCTCAAAACAATGAGAATGCGATGGTTAATGTCAAACTTGCAGATGACAGGATGGAGAACTAGTTTCGTCGTGAGCCTAGAAGTGGTGTTGAACTCGCTCAACTTAACGAGCTATCTATATTGGTTTCTGATGTCAGTTTACGTCCGATTTCTGATAGATGGGCTTGGTCTTTAGAAGGGTCAGGGGAATTTTCGGTGTCCTCTATTCGAAAAGCAATTGATGGTAAAAGATTTTCTAAGGTTTCCTCTAAGACTCGCTGGATCAAATCAGTCCCCATTAAGGTTAATATCCTTGCTTGGAAAGTGAAGCTTGAAGGCCTTCCAACGCGTCTTAACATTTCTCGCCGAGGTATTATGATCGAATCCATCATTTGCCCCATTTGTGATAGTGGAATGGAATCCTCCAACAATTTGTTTTTCATGTGCAATCTGGCTTCTAATCTTTCTCGTATGATCTCACAATGGTGGGATATCCCGCAAGCTGAAGGTACCTCCTATGATGTTTGGTGTGAGTGGCTTCTATCGTTACGTCTTCAGTTGAAACACAAACTTATCCTCGAGGGCATTTTCTATGTTATGTGGTGGCACGTTTGGTCATTCCAGAATAAACTTCTTTTTGAGTCTACAAAACCCTTGAAGGCAACAATTTTTTATGGCATTGTTTCTAGATCATTTTATTGGTGCAAGTATCGATGTAAAGCCTCGTTTAGTTGGAACGATTGGCTAAAAACCCCTTATCTTGTATCTCTTTAACTCTAGCACCTTGCTATATTTCTTTTAAATAAATTGCCGTTTAAAAAAAAATTGAACTGAATTTTAGTCGACATAGAAGGTAATTTTAAGTTGAAAATTATCACTTAGAATAAAGATTAGCAAGTTCCAAATGAAAAAAAAAAGTAGCATAGTTTGAGTTTTGAATGGAGGTGAAACAAGAATAACCAACACTAAAAATAAGTAAAAATAAGTTATATGTGTTGATATTTTTAGGGACAATCTAATCTTGCACCTCACAATTTCCTTCCCATGCACCTCATGTAGACCAATCATTGGCCCAATGATAGGGTTTTTTTTTTTTTTTTTTTTTTTTTTTTTGTATAGTTTTAAGTTTCTTTGTTTTTTTGTTTGTGTATAGTTTTATTTGTGTAATGTATATATATATATATAGTGTGTATTTATTTGTGTAGTGTTTTTATATGTAGAGTATATTTATTTGTGTAGTGTTTTTACGTTAAAATATTAGACATTAAAACATTAAACAAGTACAACAACAAATGTATTCAATATTACAACGAAATCTACTCCACATTAAGATTATTAATGTCATCTATAAGCTCATAGAGTATTCCACTCGACTGACATGCGTGATCAACTGGATTTCTTGCCAATTCCAGTGATGCCTCCAACGTCTTTATTCTTGCCTTCAACAAATTGTTTTGAGCCAATAGCATGTTGATCGTTTTATCTTTATTTTCGCAGTTTGAGCACTGCGTTGAAGAAGAGGCTTCACCAAAGTACTTTTGTTGAAATATTTCCTTCCACATGAAGTATCGACACCCATAATCTTTAGTCCCTGGCTGTTACATGATGAAACAATTATAAGAAATGTATTCTAAACAAACAAGTTATTGATATATTTACGCAAATTAGCAAACGTTTAATTATTTACCTTTGACAAAGGACATGCATAATACTTCAGACCACAAGTTTTGGGCTGTTGGGATGTTCTTTCAATTATAAATCCACGTCAACAACGACACAAGAAAGGATTTTCTTGTTGCATTTGGCCAAAAGAATTTGTATAATTATTCACAACATAAATCAATAATATCATGGTTCACAAAATTAGAAGCTTCGAATACATAAATAACCAATCTTGTTATAGATTAATAGTTGATACATGGTTCACAAAATTACAATATAACTAGAAACTAAGTTCAATCACGCCCGAGGCGTAGTCGCTCCAATGATGTCGCCATCCGTCCCCACGAGACTCTAACTCTGAAATGGGTCTCCTCAATCCGGCAATCTCTCGCTCATACTCGTCAAAGCGAGACGGCTGTAACAAAAGATGAGGAAGAACCGGAGGACGGTGTATAAAATTGTTCTCATCTGCACTGGAGATATAGCTGGAGAGGGAGGCACATAAGATTGTGAAGAAGGCACATAATCGGACTCTCAACACGGCGGGTGTGTTGTTGACACAATGAATGTCCCTCCATGAATGTCATCCGATTCCTGTAACAAAAGATGAGGAAGAACCGGAGCAGGAGCAGAAATCTGTAAGAAAAGATGACCAGTCATTTACTATAAATCAATAATCGTCTATACATGTTTTGTCATTTACAATATAAATCAGTAATCGTCTATACATGTTTTGTCATTTACAATATAAATCAGTAATCGTCTATACATGTTTTGTCATTTACAATATAAATCAATAATTGTTTTCTATGTCGCTCTAAACATCCTCTGTCGTTGAGTAAACATATGTGCCCATCCCGCGGCTGAGTCATTTCTGTACCATCTCCATTGCGGGTGATTATACGGGAGTGGTGAGTTTTCATCAAGAACCGCAAGAAGAAAGTGAGCACCCTGGTTTTCCCCCACACGAAGAATCACAACGGGGGTCAATGTTGGTGTTGTATCTGGACCATTTCTCAACGGAAGACACACAATAGATTGTGAATTGGCTATACATACAATAGGACGGTTAAGAGTTGTAGCAATAGCCACGCCCGTCTCTGGCATAGTCATCCAGTAACCGTAGGGTGCTGGACCTTCAAACCAATTCATCGAGTTATGAACATTTGGAAAATAATCCCCCCACATTCGCTTGTAAACTTCCTCGTGAGTGTCTACCTCTTCCCTGCCAATAGCTCGCATCATGGGCCACATTCGTTCCTGATGACCAAACCCTACGGCAAGAGCTCGATAGCCACAATTTCCATCACCTGCCACGTTAAAGATCCCTAGGATCCAGCATCAGAAAAGAGGTGGAATTTGAGCCATAAAATATTCGCTAATGTCATATGGAACGTACAAGTGGTGTCTTAAGTCGCCCTTGCTAATGTCATCGCTAGCTTCTTCATTTAAGTCTGGGACGTTAGAAGGCCCTCCCACATAAGAACTGTGTCTCGCAGCTTCTTCATTTAAGTCTGGGACTTTTTTAGGTTTTGTGTAGCTTCTGCGGTGCCTTGTGGGGGTTCTTCGTTCAAATCCGGGATCTTTTGTTTAGACTTGGATTTGTTGTCCTTTGCGCTCGGACGTCCATGATTATCGTCTTTAACAGCAGGTTGTTGGGCTGACATTGATTCAGGAGCGTATATACCTCGAGCTGTTTAACATATTTTTTTTGACAAACGACGATGCTTTGGTAAAAACACTTTGGAATTTTTGTACGTCATCTTGACAAGAAAAATATTCAGGCTCTTCAGGCCCTTGAGGCTCTTCAGGATATTGAGGCTCTTGAGTATTTCGGACAACTGGCCAGGGAACGCTTAAGGTTCTCCAAAAATTATCAACAAAACCAAGCGGAATAGGCAATCCTGTATTCGAAAAAAGGAACTAGTTAAAATTATCGGTATTGACGGGGAGAATAACTTGATAGGCATAAATTTAAAATACATACCGTTTGCTTTAAGGTAATACAGCTCGTGATAGCATGGTAAACCATAAACTGACCGCAACTGATGATCACATTGAAGTGGGTCGACATCCCGTTTACTTTCTGCGAGTAACAGTAGTAAAGCATCTCTTGAAACATTATAGCGCAATTCGCTAAATAGCTTATCCTTACACGCATGCAGTTTCTTGATTTTGCTTGTATTCAAAGTGGCTCATATCGCAGTTTCTTGCGCAACTATAATCTTGTCGACCGAACACAACGTGTCTAAGCTGGACTGTGTGGAGCCCAAGTATAACTTCAACAGCGCGTGTTGACTCTCAACCCTACATGTTGTTGTATGGCCGAAGCTGCGATATTGATCGGTAATGTATAACACAAACATGCGGTCGTAATCTCTGAGCCAGTTACTAAAATACCGCAAAACATCTGAGAAAACAAAGAATTAATAAAGTGAGAAAACAATTCGAGTAGTTATTTTTTAAATAATAATAAAAAAAATGTATTAATGGGTAAGTACCCTTTTTTTGGACTAATAAATCCTCTAGGTGCTGATAATAATACATGAACACATCTTCGGTCGGAGCTGTAACCATCAAATCCCATGTCCATCTAACGGACTCATACTCCTTTACCGAATCGAATTTGTGTCTGCAATGCTTGAGCACATTTTGATTGATATGCCATCGGCAGAGTAATCTGTTTGCATTTGGTAATTCTTCTCTGCATGCCCCAAGCAACGCTAAATCTCTGTCGGTGACAATAACGCGCGGGTAATATTGTTCTTGTATCACCAACTTAACACATTCCAACACCCATTTGAAATTTGGCTTTTTTTTCCGTGTCCAAAAAGCTAAACGCCATTGAGAATATTGTGTTTGTTGGAGTCACCCCAACAATTGTAAAGAATGGCAGTTTAAACATGTTGGTGTTGTATGTGGAGTCCATCAGCATGATTTCCGGATATGTTGTCCACAGGGCATATGACGTCGGGTGAACAAAAAATATTTCATTCAGCTCATTGGTGTGGTCATTTACCCTGGGGTGATATGTATAACCTTGACGCTGCAAATGTACTAAGAGGAGTTGTATCGGAGTCAAATCACCACGATTGGCGCGACGTATCTTGTCTTGTGCATTGTATATCGTTTTAATGCCAGACACGTTATTCAGATCGCTCTCTTTTATTGTAGAAAGTATAATTCGTGGTGCTACATGCTGTTTTGTCAACTGCTTCACCAAAACTAACTCACTTTCTTTTAATCGCATGGCTTGTGAAAAACCAAGGAACGAGTCTACAAATTCATGATTATGCCTCGGACACTTGACCCTCAATATCCAACCATTTCAACGTTTTATAAATTTCCCTAGTAATCTGAATGGGCAATTAATTTTAGCGGTACTAGTCTGCCGTTCAAGTTCATCTTCTAAACTTTCACGTGCAGACGTCCCATGTCTAGAACACAACAATTCGATAGAGTACTTATAGCCCCTATCTGTTTTAGTTCTTCATTTACAATAAGAAAACCAATCGATTCAGCAGTAGACTGCACCCAATCAGTTAAAGCAACTTCAGTACCGAAGACCTAAAAAAAAAAACACAACAACTTTTATAACTTCATCACGGAACACCACCACCGCCACAGGTTGTCATGATTTCAATATCTGTGACAACTTTTGTATTTTTTTTAACAATTTTTGTAATTTTTTTAACAACTTTTGTATTTTTTTTTTAAATACAACTTTTGTAAAACTTGTATAAAAATTAAAAATACAACTTTTAATAAAACTTTTGTAAAACTTTTATAAAAATTAAAAAATACCACTTTATAATACAACTTTCATTATAAAACTTGTATAATATAACTTTTAATATTTTATAATACATTTTATATAAAACTTTTATTTATAATACATTTTATATAAAACTTTTAATATACTACTTTTATAACTTTTAAAACTTATTTATATAAAACTTTTATTTATATAAAACTTTTAAAACTTATTTACTTTTTAAAATCTTTATAAAATGTATAAAAGACGTGTGTGTATATTAATGTGTGTTACGTGTGTGGTATGCGTTTGTGTTACGTGTTCCATTTGTGTGTGTGTGGTATACCATGTGCGCACATGGTTTTTTACGCGTTTTCTCTCTGCTTCTTGAGTTGATATCTTTCATCTCTCTCTCACTATACTCACACAGTTACGCTCTCTCTCTCTCGCTATATTTCTGTCTCTAAAAGTTTTTAGATCTTGATCTAAAAACTGTTTAGATCGTTTGTGATGGTATCTGTTGTTGTTATGTTATGGTGATGTTGCAATTGTGGTGATGTTATGGTGATGTTTCTTTGAGAAGTTGTGTGGTTTCGTTGACTATTTTTTAGATCTGGAAATTTTTTTTGATCTGGTAAATTTCTTAGATCTTGAAAACTTTTTGTATCTGGTATATTTTTTAGATCATGAAAACTTTTTTGATCTGGTAAATTTTTTATATTTTGACTATTTTGTGGTGATGTTTCTGGTGGTGATGTTTTGTGAGAAGATGTTTGGTTTCGTTGACTGTTTTTTAGATCTTGAAATTTTTTTTGATCTGGTAAATTTCTTAGATCTTGAAATTTTTTTTGATCTCACAAGAAAGCGGTGATGTTTCTGGTGGTGATGTTTTGGTTTCGTTGACTATTTTTTAGATCTAACAAGTTTTTATAATTGGTAAGTACTGATTTTTTTTTATAATTGAAAACTTGTTAGATCAAAAAAATTAAAAAGTAGTGGTGATGTTTTGGTTTCGTGGACTATTTTTTAGATCTAACAAGTTTTTATAACTGTTAAAGACTGATTTTTTTTTTAAATTAAAAACTTGTTAGATCTAAAAAAATAAAAGGTAGTGGTGATGTTTTGGTGGTGATGTTTTGGTTTCATTGGCTATTTTTTAGATCTAAGAACTGGTAAGTACTGATTTTTTTTATAATTAAAAACTTGTTAGATCAAAAAAATTAAAAAGTTTTATATAAAATTAAAAAGTAGTGGTGATGTTTTGGTGGTGATGTTTTGGTTTCATGGACTATTTTTTAGATCTAACAAATTTTTATAACTGTTAAAGACCGATTTTTTTTTTAAATTAAAAACTTGTTAGATCTAAAAAATTAAAAAGTAGTGGTGATGTTTTGGTGGTGATGTTTTGGTTTCATTGACTATTTTTTAGATCTAACAACTGGTAAGTACTGATTTTTTTTATAATTAAAAACTTGTTATATCTAAAAAATTAAAAAGTAGTGGTGATGTTTTGGTGGTGATGTTTTGTTTTGGTATCTGTTTCTTTGATTATATGTTTGGTTATGTTTTGCAGGTTTGGGGTGCCTGAATAGCATGACCCTTGCAAGTTTCATTACCATTACTGGATGGTAAAGTGATCATTTTTAGCTCACTTTGGAACTTTAATGAAAAAAACTTGATTGTTTTGGCATTTTAGCTCACTTTGCAACTTTAATGAAAAAAACTTTCATTACTGGATGGTAAAGTAATCATTTTAGCTCACTTTGCAACTTTAATGAAAATAACTTGAGCTAAAAAAGGCAATGATGATTTTTTTTTTTTTTTTTTTTTAAATTAAGAGTTTTGGCATGGCAAAACTGAATTTGCAGCCAACATGAGCTAAAAAGCTAATAATCTGAGCCTATTCGATAAGTTTACCTCTTGTGTTACAAATGGTGACCCAGACATGGTTGTTTGTTGGTGCTGTTGTTGCATTTTGTTGTTGCTTTCTGCTTGTTTGGTGCTGTTGGTGTTGTTGTGTTGTAGCTTTCTGTTGGTGCAGATGGTGTTGTGGTGTTGTAGCTTTCTGTTGGTGCTGATGGTGTTGTGGTGTTGTTGCTTTCTGCTAGTTTGTGAGACTTTGTGTAGTTTGTGTTGTAGCTTTCTTTGTTGGTGTTGTGGTGATGTTGCTTTCAAGTGGCATTATAAGCTTGTGAATGCCTGCTATGCTGGTACCCTTTTGAGAATCTTTGTTACTTTCTTGTGAATGCCTGCTATGCAGTTTGCAGTTTGAGAATCTTTGTTACTTTCATGTTGAAAACGTGTAATGTGAGGCTTGTGTCCTTGTGCAGTTTGAGACTAGTGAGACTTTGTGCAGTTGTGAGACTTGTGCAGTTTTGGACTTGTGAGCCTTTTGCAGGTCCTGTGAACTAGTGACATTGTGCAGTTCCTGTGAAATTGTGACTATGTGCGGGTTTGAGCCTAAAATTTTTCCGAGGCGATGATGATTTTTGAGCCTAAAAATTTTCCGAGGCGATGATGAAAACCGAATGGACGGCAAAGTGAGATAAAATCTCACTTTTGCAACCTTCGAACTGAGCCTCAAAAAATTTCCGACTAAGTTTTTTTTTTTTTAATTTTAAAACTGATTCAAAAAAAAAAAAAAAAAAGTCATAAGTGAGATAAAATCAGTAATAGTCTTTACTTGTAAAAAAGAAAAAAAAAATTGTAAAAGTAAAATAAAGTCTCAAACTTGTAAACAAAAAAATATGTGTAAAAAAACTTGTAAAAAAACAAAGTGTAAAAATGAAAAAAAAAACAAACATATTTCGGCACGGAAACCAATGTACCAATCATTGGCCAGAAGAGAGAAAGCGCAAACACCCGCTAATATTTTTCTAGGGGGTGCCTGCGTAGTAGACCCTATTTTTATCATACAGTTCCTTTTGTATCCTACATTGGTCTTGGAACCAAAATAAACCAAGCTTATATAATAAGGGAAGTGATTTGCACACTTTCAAAATTAATTGTCACACTCAAATTATGAGTGTTTTAAAATTTATACTTTTACAGGGTGAAAATAAATAAAAATGATATGAGGATATAAATGTCAAAACATTCATAATTTGAGTGTGTCAATCAATTATAAGAGTGTTTAGATCGTTTCCAATATAATAAGATTTATACTATTTGTACAAGTTGGCATTTGTATTATGTTATTTCGTGTAGAATGAATGACAATTATAATAAATTTTCTGTCATACCGTACAGGATAATTTGTATATACATTTAACTTTTTATATTTTTCTTAGTAACTTTTTGTCAAGGGAAATGATAGAGAGACCTAAACTTAGGCATAATTTTAAGCCTAAAAACAAGTGGTATCATTTTGATGGCTGCAAATAAGAATGACACTTGTTTTTAGGCCTAAAATTAGGTCTAAGTTTAAGTCCCCTATCATTAAGATCTTTTTATGTATAGGATTTTGAAGTACGCAACTTTCACATGTACAAATTTTAACAAATATTGACAAAAATGCAATCAGCTTTCATTGGCCACTAGAATGACTCAATTTGCCACTTACGTAAACTAACGCTATCTTGCTGGTCTAATTGAGTTCTTCAAACATGTTTTTTTCAAGACCATAAAATGACCGGTTTTCTTAACGATATTAAAAATGTATCAATCACCTAACTATTCATACAACGTAGTTTTGAAAATTTTTAAAAATTTCGTCATTTTGATGTATCATATTTCGTGTATTGTCACAAAATTTTGGATATTAGAGTTTTGGGTAATTTCATATTAAATAAGCGTTATGGCGTAAACATTATTTTGAACTTACCAAAAATTAATCCAATATATTTTTATACTCATATTAACTATAAAAATATTATTATTAGTTTCTATAATTTCTTGATAAATATTTATTCACTCAAATCTTTCCAAGAAATGTATTTTATAATAATTTTATGACCTCAATATATTTTACTTGACCGTGAAAATTTATTTTTATCTACCCTTAAATATTCAAATGGGTACACAATTTACCACAAGTCTTCAAGTAACTTACATTTTATTATACTTATACATTTAATTTATACAAACTACAACTTGACCCTTTTTCTTTTATACGTAATAGGCAATGGGGGGGATGACTCATTAAAATTGCCAAAAATATCCTAATTGTATTATACTACTTTCACTTCATTCTTTCATTTGTAAACAAAACAAGATCAAAATTCCTTATCTTTTCTCTCTAAAATTTCGGCAGCCAAGGACCAAGAGGAGGAGATCATTTCCAAGTTTTCAAGACAAGTTTTTATATACACTAGTATCATTTGTTGCATAGGTTTTGCAATACAAACCTCAATTGATTAGGAAAAACCCTTTTGTTCTTAAACCTCATCAAGTATTCTTGTGCGGATAAGCCTCATTTTAGTACTTCATTTTGTTAGCATATCAATCAAGTTCATACCCGCTATAAAACCTCCAAACATTTAAACTCTTTTGCCAAACAATATTACGTATACTACACTTGATTCGTTATATACTTGATTAGGTTATACTTGATTTCATATGCATATTTGGAACAAACATACAAAATTAGTGGCTCCAAATTAAGTTGTTGGAAGGCTATTAATTTACAAACATACAAGAATTAGTGGCTCCAAATTTAGTTGTTGGAAGGCTATTAATATACAAACATACAAGAATTAGTGGCTCCAAATTAAGTTGTTGGAAGGCTATTAATTTACAAACATCCCAATATTTATATGTTGAAAGACTCTTGTGGTGACATTTATACTTTTAACTACCTTTTAACTACCTTAATGCAATTCATGATTGATAGGCAATTAGTTTTGTATGGGCGGAACTTGGGTGGTGTAGGCGGATGCCTTTCAATGAACATTTCTTTCTAACTAAGTATTTCAGATCATTTTATCACAAACTTATGAACTCACCAACCTTTGTGTTGACACTTCTTAGCATATTTATTTTAAAATAATTTCATGGAGCTTTTGGGTCTCATGGCATACATTGGAGTCTAGTGTTTTTTATCTATTACCATTCGACATGTTTTGTAAACCTTTATGTATTATCAAACTTTGGGATCTCATGTGTTGTAAACTTTAACTTATTTAATCGAATGGTAAACATCTTTAAAGCGTCTCATTATTTCGTTTTCTTTTATACTTTGTGCATACTTTGTGCTATGACGTCATACCCCAATGACACTATCGTTCCGCTGCGATATTTTGGGGGTGTGACATGTATCATTTGAACATTTTACCCCTACTATTTACACACTCTCTTAAGGGCAAAATAGTCAAAACAATACACACAACTGAAATACGATACACCAAAGAGACGAAGTTCACAAATATGATACAACAAAAAAAATTATAGTTCTCTACACAAAATTAAAGAAAGTTATTTATATAGTTATAGCAATTCTTTAATTTGTTTGTTTTTGGTTATTATAGGTTTTTTTATAATTAAAAATATTTATACAACTACATAACCTTCTTTTTAATATATGTAATTGCATTTTTTTTATTGTGTTATGCAATCTTACTAGCATCAACACAGGTGAGACAAAGTTATATTCATTCAAAAATTTACATCTTGAGCGGAAGCAAAAATTGCAAAACGAGTTCCGGAATCTCTGAATCTCGCTAGTAAGGTATATGGAGTTTTCGATTGGATTTTTGAAATACATGACGAATTTAACAACCTTGTCATCGATCAATACGGTACGTAGACCAAATAAGACAATGCAAGCAAAAGTTCCTAGATTCATGGAGATATAGAAAACACGTACTTGTCGAAGGTGACACTTTTATAATTACATTGTAATCACGTTATTGTTGTTGTGTGATCACCTATCTAGCATCATACCAAGAGCAAGTCAATCATGATGGACATCATTTGTATGGGAGTTGGGTGATCGACTCTCTGCGATCAAACCATCATTGATGGAGAAACGCTATTTAGCTTTACCAGGTAACCAATATCGTATAACGTCAAAATGAAATAACATTATTTTGACCCTTATGACAAATGGTGTGTTTGGGAAGGGGCTTATGGGGCTTATGGGGCTTGGGCTTCTAAAATAAGCCGACTTATAAAATAAGTCTCGTTTGTCATGCGGGCTTATGAAATCATAAGCCCCTAAAAAGGGCTTAAAACTTTAGCCCCATGAAAGGGGCTAAAAACTTTTGCCTGGGGCTTATGAACCGTAAATTACATATTTACCCACAAAAATATCTAACATATACCATAAAACTCATTTAATTATATCATTTTTAGTAATTTTGCAATATAATCCCCAGCCCCAGCTCATTTGCCAAACAAGTAATTTCAACTTCGGCTTATAATAAAAGCCCTAGCCCCAGCCCTAGCTCAAGCCCCAGCCCCAGCCAATTGCGTCAAACATATCCAAAGTCGTTCAAGCTCCGTCCCTAGTTGTACCAAATTAAAGTTGGTAAAATGATTATAATAGAACCTATATTTGGTTATTCATCGAAGTTCTATGGATATTATTTAAATCAAACTATAATAATTCACAAGTTTCAAATAAAAAATGTTGCTAAGTTTGAGTTTTGAATGGAGGCAATTAAACCAAAAACGAGCAGGAAAAAAAAATTTTTTGTACGTGTTGATACTTTTTCATTACCAAAATTGATTTGTATCCCACATAGATCGTAGAAGAAAAATGTTCCTAGCTTAAATATTAAGTTCTATGCTAACTTTATAAGTTGATATGGGTATATTATGCTATTCGCCTATTCGGTGTGGTATTTCAAAGAGTTACTCTGGTATCTTAATGATTTCTAAAACTCTATTGATTTGCCTTAACGGATAACTTGTATACATTGTTGATTTTTTCATACTTTTTTTAATTTAGACGTTGGACTTTTATATCTTTTAGTTACATTTTTCTGATTTATTTGAAAAGTTAGATCATACTTGCTTTCATTAAGTAAACAGATAAATATATGCCAATTTCGTGGATAATAAGATGGTGACCATTGCTTTTCGAGCTTATTCTTAAAGCTTTATATAAATTGTATATATTGTACGTCCTTATATCCATAAAATGAAACTTTAAGCTAACTTTCTTCCCCATATAATGAACAAAAACGTATCTGACACATAATAATCGCATTTAAACACAAAAAATGCGAAGCTAAAAAGCGTCGTGATCGGATTATCACAAAATAGCACACGTCAAATGTCTATAACTTGACCTATAAAACCAGATTTTAAAAGAAAATTAAATGAAATGACAACTACATGCCATTAATGTGTAACACCATCGGTTACCTAGTGGTTACATTATTGTTGTTATACGTTCATCCACTAAGATATATACAATCTACTGATCAATGGGCATATGGACTCTTTCATAACCATTTCATCAATTTCTATCATAGAATTTTGTGTTACGAAACAAGACATAGAGCAAAACAAGTTTGCTCGCCATTTTATTTGCTCACCATCATTTTACTCGGCATGCATCATTTGTAAATGGCAAGCAAAATTTACCTTCAAAATTTACCCCTTTAAGTGAAAGCAAGCCATTATCTGACTCAAAAACACCATAAAACATATATCACCACTATTTCCTTGTAATCTCATAATTTCAAGGGAAAATTAGTCAAATAGACCGCGCGCCCTGGGCTTATCACTTTCTGGACCACGCACTTTTGCCGAATGAAAATGGACCAGTTGCCCAGCGATTTTCTGGTATCCAACCATGGGGTGCCATGTGTCCGACAAAGGTATGACCGAAGTACGTATTTTGAGAGTATATGTCATGTATTGTAAGGTATTGTTTTTTGGGCAACCAAATTGTATTTTCGGGCAACTATATAATATTGGGCAACTTGTATTTATACACGAGGATAATATGGTCATTTTACACTGGTTGTATTATAAAACTAATAATAATAACGCACACAACATCACGCGCGCACACACACAACCAAACATCTTCTTGTACAATTTATAACAGCTTCTACAATTAAACGTCTTCTTCTACATCACGCGCACACACTCACAAACCACATCTTATTCACAAAACCCTCTAAACCCTAATTAATTTTACTCTATAATTCCATATGAAAAAATTAAAGTTGTACAATTGTAAAATCGCAGTTCGTTCTACATTGAAGTTGCTGCCAGATATTAAACTCTGTTTGTCAAAGAATGAAAACCGCGAAAGGTTGTTCAGGCAAACATTATTTGGTCCATGGTTGGATATAAAGTCGTGCGAGAATAACTGCCTTCTTATGCATTATGTTTTACAACACCAGGTATATGTTTCTAACATCTCCTCTGATTCCCCTCCACTAAAATTCCAAATTGGGGATCATTCGTTAAGGTTGGGCGGAAAGAATTTTGTCTGATAACAAGGTTTCGATTTGGCAAAGTTTCAAAACCTATTAAACGATCTAGCGCATTTTTCGATCGTGTATTTCCTAAAAAAAAGAGTAATGGTATAACAAATGTACATGCAAATGATCTTTTGGAACTTGTTAATGACGGAAAAAAGGATGGGAAAAAGGTGGTTATCTCTTTCGATGAGGATGCTTTATTAGGGTGTGTCTCACGGGTAGGCTAGAGCTGGTGTTTATGGGAAAAGAAGACAGGAATTGCATCCATAATCACTTATTCTCCTTGGTTGATGATTTTGAAGCCTAGAATGTATTTCCTTGGGGTGAATATATGTGGCATAAATTTTATCAAAGGACTGTCAATATTGTTCATATTCACAGAAAAGATCATCTGTTAAAATTGAAAAAAAATCCCAAAGTTCAGTGCCACATACAATCTATACGGGTTCGCGGGCTTCTTTCAAGGTTTGAATTCTCTGAAGTTTGTACTAATGTATGTATGTCTTTGTTTGATAACATGTTTGTTTTAGAAAACAGGTTATTAAAAGCTTTTGATTCTATTTTGTTGTGCTATTACTTGTTCAATCGAAAATTACCTATAAATAATGAAAGTTACCCGTAATTTAGACAAAAGTTACCCGTAATTTAGATAACAAAAATGTTATAACACATTTTAGTTTGTGATTTATTTTTTAAATTGTAACCATAAAGGTATTGTTTCATCCTAAACAGGTGACCTTTACTTTGGTAAACCTTGAAACATTTTCAAAAACGATAGTTGCATAAGTACATGTTTAAAAGATGACAGTTGTGGCTATTACAGATTTGGATTTTGGAGACTTATCCTAAAAGCTCACTTTGGTGGGTGAAAGACAATAAGATCATTCCACGTGGTCTTGCTTGGTGGGACTTTCAAAGTTTCGGAAACCGGACTGTTGTAACCTCTTTGGATCGGTATGCATCACACAGTCTTACATTGCTGACCCCACTAACTTGTACCTGAATTTGTTCACAGTATATGAGTAATTTTAAATTTTTATTTTTTGTTGTTGTTAGGATTCAACTCCCATTGCTTTGAACTTTCGTAACACAAGCTGAAATGAAGCAACCGTGGTGTATTGCGAGCGCCCAATTTATAGATGGTTTGTCTGTTCCAGAGACAGCCGATGGTTACAAGACTGCAGAGCATTCAAATGATTTCAATTTAAACTTGTGCATGGACGATTTCAATTTAAATGTTGCACAACGGAACTACTCATTCGACAGGGGTCTATTTCGTGAGTTACTGGATTTGGAAAAAAAAGTTTTGATGATAGAAAGCGGCATTCATTGGTCGAAACACACCTTTTGTACTTGATGTGTTTATGATGTGAAAAGCAACTTTCAAAAGTACAACAACTATTGGGTCTTAATAATTATCTGTTGTTGATCCGAACATACTAAAAGTTGTGCCACCACAAACGACCACGCGTTACTCCCAATGATCCGAAGGTTTGTATTTACTTTTCAGTTTACCTCCAATGTTTATACCAAACTCAAATAATCGTTCGTGTCGACACTTATATCAAACATTGGTCGATACAGGCCACGTCGTCTCATATTGTAGGCCCTAACAGGGATAAGGTTGTCCACGCGGACCATGCAACGGACATTGACAATGATGATGGGCTTAAAGAAACGCAACCATGTAACCTTGGTATGCTTGTTGAAGCTTGTGCCATGACCCCCAAAAATGTCCTGTTATGGAATATGGAGGTGAAAGTAGTACTCAACTTCCACCGGTTGCACCTAAAGAGGAAAATAAAATACCTGGTGACCCCATTATTGTACGTTATATTTCAGTTACAGTTTAAATATCAGCTATAGCATACGTCCCTACTTATGTATATATATATCTAAAATTCAGCAGGAACCGGATTGTGGTAATGATTGGTCGTCTTACATAAACGATGAACAAGTTTCAGGTGATAATTCTCTAGATGCAATGGATTGTGATAACGTAACCGCACAAGATGTGGTTCGAAACAATTGGCTTGCCAACTGAACCCGTTAGCAATATTGATTGTGGCAGAAGTAGGAACACCCACCAACAAAGCTCATGAGGTATCTACATTCTCAGTAAAACATCGCCGATAAATAAAATAGTTTAATGTTCTGTTTTGTAACATACTATATTCTCAAATGTCAGTTTAAAGACAACAACCTGCCATATGTAAATGTGGTTGGCCAAAATGACACACCTGTTTCCTCCCAAGATAATGTCAAAAAAAGCGTCGATACAAAATTGTGTCTTCCGTCTTTAGATTTAATGGATTGTGATGATCAACAAGGGGATGTGGTTGAAAAAAATTCGTTTGTTGGCCTTGAATCCAGTAACAATGATGTTGTTGTGGTTAGCCTAGAAGATACACCAACAAAGAAAGACGCTGAAGCCCCTGAATCTCAGGTTAAACCCAACAAAGTGTCATTTGCAAATGTGGTAGGTCCTAATGACAAACCTCTGTTGGAAGATCTTTTCTCCGATATTAATACGAACAAAAGAAAGAGAGTAAAGTTGAACGACAACCTCAGTAAAAGAAGGCCCATTGTACAAACTTACGCGAGCTTGTTTGGGTCTGTCAATTCGGAAAATGGGGTATCAAAAACATCAGCTACTCCTTGCCGCCGTGTTACAAGATCGCAAGGTGTCATTAACGAGGCTATTATCCCGGTGCCGTTTCGGATGTACATCATCGCTTATTAAATTGTAACTGAACGAATGTTTTTTTTTTCTGCTTATCTTTCAACTTTGTTTTCGGAAACATCTGGAAACCCGAAGCGTGTCAAGTTAGTCGATTCTATTCGCCCACAATTGAACCGTTTGTAGAGGTAGGTTGTGTTTGTTAATCCAATAACATCATTATCATTGTGTGTATGTTATTGAATATATTTATTTTTAGGAACTTTACGACACCGAAATGCAACAAGAAGAAGGTTCTGTTCTGATTACCTTCGTAAGTATTTGAAGCTTAAAGAACCATTACTTTATAGGTTTCCTTGGGGCTTCGGTGCGGTTATTGCTTATAGGGATTTTTGGGTAGCCTTGGCATGTGTTGAAGACTGCACCGGTGGGTGGCTTAATGAGTTAGTGAGTAAACTTGATGCCTAGCTGGTCTACTACACTTGTTTATTATTTCGTTTTGTTACTTATGAAATGAATGTTTGCAGTTTTGATTTGCTTTATCCTGTCCAGCACTTGGATGCATGGGTTGAATTGATGCGTTTGTTTAGACCAACTGATGCAGATTGGGCTTTGGCGGGTGTACTTTTGCAATCAAATCCTAGGTGGCAACATGCCTACCACTTATTCAGATGGCACAACATACCCTGTGGCTTGGCGAGATGTTGCAAAGGTCATTTTGGCAGACTCTTACCGTACATATACCACTAGTGTTATAAACAACTTATAATATCCTGCATTTGTTTTATATATCAGGTGTATTTTCCCATGAATGAAAATGCAAAACATTGGGTACTCTGTGAGCTCCATATCCGCACTAGAGTTGTTTACATTTATGACTCTCTTGGGTCAGCCTCAGGAGGTGAACGGTGGTTGCGAGGTTCCAAGAGAAAGTTACAAACACAACTTAAATCATACCTAACAAACGCTGGGGTACTGCATAGTAAGGCATATCACCGGGGGATTATAACATCACATACAAGTGTCTAAAAGTACCAAAACAATCGGAGTTGTATGGTGACTGCGGAGTATGGGTGTGCATTATTTTGTACAGATTGCTCCGTAACCAGCCTCTGGAAGTAGACGACTATCTTCAAACAGCTTTAGCTTACCGTGAACGGATGCTTGAATACTTCTGGAAGCACAAGGTTGAATACATAATTTGATAGCGGTCTTTCAAGGTACTATCCTTAATGTCCGTTTTACCCATAATTATTGTCTAATGTTGACATGTGAAGTATTTTTCTTTCAACGTATACTGTAGGTATTTTTACTTCTATTATATATTAGTCGATTATTATAATATTTTTTTAAACTCAACGGCATTTCTTTAGTTAATACCCGTGCACATATACAAAAAGCCTATGCTTTGCAAACCACTTCTATATATTATGGGTTATGTATACTTTATTAATTTTTTTGGTATATACTAGCAGAATTTAATATTTGGTTGCCCTATAGTACATCACGGTACATGTCCTTAAATGTCTTCTTTTGCCAATCTCTTTCTTCAATACAAATCTTTCTTAATTTGTTTAACAACGTCTTTCTTTCTTCTTTTGGTCTATTAACTTCATATCTTTATCCCAATCTTTCTGCTTTTGTTTAACAAAATGTCCGACTATATCCCACTGGATTTTCAACTAGATATCATTCGCAGGCTACCTCCTAAGTCTATACTCCAGCTACGTAGTGTTTGCAAGTTATGGAAGGCTAGTATAGATTGTGGTTTTTTCATCTTTAATT
The DNA here is from genome assembly GCA_910596185.1 of Chrysanthemum makinoi. Classification (NCBI taxonomy): domain Eukaryota; kingdom Viridiplantae; phylum Streptophyta; class Magnoliopsida; order Asterales; family Asteraceae; genus Chrysanthemum; species Chrysanthemum makinoi. The sequence continues at coordinate 69,751,632 of OU343220.1, read as the reverse complement.
ACGATGTTCGTCGTAACGATGAGTGTTTTTTTACGCTAGCATTTTATCAGGGTCACAAAGGTTTTATGTTAGCTTTTAATGAACAGCTGACCGCCACGGTACTTCGTACAGATTTAATGCTTTCATCTATGATTGTAGTTGGCAATTCTCATGGTCTTTCGTGTTTTGTTTATGGCTCTAATCTAATGTCTGTTATTTGGAACCCGACAATCCAAAAATCACTTGTAGTACATGTCCCGTTTTACACGCATCAAATTGAATGTAAAAAGATTTGTTTTGGTTTTACCGTCCGGCCGGACACTCTTGACCCGACGATCGTGAAGGTCTCCTATCCTGTTTTCCAAAGTCGTTTTCGGTATGTGTCTTTCTTTCTTTCAACTCGTTAAGGTGGACATGCCTTGAAAATTTCCACCCCCCTCGTGAAACTATCAAATTGAAACGTCAAAGTCAGGCAGTTGTAGGTCATTTTATCTATTGGACTGGGAGTGAAAAGTTAACTAATGAGGACGGAGTTACATACAAGATTTATATGTTGATTTCGTTTGATTTAGTAACCAACCAATTTATAGTTATAGACCTTCCGCAGATTTAAAAAAATGAACTCCCAGTTCCATTCTATGTTTTCGAGCTTGGAACCTCTCTAGTGATTTCTGCTATGATCATTGATGATGATATGCCATTGTTTTGTGGATGGTTGTTGGATGTGAATGGTTTTGCCATAAGATCATTTAGAAGCCTCTTTGCCATCCCCACCCTATTATCTGTTTGTTTGCTTGGGTTTACAAAGGATCAGGCTCCAATAGTGGAAGCGTACACTGGCAACCATTTAGGTCACTCACTATTCCTGTACAACAAATAACTTGAATTATTTGTCAGCATGGGAATTTTAGGAGATACGGGATCTTTCTACATCGCCCCATACAAAGAATCTCTTCTTTTGTTAAATCATAAAGATCGTGCTGTCTATAGTATGTTTTATTTATAACTTACCATTCTATTCATGTTCCTTTTAAACATTATCACTTGATTTGGTTAATGATATATCAATGCCATTTTCAACAGGTTTGTTCGGCTGAAGTTACGGATCAGGCTAAATTGGAATGAAGGTTTGTGCTTTTAGTACACTGTCTGTGTGGGAAGGAAGCATTGGACTGTTTAGATTTTTCGTAGTCGATGAATGTTATCAATCAAGTGGTTATATAATATGTAACAATTAAAGTTATAACCATGTAGTAAGCGTAATATGTAGTTGGTTGTCTGTATCAAACGTTGTATGTCAACGTATTTACTATTCCATCTCTTCTGTTATCCCATTATCCATTTTTTTTAATCGAGGCAACAAGCAGTTGTTACCCAAAATAATTTTGGCAACCTAATTTTGTTCTTAGGGCAACTTGTTTTCTATACAGACTACTTTTATAAACCCACGACTCCTTCTAGACGTACATTGCGTATTCTACAACCTACTAATAACTACCAACTTGAGACAATGCATACTTCCAAAAATACAGGTTTAACATTCAACACAAGTACAAATTAACTAGCAGTTGTAAGTTTACTACAAGCAGTGGTAAACGACCGTCCTGTTCACCCACAAAAGCAAGTAGTAAAAACTAGCGGTTGTAACTATACAACTAATTCATTTATTAATTCGAGATATTTAATTTAAGTAATCGAGCATAAAAAGCAAGTAGCATTTTTTTTATGTTTACAAACGTCGTATAAAGCTCAAAATAATCCACTCAAACGAATGTCACTCTACACATCTGATAACCTGATGCCGTTATGTGAAGATGTTCTTTAAAAAATAATCCAAGTGAAGATGTTGATGTTTTTAGAATGAGTGATGGTCTTTAAAATTGTTTTGTCCATTAACATAAAAATCTGTTTTTAATCCCAGTTTAGCGAAGGATCTACTATAGAAGCTGACTAAATGAACACACCCTAGTACTCCTTAAGAAGAATAATAATTAACGAACAATTATTCTCACTAAACACCTCTATATGTTGTTAATACACGAATACTCTGAATAGTATTGCCGTTTACAACCTTGAAGTGTATCGACTCTAGATATCACCAAAACTTATATATAACTCAAACCTAGGACCTCCTTTAATAGGCTAAGGAGTCCTTTACAAAATACACTAAGTACTGTACAAGATAAATATACTTACAATACTTATCTAATACAAAGCATCCTACCGAAGACATTCTAGAATATTACATATTCATCCCACACAATCATACTAGCAGTGACAAGTACATTAGCAGTGGTACACGACTTTTACTGCCACTAGTTTGTGTATTGCTGACACTCTTCTTTTCCGCTGGCTTTCCCGGTGGCTTTTCCGGTCCGGATCTTTTGCCTTTATCCTTTTCTTGAAAGAGTTCCGGTGGCTTGCTTCCTCGTGGCCCTGGCGTATTCAACCTATGGGATTCCCCGATGAATTAGATAGGCCTTTCAACTTCAATGGGCCTTTCAGGGGGTTTCCCGTCTAAATACGCCCCTCTGCGCGATACAGGAAGGGCTTTTGGTAATGTAGCTTCCCAACCCGCGCAGCTTTTATTTTATCCGCTCCCAAAAGCGGGTCATTTTTCCTTCGACCCTCGGTCTATCTAACCGATATCCCTGAATTAGTAGACGCACACTTGAATGGGGGGGTCGCAGACAGAGGAAGAAAGCATAGCTTTCATCCTCATTGTTTGACTTTCTTAGGGAAGTTTCTTGTTAGTTAGGGGCTGGTTTACGTATTTCTTTGCCCCTAACTTCCTTTGTGCCCTTCCCTACGGGACCCATCTGCCGAACATGTTTTGTCACTCCCATGACCCAATTCCCATGATTTATTTCCTTCTTCCGCTCTCGAACGCCGAGGTTACAAAGGAAATGCTCGCACTTTCAAGATCCCATATTGCTAATGAGAGTCTGCTAGGTTTAAACTCCCACCTTTGGTATGCATATGGTCCTGGCAGACTACCACAACTTGAATGGACATGGGTTTTGGGTGAAGGTGTGTTGTGGATGTTCGCGGAGATGGGTTATTAGTCGTAATTTTAGAACGACTAACTGTTATTAGTAGTCATTTTAGAACATGTTTCAGGTTGTCGCGAGCATCGACTTTGCGCTTATTTTTTTTGGGGGGTAAAGGTTTAGGCTATGTATGGGCTTTTTGGAAACGGCCGTGCGTGGACAACGAGTTGTTGTTGACGTCCGTATGTATTTTTTTGTTGTGTACCATCGGTATCTTTTTCGAATAACATCTTCAACTTCTTCAGCTTTTAAAAATATTTCGGTTGCCGATTTGCAGGGTAAAATCTTTTTCTAGGTGAAGGAATGGTTCCTTTTTTGCTTTTTCTGGACTTTCCCCTTGATTTACCTCGCGTATTTATAGCGAGGATTTTACTGTTCGCGCACGCGTTATCATTAATTTTCATTAATTGTTTTGTGGGTAGGCACGTGCCTAGGCTCCTACACTGTTGCTGGTATATTTGACATAAAATTACTTGGGAAGGAACGTGAATCTTTACATGCACATTTTCTCTCCTTTTTGGTATTTGAATATAAATGATTACGTAAACACAAACAAATTTGCTTTTTGCGTGGAAACTAGCGGTGGTTTTTGCGACACTAGCACTGGGTACAACAACGTTAGCAGTGGTTAGATCGACGTTAGCAGTGGTTGGATATTTACGTATGAACAGAATTCTAAGAATTTGTTCAAACCTGTAGCCTCCTTTGGCCAGCTTGTAACTCTTAAACGAGTTTGTATCCCCAATTCAATCAAAATTAATTTGTACTAAAACTAACTTTTTAACACTTGTAGCAGCTTGTTACTAATTTTTTGGCGATATATCCATAATCAGTGTGCTCAAATTATGTCTTTTTTTTTTTCTTTTTTTTAATTTCTGTATTTATTTAATTTTTTTTAATGATATAATAAGGGTTATTATTCTAACACATAAATAAGCATGTAACTCAATACGTCATCATATTCTATTATCGAGACACAAAAATTCTTACTACCATTATTAATCGTCTCATTGGCTTGCATTCCCCAAACAAGTTACCCATCCACACTATGACTTTTTTTTAACTAAATAAAATTTCATTTTCATATTACTACTTTATTAGTAAATTTTTTATTTTTGTAAAGTGACTTACTATATCGCACACAGTTGAATAACTACGCAAACAAATATATACTAGTAACATAAACGGGATCACATCCATAGGTTAACATGACATACACACACTATACAAAGATGAGATAAGTGACTCCAAAATGTAACAACGATCTCCTAATAAACAAAAGGCAGCATCTTCCATGTATTTAATACAAAGCACATCAAATCTCCATTGACTCCAACTTTTCAGTTAAACCATTCAGCTCTTTAACACGGTCATGTTTTCTAAACCAAGAAAACAGAAGTTTGGAACTCTCAACCAGATCCTCATTTTGCATCCTTAACAGGTGATTAATAGTTGGCAACCAACAATCCGACCCGCATAAAAGCTCCACTTCCGCTATCATTTGTTGTCTACGGTTGACACGGCCCCTAATTTCAACAGCATTCCTCCTATGATCTGCTTCATCATGTAAAGCAACTTCCAATTCACCTCTCAGAGTACACGATCGTAATATCTTTTAACAACTTTGAGCCACCAAACATTGGTAATTAATCACATAAAACCATGCCAGCAAACATCGTTATGTTTGCTTTTCTAATACTATCACTAATAGAGATACCAAAAACTTTTTTTGTTACATAGCGTCATATATAGACACGAAATTTTTGACAAACTAGTTATGACAATTGTCTGTTTCCAATGGACAAGTGGATCACACCAAATAAGTACCCACACACAATTTGTTTTTTTATAGTATCTTCCTATTTTTTTCAAGTATTTTTTATGACGAGTTTGCTAGTGCATAGCTAGCAAATGGTACTTTGGGCACCTAAATTGTGTACTCATGGCAATTAGTTTAAATAGTAGTACTTTTAGTCAAGTGGTGATGTATGCAACAAGGGGCTGTGGTTTGACTGGATTTAATTTACATCTTTCTATTTTTTTAAACTATTTTTATGGCTAGTTTGCTAGTGCATAGCTAGCAAATGGTACTTTGGGCAACTAAATAGTGTACTCATGGCAACTAGTTTACGTAGTAGTACTTTTAGTCAAGTGATGATGTATGCAACAAGGGGCTGGGGTTTCACTGGATTTAATATACATCTTTCTATTTTTTTTAAACTATTTTTATGACGACTTTGCTAGTGCATAGCTCGTAAATGGTACTTTGGGCAACTAAATAGTGTACTCATGCCAAGTACAATAGTACTTTTAGTCCAGTTGTGATGTATGCAAAAAGGGGTGGGGATAGAGTGGATATAATTTGCATTCAGTCATATTTTATTAGTCATACGTGTATTCATGTAAAGCGCCAACTAGTTACAAAACTTGACAAATTTATTTGGGTAAAAAAAATACAATACACATTTGGGTAAATCAAACATACAATATACCTAGCGAATTATTTTTTAATGTGTGAACGTTTGGATTAAATTTATGCCAAGTTCCCTCTTCTTGTATTGTTATGCCCCTAAAAAAATCAAACCTGCAAAGTGCAAGAAAAAAGAAAAGAAAAAAAAAGTTACATATTGCAAGTAAGTAAGCATAGAATATGAATAAGTGTCCATAAAAAAATGAAGGTAAATCCGGAAATTCTTACGGTTCCAGTTTTATCTTATTTTATTTTATTATTTTTTGTAATTTATTATATTTTTTTTGTCCTCCTGGTTTCATATATATACACGTAATTGTTTGACGTGGTTTCGTTTTTAATCTTAATAGTAGTAAACTGCGGTATATGTAATAATAAAAAAGAGGGGAAATGAAAAGGCGTGTATGTGAAAGGTTGGTCATTTAATGCTACCTCTTGTGGTAGACAAAATGCTAGGGTGGTACATCAACTCAGCGGACCGATCATTTTGTACATTCTTGACACAACACTAATTATATTATAACTTAAATTAAACCTTCTATTTAAAACACACACATAGCAATCAAAGGGGGAAAAATAAAACATACAAAACAAAACTGAAAAAAGGATGACTACACCTATGCCATTTTGTGAAGAACTTGCTGTACGCAGGGATCTAGTTTTGTTAGAGATATGCTGATTGTTCATTTTCGAAGGGATGTGAGTGTTGTCATGGTGGATGAAGCAGAGTTGATGAAGAAGGCTCAAGAAATTAGGCACGATGTGGCTGAAAGGGATTATGTTATTGGAGATTTGAAGCTTTTATACCCATTTGGATCTTATGTGGAAAGTATTTTAATTAACCAACGCAAACCGAAGATCTGGCAGCAATGCGATATTGGTCAATGTAATGAAGAAGCAAAGCGAGCCGAGGAGCTTCGTCATTCATAGAGAAGCGAAAGGCATGGTGTATCTTGATTCGGTTAATTGTTGTCTTGGCGGTGACGATGTCTTGTTTATGTTGGTATTTCTATTTCTAGTCATGTATCTTGTGTTGAATTTTAGTTTGACTGTTGTTGTGAAATGTGGGTCTAGGCTTTGGCAAATGGATGTAAAATATTTGAATAAATAAAAGCCATGGTTTCTGTTAAATAATTATATTATGGTCACCTTTAATTATGCCTGCATCTCATTATCTATTCTGAAAGAATACCGCCTCAATTGTTTCAAGAATAAACTGTTTGAGAGAATTTGTCATTGTGGACCTGTTTACCTGGTTAATGCAAGTTAATCTCATTATTAAAATATGCATATGGGAATGTAACGTTTCAAACAAACAAAGTGTATCAAGTAAACGCAACGAAAAAAACATCATGCTGTTGGTTTCCGACATGTCATATAAAACATAAACCCTAACAATTAGAATGAACCACTAGACTTAAAGGGGTATAATTAGCATACCTATAAAATATAAACCCTAATAACAATTTAAATAACTTTGAATTAAATAAAAAATTTACTAATAGAATGTAAAATATAAAAGTGCACGCTTATTTATATTCATGTATAAATATATGAACGAATAATCGTAACAAAGTACATCGGGAGAGTACAACAGACCTGGATTTGTTTCTAAAAATAGACGAAAAGGACAGCGATATATTTTTATTTGGATTCTTACTGAAAGTGACCAGTGTATAACAAGGAATGTGGGGATGTTGATTGTTGGGACTTGGGACCATAAACGATGTGGGGTATAAAGGTTTAAGTGTTTGTCATTCTAGGTCCTCATGTATCTTACGGTTTGTCACACTAACGACTAAAACCGCTAGTTAAAGTTAGAACTGCTAGTGCTCAAGACAATTTATCATATAAACGTGTTGTCACTACATGTTGTCTAAGGTTTCGTAATTAAGACTTAAAAATGTTATTACATGTTAGTATGCTAGTGTGAAGACCAAATAATATAAACATGTTACTACATGTTTTCTAAGGTTACTTCTGCTATAACAATGTTGGCTGACCTTTAATTTGACTAGTCACAAGGTAATTGAATATTTTAGAAACAATGTGTGTTACTCTTCAATTAAATTCTCCAACCAACTAGTATGGCACACCATTCAAGTGTAATAAATGAAGAGGAAAAATACAGATGGTTATGCTAGTAGACGTTCTTATATAAACCGTGAATGCTATTCTTTTCGTTATAACATCGAAACCGGTTGAGAAAATAATATGCATCAAGTGTGGATGGAAAGAGAAACAAGTATGATTGACCTTAGATGCAAGGCGTGCACCGAATAGAGAAATCATGTGGTATTGTTGTCCAATGAATTTTTACAGAAGCGACAACAATACTCTTTGTGGGGTTGATGCATGTTGATGAGTGTCTAAATACTCATCATTTTTGTACAAATTAGACTGCAAAAACATCTGAAAACACTCAGAAATGCATCAAAATGATAAAAATATCACAAATAAGTGTTTTATGTGTTTTATATGCAAAAATATCAAAAATCTGTGGAAAACGCGTATCAAGTTTGCATAATTGGCGCTTTAGTCCCCAAGTTTCAAAAGTTGTCAAAAACAGTCCCTGGTAAATCTAAATAAAGAAAAATATCATTTTGAGTCCCTAGGGATTCCTAAGTTTTCAAAATTGGTCCTTGAGATTTAAAATTGCAAATTTACAACTTAGGTCCCTGAACTTTCAAAATTGTCAAGTTTGGTCCCTGAGAATTTGAAATTGTCAAATATAGTCCTTGTACTATTAAAGGTTGTCAGTTTTAGTCCTTGTGACAACTTTGGGAAATTGGCAGGATTGGTCCTTCAAAATCGATTTACAAATCTAGTCCTTGTCATTTAAGCTAAACTAAGCCTTGTCAAAACTACTTTGACCCCTGCCACTTAACCTCTTTGGACCCCTGTCTTTTCTATTTTGAACCCCTTGGTCAACCTCAGTCAAACAAACAAGTACCCTTCCCTTATCCCGCCACCACCTGCTTGTCTTCCCAAATTGCTGAACACACTAGCCTTCCATCACCTTTTCTCCACTAACCCTCCACCCCTCATCATCACTCAACCCACTACAATAAATGCCACCCCTCCTACTAGCTATATCACGTGCAACAGTCAAATGTAGCTTTTCCGCCAAAATGAGAAAAACAACCAACACACTCAAAACTCAACCATTGGCTCCAAAATGAGGTGGGATTCTCTCTTAAGGCCATGGAAGTGATTTGGAGCATAAAAGAGAGAGGAAGTGCAGAGAAGAAAAGAGTACTTAGTTTTTTAAATTTTTGTATGTCGTTTTTTATTTTCATGTTTTAAATAAAGCTATAAGTTGTAATCCTTTGTTGCATTATATAAAATTAAGTTGTTTGAATGTATTAAAAGCTGTATCAAGTATCATTTCAAGTTTTCATTCACATTTCATGTTTTGTGCTTACTGTTGCAAATTTCCAATTCAAAATCTTGTTACCAAGCTTCAAATAGCTTAATTTCAAATCCAAACAAGTTTATTTAAGCTTGAAATAGCTTATTGTAAGCTTGGAAGTCAGTTTTAAGCATAATGGTTTGATGGTCAATAAAAGTCAACAGGGAAGGAAATTTGGTTAGCTGGCTTGAAATTGGATAATGGGTATTGCAGAGATTGAAATGGGTTGGTTTTGGATTAGTATAGTGTAGTAATGGTTTTGGATTAATTGCACAAACAGCTTGGACCCTTGTAAGTTGGTACTCTCAATTTCAGTTTTTCTTCAAATTTGCGCTTTGTATGTGTACTTGAGATTGTGATCATTAAAACCTTTTAAACCTGTTAACTAGTAGTAAGTAGGATAATTATAATCAGTATTAGTGATAATATATACTAGTTAAGTAGTTTACTCAGTTTAAATTTATAAAACGATTAATGTATTGGTGTTTGGATTAGTGGTTATTAGGAGCTTGAGCTCTTGTTTGAGTTTGAAACCTGTCTTTGTAGTCTTAATATTGTCCACTTGAGTCAATTTGGTTAGTTATTTATCTCTGCATAGGCTAATAGTCAAACTCACATTAAAACTGTCAAAAGCTCTTAACTGTTAAAATTTTCAATAATCAAAAGCTTGTTTCATGCTTAGAAATCACTAGAGTAGCTTGTCTTAGTTTCATTATACCATATTACATCAATATCTGTCCAAAAGTTGGAATCAAAGTTCACAAAGGTCAAAGTTTCACAACTGTGTTAAAAGTCAAAAATATTGAAAAACCAGTTTTTAGCCCAACTAGCAAGATTTTTCACATGTTCATTACTAGGCCAAATCAAGTAAAACTTTGGGTGTTAAAAGTTCAACTGGTCTCATTGCTTTTTACCATTTTTATAGAATTTTTCAAATTTTTTAAAAGCTTCAAATGAGCTTGTGGATTGGGTCTCAAATCCCTGTCTTATGCACAAGCTCAAGGCATTTGAGTGTGCACAGGTGATTTGCTAGCCTTGCACAGGGCTCACCTTAGCTCTTCATGGTCTGGTTTTTGGTTTAAGCATAGTCAACCAGGTCTAGTTTAGGTCTCCACATTTGGTTTTTTATTTCTAGCTTATTTGAGTGCTTATTTTAGTGCAAAGTAGGCCTCGAACCTGTTTTAGCTTATAATCTCACAACATCAAATCTGTTAATCTTGCAATCCAGAGGTTGAAGCCTGTTGTAATTTGTTGCTTTTTAGTTCTTATAGCATATTATAGCTTCGATAATAGCTGATTTGTAGCTTGTGGTGATCATTTGGCTTATTTAAGTGCTTATTTCATAAGCACTTGTATTGCAGATTCAATTTCCTCCACACAACACCATGTTTTTCTATTTTTCCTAGATTCATAATATCATTTTAGAATTTTCCTGAAATTTTCATAATTTTTCATAACAGTTTGCTATTTTTCTTAATTAAAAACAGTTTTAGGTAATTTTAAATAGCTTTTAATACAATTAAATCAGAAAAAGTCCAAAAAATAACTTTTCATTTTTATTAAGTTTAGATAAATATAAAAAGTAAAAAGTAATTTTCCAGATTTTTCATAGTTTATTTTGTAATTTTTAGTAATTTAATTAGTTTTTAATAGTTTAAAATTCATAAAAAATAGAAAAATAATCAGAAAAATATAAAAGTAGTTTTGAAAATTATTTTTTGTTATTTTAGATTTTTCCAAGTCATAATTTTATTTTTCTAGCTTTATTTCCTATTTTCTTGTAATTTAGGTTATTATTTAATAGTTAAAAATAGTTTTTAATTAATAATAATTAGATAAATAGTTATAAAAATAATTTTATTTTTCTTAAAATTTTATTATATCATTAGGTTTGTAAAAATATCATTTTCATATTTTTAGGATTAATATTGTGTATGTTTCACGTTTTTATTTATCGTCGTAAGTTTTAATTTAAGTTTTAAAAAACAGAAAAATCAAAAACATCAGTATAAAATTAGTGATAGCATTTATTTAAGATAGTTTATCTTTTTAATCTCCTAAATTTTCATTTTAGTCCTGTAATTTATAAAATAACTCAAAATCCTTACTGATCACTATCCTTAGTGGTTATTCAACATTCTGATTGTGTTAAACACCGTCATCCTCCGTGGGACTTAACGACCGGGAATCCACATGTATTCTCCTGATCTAAATTGCAATTGGTGTGTGAGCGCTTTAAGTTCCTCATACGGTGGTCATTCACAAGTGATCGGCTTCGCGTGAGAAAACTTGACGGTTTTGCACCAATCAAATTTTGTTGCCGGGGAGCAGTGCTAATAGTCTTCGTTTAGCAGATTAGTGATTTGAATATTCACTCCTTGTTTATACCATCTATATGTATTTATATTTTCTTATAAAAATCAAAAGCCCAAAAAGATTTTCATTTCTTGTTTTTACAAAATGTTTATCCAAAATCCAAAATATTCATCTTTACCCTCTTACCCTTTTTTGATTCTTTATCTCTTTACCCTCTATCCATTTGATTCTAACTTCTTCTTCTATGGAATCTCTCATCATGCGGACACTTGCGGGACGCCAATTTGAAAAACCGACCTTTATCACAAATGTCAAGAATTCGTGTCGTCGTGATGATCCATTAATTCAACGTAGGGAAATAGAACGAGAAACCGGGGTGACAAAGGACCGGGTACTTCCTTCTAATAATGGAAGTGCTAAATACGTCCAACCTACGGTTATCCAAAGATCTAATCCCTCTATTGCTCCTAAGCCGTCTAGAATTGATCCTAAACTTTCACGATTTACGGTTAAAAGCAAACATGCAGAATGTAGACCGGTGACTGCAGAATGACTTGCCTAATCTTCACGTTTCTCAAGAACCAGAACCGGAGACCATAACGGAAGTGGTGGAAATTGCTAGCTCTCAGAGCACACCACTTGTCCCACCTCCGAATTTTTCAAAATGTTCTTCGAGACTTGATAGTCATTCTGATCACCATGTTGGTTTTGTTGATTCTTTGAATAAACAGATTCCTTCTCATAACTCTCAAATACAATCGTTTATTCCTTGTGTCGGTTGTGTTGAGCCTCTTTTTGGTTCACCCTGTCGTTGGTGTACGTGTGTACAATGTGGTAATGATATTCGGAACGGAGTTGTTTGTTTTGTGGTTCGAGGAATTCATTTGATTATGATCCTAATTAGAACTCATTTAACGACCCCTCAAACTTTTCCAATTACCCACCACAGCCCGACTCATCCTCATATAATCAACATAACTGCTGTGAATTTTGTGGAGGTCCTCACCAAGGATTTGAGTGTCAAGCCGGAAACACGCTTTGTCTACTGAGCAGGTTTTACGGTAACACTCAGGACTTTGGAAATGACCAAATTCCATATTATTCACATAACCGATACAACAATCATTTTGTTGTGAGAACTGTGGAGGTCCCCATTTCACTCACGATTGTCAAACGGGAATCCATTTCCTTGTAACAATTACGACTATCCATATCACGACCAACCTCCACAGTGCCAAATGACTCAAACTCCTCAACAAACCCAACAAGATACTTATCTAGAGCTTGGAGTTCTTGAAAAGAGGTGAGGAGTTCAATAAAACGACATTTCATAATGTTCCCGTTTTCTTGTGTACATTGTGGGGGTCCTCATGATGATTATCAATGTCAACCTTCCGGGTTTGACAAATCTCCACTCCCACAATGTCCCGTCATTCAAAATTCACATGAGAAATATATGGAAGAATTGCTAGTCAAGAGCGGTGCTAAAATAAATTCCCAAATTGCCTTTGAAAAATCACGTTAGGGAATCAATTGCAAAAGAAAAGCAGCCGGATCTAGCTCTCATTTTCGTTTATTCCCGATGACAAGGTGATGATGAGGATACACTTGATTCATCAAGTTCATCGAATGATATCCCAAAGAAGCAGTTGAGATTCATTCTCAAACAACTGCTATCACACCCGAGGCTCCCACTCACTCTCTAAACATGGGGGATGAGCTTTGACATGTTCCCGAAAAGGAATCGGACGAATTCATAAAGTCTAGTGTTGAGAACCTTGTCCCAATCCCAGAGAGTCAGGAATTCTTGATCATGTGTGTGATATCCCTCCTCCTCTTGTCTTCCAAAGTAATCATGTTGAGATGTGCTCTGATTCTATTGATGACGATTCGTTATCTTGTGGAGACATCAGTTATATGGAAGAATTACCTTCCGAGCTTGTTAGCTTAGAAGAAGAGAATGATAAAGTTACTGACATTGAAATCAAAGATGAAGCACTTCGTGCAACATTACTGAATGTCGGTCTTCTCATTTCTAAAATCGAGGCTTTCAATGAAAAACCTATTTCATCTCCTATCCCCATTAAGGATAGTGACATTCTTTCCGATGATTCTATTCCGGAAATGGAAGCCTTCTGTTTTGATAATATGGGAGAGAAGATTAGTGGCATTACCACTTTTCATTCTCATAATTCTCTCCCCGATTATGAATCATTTACATTGGAGGAGTTCACCGGTGAACCCATCATACCATCTGAATATGATTCATTCACCTTCGAGGAGTTCTCCTGTGAACTCACTCATATCATATCTCCACCGGAGTATGATAATTTCTACTTTGATCTAGACACACCCATAGTATGTCTTGATCAAGTAAACTTAACCGAGGAGATTCATGAAACTATGAATTCTCCTATTGAGGATGAAGAGTTAGTCATGATTTGTATCATGATTTTCTTTCTTTTCTACATATATCCCGTGGCTTCTCTCTGTTCTTCACTCCTTCGGGAATGAAGACATTATCTTTGACCCCGGCATTTCCATGTACCATTTGTGAGCCGGGTCTGTCTTTGTATCTCATCGGTGTGGAACTTTCACGTACTTCAAAGTTTATCCAAACATCTTGAATGAAAGTCCGATGGAGATTGTCTCTTCCACTTACTTCCCCATGAACAAATTAATTCGGGGTCGAGTCAAGCTAGCGACTCGGGAATCAAAAACAGTAGCTAAACATGGGTTTTCACCCGTGTGTACCACCCTAGTGTGGGGGAGTTGCCCCACATGTTGTGTATATATATAAAAGTTTTAATATCAAAAAAAAAATTAATAAATAAAAAAAAATAAAAATGGCCGTAGTATTTCCCTTTTACGTTCTATGTTTCGGCATAACAGCCGGTACTTTGAATATTGAGGGCAATATTCATTTCTAAGTGTGGGGGGGAATTCTCACGAATATTATCATGTAATTATCTTGCCTAATTCCCCATTTTTGGCCAAAATTTTTTTGGAGTAAGTGTTCTGCACTTACTCATTTGGTTATCAATCCGCCTTGTCTAATAAACAAAAGGATTGGCTAATCCTGGAGCAAACGGCTCTTGGTAAAGATATCTCAAATCCGTTGACGGCTTGCAATTTGCCCAAAATTGTATGGTATTCAACTCACCATATCCTTAAAAGTGAAGAGTTGGCTAGCCCGCAAGATTATGGCTTGTGGTAAAGGCGCGGAAAAAACCATAATTGGTAATCAGCTCACCAAAGATAATATTGATAATTTATCTAAGAGTTGGCTAGTCCTGAAGCAAACGGCTTCTGGTAAAGACAAATCAAATCCGTTAAAAGCGGTGATTTGCTCAAAATCATTTGGTTATCGGTGTACCAAGGTTCTTACTTGAACTAAAACATTTGGCTACTCCAGCAGTAATGGCTTTTGGTAAAGAGATAAAATCCATTAATTTTTCTCAAAACATTGCTAGGGACTAGCAATATCTTAGTGTGGGGATTGATGAGTGTCTAAATACTCATCATTTTTGTACCAATTAAACTGCAAAAACATCCGAAAACACTCAAAATGCATCAAAATGATAAAAATATCACAAATAAGTGTTTTATGTGTTTTAAATGCAAAAATATCAAAATCTGTGAAAAACGTATCAAGTTTGCATAATTGGCAGTTTTAGTCCCCAAGTTTCAAAAGTTGTCAAAAACAGTCCCTGGTAAATCTAAATAAAGAAAAATATAATTTTGAGTCCCTAGGGATTCCTAAGTTGTCAAAATTGGTCCTTGAGATTTAAAATTGCAAATTTACAACTTAGGTCCCTGAACTTTCAAAATTGTCAAGTTTGGTCCCTGAGAATTTGAAATTGTCAAATCTAGTCCTTGTACTATTAAAGGTTGTCAGTTTTAGTCCTTGTGACAACTTTGGGAAATTGGCGAGATTGGTCCTTCAAAAATCAGATTTACAAATCTAGTCCTTGTCATTTAAGCTAAACTAAGCCTTGTCAAAACTACTTTGACCCCCTGCCACTTAACCTCTTTGGACCCCTGTCTTTTCTATTTTGAACCCCTTGGTCAACCTCAGTCAAACAAACAGTACCCTTCCCCTTATCCCGCCACCACCTGCTTGTCTTCCCCAGCTGTTGCCTGCAACACACTAGCCTTCCCATCACCTTTTCTCCACTAACCCTCCACCCCTCATCATCACTCAACCCACTACAATAAATGCCACCCCCCTACTAGCTATATCACAGGCAATGTCAAATGTAGCTTTCCGCCAAAATGAGAAAACAACCAACACACTCAAAACTCAACCATTGGCTCCAAAAGAGGTGGGATTCTCTCGGAAAAGGCCACGTGGAAGTGATTTGGAGCATAAAAGAGAGAGGAAGTGCAGAGAAGAAAAGAGTACTTAGTTTTTTAAATTTTTGTATGTCGTTTTTTATTTTCATGTTTTAAATAAAGCTATAAGTTGTAATCCTTTGTTGCATTATATAAAATTAAGTTGTTTGAATGTATTAAAACTGTTATCAAGTATCATTTCAAGTTTTCATTCACATTTCATGTTTTGTGCTTACTGTTGCAAATTTCCAATTCAAAATCTTGTTACCAAGCTTCAAATAGCTTAATTTCAAATCCAAACAAGTTTATTTAAGCTTGAAATAGCTTATTGTAAGCTTGGAAGTCAGTTTTAAGCATAATGGTTTGATGGTCAATAAAAGTCAACAGGGAAGGAAATTTGGTTAAGCAGGCTTGAAATTGGATAATGGGTATTGCAGAGATTGAAATGGGTTGGTTTTGGATTAGTATAGTGTAGTAATGGTTTTGGATTAAGCTGCACAAACAGCTTGGACCCTTGTAAGTTGGTACTCTCAATTTCAGTTTTTCTTCAAATTTGCAGTTTGTATGTGTACTTGAGATTGTGATCATTAAAACCTTTTAAACCTGTTAACTAGTAGTAAGTATGATAATTATAATCAGTATTAGTGATAATATATACTAGTTAAGTAGTTTACTCAGTTTAAATTTATAAAACAGTTAATGTATTGGTGTTTGGATTAGTGGTTATTAGGAGCTTGAGCTCTTGTTTGAGTTTGAAACCTGTCTTTGTAGTCTTAATATTGTCCACTTGAGTCAATTTGGTTAGTTATTTATCTCTGCATAGGCTAATAGTCAAACTCACATTAAAACTGTCAAAAGCTCTTAACTGTTAAAATTTTCAATAATCAAAAGCTTGTTTCATGCTTAGAAATCACTAGAGTAGCTTGTCTTAGTTTCATTATACCATATTACATCAATATCTGTCCAAAAGTTGGAATCAAAGTTCACAAAGGTCAAAGTTTCACAACTGTGTTAAAAGTCAAAAATATTGAAAAACTAGTTTTTAGCCCAACTAGCAAGATTTTTCACAGGTTCATTACTAGGCCAAATCAAGTAAAACTTTGGGTGTTAAAAGTTCAACTGGTCTCATTGCTTTTTACCATTTTTATAGAATTTTTCAAATTTTTTAAAAGCTTCAAATGAGCTTGTGGATTGGGTCTCAAATCCCCTGTGCACAAGCTCAGCATTGACTGAGTGTGCACAGGTGATTTGCTAGCCTTGCACAGGGCTCACCTTAGCTCTTCATGGTCTGGTTTTTGGTTTAAGCATAGTCAACCAGGTCTAGTTTAGGTCTCCACATTTGGTTTTTTATTTCTAGCTTATTTGAGTGCTTATTTTCAGGCTGCAAAGTAGGCCTCAGAACCTGTTTTTAGCTTATAATCTCACAACATCAAATCTGTTAATCTTGCAATCCAGAGGTTGAAGCCTGTTGTAATTTGTTGCTTTTTAGTTCTTATAGCATATTATAGCTTCTGTATAACTGTTGTAGCTTGTGGTGATCATTTGGCTTATTTAAGTGCTTATTTCATAAGCACTTGTATTGCAGATTCAATTTCCTCCACACAACACCATGTTTTTCTATTTTTCCTAGATTCATAATATCATTTTAGAATTTTCCTGAAATTTTCATAATTTTTCATAACAGTTTGCTATTTTTCTTAATTAAAAACAGTTTTAGGTAATTTTAAATAGCTTTTAATACAATTAAATCAGAAAAAGTCCAAAAAATAATTTTTCATTTTTATTAAGTTTAGATAAATATAAAAAGTAAAAAAGGTAATTTTCCAGATTTTTTCATAGTTTAATTTGTAATTTTTAGTAATTTAATTAGTTTTAAATAGTTTAAAATTCATTAAAAATAGAAAAATAATCAGAAAAATATAAAAATAGTTTTTAAAATTCTTTTTTGTTATTTTAGATTTTTCCAAGTCATAATTTTATTTTTCTAGCTTTATTTCCTATTTTCTTGTAATTTAGGTTATTATTTAATAGTTAAAAATAGTTTTTAATTAATAATAATTAGATAAATAGTTATAAAAATAATTTTCTTTTTCTTAAAATTTTCTTATATCATTAGGTTTGTAAAAATATCATTTTCATATTTTTAGGATTAATATTGTGTAAGTTTCACGTTTTTATTTATACGTCGCGTAAGTTTTAATTTAAGTTTTAAAAAACAGAAAAATCAAAAACATCAGTATAAAATTAGTGATAGCGTTTATTTAAGATAGTTTATCTTTTTAATCTCCTTTAATTTTCATTTTAGTCCCTGTAATTTATAAAATAACTCAAAATCCTTACTGATCACTATCCTTAGTGGTTATTCGACATCTGATTGTGTTAAACACCAGTCATCCTCCGTGGGACTTAACGACCCGGGAATCCACTGTATTCTCCAGATCTAAATTGCAATTGGTGTGTGAGCTGTTTTAAGTTCCTTACGGCTGGTCATTCACAAGTGATCAGCTCGCGTGAGAAAACTTGACGGTTTTGCACCAATCAAAATTTTGGCGCCGCCGCCGGGGCTTGTGCTAATAGTCTTACGTTTAGCAGATTAGTGATTTGAATATTCACTCCTTGTTTATACCATCTATATGTATTTATATTTTCTTATAAAAATCAAAAACCCAAAAAGATTTTCATTCTTGTTTTTACAAAATGTTTATCCAAAAATCCAAAAATATTCATCTTTACCCTCTTACCCTTTTTGATTCTTTATCTCTTTACCCTCTATCCATTTGATTCTAACTTCTTCTTCTATGGAATCTCTCGACTGCGAATTCTGGACGGCTGAAAAACTTCAGCCTTTATCACAAATGTCAAGAATTCGTGTCGTCCGTGATGATCCATTAATTCTGCGTAGGGAAATAGAACGAAAAGGGGTGACAAAGGACCAGGTACTTCCTTCTAATAATGGAAGTGCTAAATACGTCCAACCTACGGTTATCCAAAGATCTAATCCCTCTATTGCTCCTAAGCCGTCTAGAATTGATCCTAAACTTTCACGATTTACGGTTAAAAGCAAACATGCAGAATGTAGACCGGTGACTAGCAAGAATGACTTGCCTAATCTTCACGTTTCTCAAGAACCAGAACCGGAGACCATAACGGAAGTGGTGGAAATTGCTAGCTCTCCGAGCACACCACTTGTCCCACCTCCGGATTTTTCAAAATGTTCTTCGAGACTTGATAGTCATTCTGATCACCATGTTGGTTTTGTTGATTCTTTGAATAAACAGATTCCTTCTCATAACTCTCAAATACAATCGTTTATTCCTTGTGTCGGTTGTGGTGAGCCTCTTTTTGGTTCACCCTGTCGTTGGTGTACGTGTGTACAATGTGGTAATGATATTCAGAACGGGAGTTGTTTGTTTTGTGGTTCGAGGAATTCATTTGATTATGATCCTAATTAGAACTCATTTAACGACCCCTCAAACTTTTCCAATTACCCACCACAGCCCGACTCATCCTCATATAATCAACATAACTGCTGTGAATTTTGTGGAGGTCCTCACCAAGGATTTGAGTGTCAAGCCGGAAACACGTTTGTCTACGAACGTTTTCTGGTAACACTCAGGACTTTGGAAATGACCAAATTCCATATTATTCACATAACCGCCACAACAATCATTTTGTTGTGAGAACTGTGGAGGTCCCCATTTCAGCTCCGATTGTCAAACAGGGAATCCATTTCCTTGTAACAATTACGACTATCCATATCACGACCAACCTCCACAGTGCCAAAAGACTCAAACTCCTCAACAAACCCAACAAGACACTTATCTAGAGCTTCTGGAGTTACTGAAAAGAGGTAAGGAGTTCAATAAAACGATTTCATAATGTTCCCAGTTTTTCTTGTGTACATTGTGGGGTCCTCATGATGATTATCAATGTCAACCTTCCGGTTTTGACAAATCTCCACTCCCACAATGTCCGTCATTCAAAATTCACATGAGAAATCCATGGAAGAATTGCTAGTGAAGAGCGGTACGCTAAAATAAATTCCCAAATTGCCTTTGAAAAATCTGTTAGGGAATCAATTGCAAAAGAAAAAGCAGCCAGATCTAGCTCTCATTTTCGTTTTATTCTGATGTGATGATGATGAGGATACACTTGATTCATCAAGTTCATCAGATGATATCCCAGCAGTTGAGATTCATTCTCAAACAACGCTATCACACCGAGGCTCCCACTCACTCTCTGAACATGGGGGATGAGCTTCTTGACACTGTTCCCGAAAAGGAATCGGACGAATTCATAAAGTCTAGTGTTGAGAACCTTGTCCCAATCCCAAGAGAGTCACAGGGAATTCTTGATCATGTGTGTGATATCCCTCCTCCTCTTGTCTTCCAAAGTAATCATGTTGAGATGTGCTCTGATTCTATTGATGACGATTCGTTATCTTGTGGAGACATCAGTTATATGGAAGAATTACCTTCTGAGCTTGTTAGCTTAGAAGAAGAGAATGATAAAGTTACTGACATTGAAATCAAAGATGAAGCACTTCGTGCAACATTACTGAATGTCAGTCTTCTCATTTCTAAAATCGAGGCTTTCAATGAAAAACCTATTTCATCTCCTATCCCCATTAAGGATAGTGACATTCTTTCCGTTGATTCTATTCCGGAATGGAAGCCTTCTGTTTTGATAATATGGGAGAGAAGATTAGTGGCAGTACCACTTTTCATTCTCATAATTCTCTTCCCGATTATGAATCATTTACATTGGATGAGTTCACCAGTGAACCCACTGATACCAATTCTGAATATGATTCATTCACCTTCGAGGAGTTCTCCTGTGAACTCACTCATATCATATCTCCGCAGGAGTATGATAATTTCTACTTTGATCTAGACACACCCATAATATGTCTTGATCAAGTGAACTTAACTGAGGAGATTCATGAAACTATGAATTCTCCTATTGAGGATGAAGAGTTAGTCATGATTTGTATCATGATTTTCTTTCTTTTCTTCATATATCCCGTGGCTTCTCCTGTTCTTCACTCCTTCGGGAATGAAGACATTATCTTTGACCCCGGCATTTCCATGTACCATTTGTGAGCCGGGTCTGTCTTTGTATCTCATCGGTGTGGAACTTTCACGTACTTCAAAGTTTATCCAAACATCTTGAATGAAAGTCCGATGGAGATTGTCTCTTCCACTTACTTCCCCATGAACAAATTAATTCGGGGTCGAGTCAAGCTAGCGACTCGGGAATCAAAAACAGTAGCTAAACATGGGTTTTCACCCGTGTGTACCACCCTAGTGTGGGGGAGTTGCCCCACATGTTGTGTATATATATAAAAGTTTTAATATCAAAAAAAAAATTAATAAATAAAAAAAAATAAAAATGGCCGTAGTATTTCCCTTTTACGTTCTATGTTTCGGCATAACAGCCGGTACTTTGAATATTGAGGGCAATATTCATTTCTAAGTGTGGGGGGGAATTCTCACGAATTTTATCATGTAATTATACTGCCTAATTCCCCCATTTTTGGCCAAAAATGTTTTTTGGAGTAAGTGTTTTGCACTTACTCATTTGGTTATCAGTCCGCCTTGTCTAATAAACAAAAGGATTGGCTAATCCAGGAGCAAACGGCTCTTGGTAAAGATATCTCAAATCCGTTGACGGCTTGCAATTTGCCCAAAATTGTATGGTATTCAGCTCACCATATCCTTAAAAGTGAAGAGTTGGCTAGCCCGCAAGTTTATGGCTTGTGGTAAAGGCAGTGGAAAAACCATAATTGGTAATCAGCTCACCAAAGATAATATTGATAATTTATCTAAGAGTTGGCTAGTCCAGAGCAAACGGCTTCTGGTAAAGACAAATCAAATCCGTTAAAAGCTGGTGATTTGCTCAAAATCATTTGGTTATCGGTGTACCAAGGTTCTTACTTGAACTAAAACATTTGGCTACTCCAGAAGTAATGGCTTTTGGTAAAGAGATAAAATCCATTAATTTTTCTCAAAACATTGCTAGGGACTAGCAATATCTTAGTGTGGGGATTGATGAGTGTCTAAATACTCATCATTTTTGTACAAATTAGACTGCAAAAACATCTCGAAAACACTCTAAATGCATCAAAATGATAAAAATATCACAAATAAGTGTTTTATGTGTTTTAAATGCAAAAATATCAAAATCTGGTGAAAAACGTATCAAGTTTGCATAATTGGCAGTTTTAGTCCCCCAAGTTTCAAAAGTTGTCAAAAACAGTCCCTGGTAAATCTAAATAAAGAAAAATATCATTTTGAGTCCCTAGGGATTCCTAAGTTGTCAAAATTGGTCCTTGAGATTTAAAATTGCAAATTTACAACTTAGGTCCCTGAACTTTCAAAATTGTCAAGTTTGGTCCCTGAGAATTTGAAATTGTCAAATCTAGTCCTTGTACTATTAAAGGTTGTCAGTTTTAGTCCTTGTGACAACTTTGGGAAATTGGCAGGATTGGTCCTTCAAAAATCAGATTTACAAATCTAGTCCTTGTCATTTAAGCTAAACTAAGCCTTGTCAAAACTACTTTGACCCCCTGCCACTTAACCTCTTTGGACCCCTGTCTTTTCTATTTTGAACCCCTTGGTCAACCTCAGTCAAACAAACAGTACCCTTCCCCTTATCCCGCCACCACCTGCTTGTCTTCCCCAGCTGTTGCCTGCAACACACTAGCCTTCCCATCACCTTTTCTCCACTAACCCTCCACCCCTCATCATCACTCAACCCACTACAATAAATGCCACCCCCCCTACTAGCTATATCACAGGCAACAGTCAAATGTAGCTTTCCCGCCAAAATGAGAAAAACAACCAACACACTCAAAACTCAACCATTGGCTCCAAAAAGAGGTGGGATTCTCTCAGAAGGCCACGTGGAAGTGATTTGGAGCATAAAAGAGAGAGGAAGTGCAGAGAAGAAAAAAGTTTTTAGTTTTTTAAATTTTTGTATGTCGTTTTTTATTTTCATGTTTTAAATAAAGCTATAAGTTGTAATCCTTTGTTGCATTATATAAAATTAAGTTGTTTGAATGTATTAAAACTGTTATCAAGTATCATTTCAAGTTTTCATTCACATTTCATGTTTTGTGCTTACTGTTGCAAATTTCCAATTCAAAATCTTGTTACCAAGCTTCAAATAGCTTAATTTCAAATCCAAACAAGTTTATTTAAGCTTGAAATAGCTTATTGTAAGCTTGGAAGTCAGTTTTAAGCATAATGGTTTGATGGTCAATAAAAGTCAACAGGGAAGGAAATTTGGTTAAGCAGGCTTGAAATTGGATAATGGGTATTGCAGAGATTGAAATGGGTTGGTTTTGGATTAGTATAGTGTAGTAATGGTTTTGGATTAAGCTGCACAAACAGCTTGGACCCTTGTAAGTTGGTACTCTCAATTTCAGTTTTTCTTCAAATTTGCAGTTTGTATGTGTACTTGAGATTGTGATCATTAAAACCTTTTAAACCTGTTAACTAGTAGTAAGTAGGATAATTATAATCAGTATTAGTGATAATATATACTAGTTAAGTAGTTTACTCAGTTTAAATTTATAAAACAGTTAATGTATTGGTGTTTGGATTAGTGGTTATTAGGAGCTTGAGCTCTTGTTTGAGTTTGAAACCTGTCTTTGTAGTCTTAATATTGTCCACTTGAGTCAATTTGGTTAGTTATTTATCTCTGCATAGGCTAATAGTCAAACTCACATTAAAACTGTCAAAAGCTCTTAACTGTTAAAATTTTCAATAATCAAAAGCTTGTTTCATGCTTAGAAATCACTAGAGTAGCTTGTCTTAGTTTCATTATACCATATTACATCAATATCTGTCCAAAAGTTGGAATCAAAGTTCACAAAGGTCAAAGTTTCACAACTGTGTTAAAAGTCAAAAATATTGAAAAACCAGTTTTTAGCCCAACTAGCAAGATTTTTCACAGGTTCATTACTAGGCCAAATCAAGTAAAACTTTGGGTGTTAAAAGTTCAACTGGTCTCATTGCTTTTTACCATTTTTATAGAATTTTTCAAATTTTTTAAAAGCTTCAAATGAGCTTGTGGATTGGGTCTCAAATCCCCTGTGCACAAGCTCAGCATTGACTGAGTGTGCTGATTTGCTAGCCTTGCACAGGGCTCACCTTAGCTCTTCATGGTCTGGTTTTTGGTTTAAGCATAGTCAACCAGGTCTAGTTTAGGTCTCCACATTTGGTTTTTTATTTCTAGCTTATTTGAGTGCTTATTTTCAGGCTGCAAAGTAGGCCTCAGAACCTGTTTTTAGCTTATAATCTCACAACATCAAATCTGTTAATCTTGCAATACAGAGGTTGAAGCCTGTTGTAATTTGTTGCTTTTTAGTTCTTATAGCATATTATAGCTTCTGTATAACTGTTGTAGCTTGTGGTGATCATTTGGCTTATTTAAGTGCTTATTTCATAAGCACTTGTATTGCAGATTCAATTTCCTCCACACAACACCATGTTTTTCTATTTTTCCTAGATTCATAATATCATTTTAGAATTTTCCTGAAATTTTCATAATTTTTCATAACAGTTTGCTATTTTTCTTAATTAAAAACAGTTTTAGGTAATTTTAAATAGCTTTTAATACAATTAAATCAGAAAAAGTCCAAAAAAATAATTTTTCATTTTTATTAAGTTTAGATAAATATAAAAAGTAAAAAAAGTAATTTTCCAGATTTTTCATAGTTTATTTTGTAATTTTTAGTAATTTAATTAGTTTTTAATAGTTTAAAATTCATAAAAAAATAGAAAAATAATCAGAAAAATATAAAAATAGTTTTGAAAATTATTTTTTGTTATTTTAGATTTTTCCAAGTCATAATTTTATTTTTCTAGCTTTATTTCCTATTTTCTTGTAATTTAGGTTATTATTTAATAGTTAAAAATAGTTTTTAATTAATAATAATTAGATAAATAGTTATAAAAATAATTTTATTTTTCTTAAAATTTTATTATATCATTAGGTTTGTAAAAATATCATTTTCATATTTTTAGGATTAATATTGTGTAAGTTTCACGTTTTTATTTATACGTCGCGTAAGTTTTAATTTAAGTTTTAAAAAACAGAAAAATCAAAAACATCAGTATAAAATTAGTGATAGCGTTTATTTAAGATAGTTTATCTTTTTAATCTCCTTTAATTTTCATTTTAGTCCCTGTAATTTATAAAATAACTCAAAATCCTTACTGATCACTATCCTTAGTGGTTATTCGACATCTGATTGTGTTAAACACCAGTCATCCTCCGTGGGACTTAACGACCCGGGAATCCACTGTATTCTCCTGATCTAAATTGCAATTGGTGTGTGAGCTGTTTTAAGTTCCTTACGGCTGGTCATTCACAAGTGATCAGCTCGCGTGAGAAAACTTGACGGTTTTGCACCAATCAAATTTTGGCGCCGCTGCCGGGGAGCAGTGCTAATAGTCTTACGTTTAGCAGATTAGTGATTTGAATATTCACTCCTTGTTTATACCATCTATATGTATTTATATTTTCTTATAAAAATCAAAAACCCAAAAAGATTTTCATTCTTGTTTTTACAAAATGTTTATCCAAAAATCCGAAAATATTCATCTTTACCCTCTTACCCTTTTTGATTCTTTATCTCTTTACCCTCTATCCATTTGATTCTAACTTCTTCTTCTATGGAATCTCTCGACTGCGACGAATTCTGGGACGAAGCTGAAAAACTTCAGCCTTTATCACAAATGTCAAGAATTCGTGTCGTCCGTGATGATCCATTAATTCTGCGTAGGGAAATAGAACGAGAAACCGGGGTGACAAAGGACCAGGTACTTCCTTCTAATAATGGAAGTGCTAAATACGTCCAACCTACGGTTATCCAAAGATCTAATCCCTCTATTGCTCCTAAGCCGTCTAGAATTGATCCTAAACTTTCACGATTTACGGTTAAAAGCAAACATGCAGAATGTAGACCGGTGACTAGCAAGAATGACTTGCCTAATCTTCACGTTTCTCAAGAACCAGAACCGGAGACCATAACGGAAGTGGTGGAAATTGCTAGCTCTCAGAGCACACCACTTGTCCCACCTCCGGATTTTTCAAAATGTTCTTCGAGACTTGATAGTCATTCTGATCACCATGTTGGTTTTGTTGATTCTTTGAATAAACCGATTCCTTCTCATAACTCTCAAATACAATCGTTTATTCCTTGTGTCGGTTGTGGTGAGCCTCTTTTTGGTTCACACCTGGTCGTTGGTGTACGTGTGTACAGTGTGGTAATGATATTCGGAACGGAGTTGTTTGTTTTGTGGTTCGAGGAATTCATTTGATTATGATCCTAATTAGAACTCATTTAACGACCCCTCAAACTTTTCCAATTACCCACCACAGCCCGACTCATCCTCATATAATCAACATAACTGCTGTGAATTTTGTGGAGGTCCTCACCAAGGATTTGAGTGTCAAGCCGGAAACACGTTTGTCTACGAACAGTTTTTACGGTAACACTCGGACTTTGGAAATGACCAAATTCCATATTATTCACATAACCAGCCACAACAATCATTTTGTTGTGAGAACTGTGGAGGTCCCCATTTCAGCTCTGATTGTCAAACAGGGAATCCATTTCCTTGTAACAATTACGACTATCCATATCACGACCAACCTCCACAGTGCCAAAAGACTCAAACTCCTCAACAAACCCAACAAGACACTTATCTAGAGCTTCTGGAGTTCTGAAAGAGGTGAGGAGTTCAATAAAACAGCATTTCATAATGTTCCCAGTTTTTCTTGTGTACATTGTGGGGGTCCTCATGATGATTATCAATGTCAACCTTCCGGTTTTGACAAATCTCCACTCCCACAATGTCCCGTCATTCAAAATTCACATGAGAAATCCATGGAAGAATTGCTAGCTGAAGAGCGGGCTGCTAAAATAAATTCCCAAATTGCCTTTGAAAAATCTGTTAGGGAATCAATTGCAAAAGAAAAAGCAGCCAGATCTAGCTCTCATTTTCGTTTTATTCCTGATGACAGTGATGATGAGGATACACTTGATTCATCAAGTTCATCAGATGATATCCCAGCAGTTGAGATTCATTCTCAAACAACTGCTATCACACCCGAGGCTCCCACTCACTCTCTGAACATGGGGGATGAGCTTCTTGACACTGTTCCCGAAAAGGAATCGGACGAATTCATAAAGTCTAGTGTTGAGAACCTTGTCCCAATCCCAAGAGAGTCACAGGGAATTCTTGATCATGTGTGTGATATCCCTCCTCCTCTTGTCTTCCAAAGTAATCATGTTGAGATGTGCTCTGATTCTATTGATGACGATTCGTTATCTTGTGGAGACATCAGTTATATGGAAGAATTACCTTCTGAGCTTGTTAGCTTAGAAGAAGAGAATGATAAAGTTACTGACATTGAAATCAAAGATGAAGCACTTCGTGCAACATTACTGAATGTCGGTCTTCTCATTTCTAAAATCGAGGCTTTCAATGAAAAACCTATTTCATCTCCTATCCCCATTAAGGATAGTGACATTCTTTACGATGATTCTATTCCGAAATGGAAGCCTTCTGTTTTGATAATATGGGAGAGAAGATTAGTGGCATTACCACTTTTCATTCTCATAATTCTCTCCCTGATTATGAATCATTTACATTGGAGGAGTTCACCAGTGAACCCACGATACCAATTCGAATATGATTCATTCACCTTCGAGGAGTTCTCCTGTGAACTCACTCATATCATATCTCCGCAGGAGTATGATAATTTCTACTTTGATCTAGACACACCCATAATATGTCTTGATCAAGTGAACTTAACTGAGGAGATTCATGAAACTATGAATTCTCCTATTGAGGATGAAGAGTTAGTCATGATTTGTATCATGATTTTCTTTCTTTTCTTCATATATCCCGTGGCTTCTCCTGTTCTTCACTCCTTCGGGAATGAAGACATTATCTTTGACCCCGGCATTTCGATGTACCATTTGTGAGCGGGTCGTCTTTTGTATCTCATCGGTGTGGAACTTTCACGTACTTCAAAGTTTATCCAAACATCTTGAATGAAAGTCCGATGGAGATTGTCTCTTCCACTTACTTCCCCATGAACAAATTAATTAGGGGTCGAGTCAAGCTAGCGACTCGGGAATCAAAAACATTAGCTTAACATGGGTTTTCACCCGTGTGTACCACCTAGTGTGGGAGTTGCCCACATGTTGTGTATATATAAAAGTTTTAATATCAAAAAAAATTAATAAATAAAAAAATAAAATGGCCGTAGTATTTCCCTTTTTTACGTTCTATGTTTCGCATAACAGCCGTACTTTGAATATTGAGGGCAATATTCATTTCTAAGTGTGGGGGAAATTCTCACGAATTTTATCATGTAATTATCTTGCCTAATTCCCCATTTTTGGCCAAAATTTTTTTGGAGTAAGTGTTCTGCACTTACTCATTTGGTTATCAATCCGCCTTGTCTAATAAACAAAAGGATTGGCTAATCCAAGAGCAAACGGCTCTTGGTAAAGATATCTCAAATCCGTTGACGGCTTGCAATTTGCCCAAAATTGTATGGTATTCAACTCACCATATCCTTAAAAGTGAAGAGTTGGCTAGCCCGCAAGTTTATGGCTTGTGGTAAAGGCAGCGGAAAAACCATAATTGGTAATCAGCTCACCAAAGATAATATTGATAATTTATCTAAGAGTTGGCTAGTCCAGAGCAAACGGCTTCTGGTAAAGACAAATCAAATCCGTTAAAAGCTGGTGATTTGCTCAAAATCATTTGGTTATCGGTGTACCAAGGTTCTTACTTGAACTAAAACATTTGGCTACTCCAGAAGTAATGGCTTTTGGTAAAGAGATAAAATCCATTAATTTTTCTCAAAACATTGCTAGGGACTAGCAATATCTTAGTGTGGGGGATTGATGAGTGTCTAAATACTCATCATTTTTGTACAAATTAGACTGCAAAAACATCTGAAAACACTCAGAAATGCATCAAAATGATAAAAATATCACAAATAAGTGTTTTATGTGTTTTAAATGCAAAAATATCAAAATCTGTGAAAAACGTATCAAGTTTGCATAATTGGCAGTTTTAGTCCCCCAAGTTTCAAAAGTTGTCAAAAACAGTCCCTGGTAAATCTAAATAAAGAAAAATATCATTTTGAGTCCCTAGGGATTCCTAAGTTGTCAAAATTGGTCCTTGAGATTTAAAATTGCAAATTTACAACTTAGGTCCCTGAACTTTCAAAATTGTCAAGTTTGGTCCCTGAGAATTTGAAATTGTCAAATCTAGTCCTTGTACTATTAAAGGTTGTCAGTTTTAGTCCTTGTGACAACTTTGGGAAATTGGCAGGATTGGTCCTTCAAAATCGATTTACAAATCTAGTCCTTGTCATTTAAGCTAAACTAAGCCTTGTCAAAACTACTTTGCCCCCCTGCCACTTAACCTCTTTGGACCCCTGTCTTTTCTATTTTGAACCCCTTGGTCAACCTCAGTCAAACAAACAGTACCCTTCCCCTTATCCCGCCACCACCTGCTTGTCTTCCCCAGCTGTTGCCTGCAACACACTAGCCTTCCCATCACCTTTTCTCCACTAACCCTCCACCCCTCATCATCACTCAACCCACTACAATAAATGCCACCCCCCTACTAGCTATATCACAGGCAACAGTCAAATGTAGCTTTCCCGCCAAAATGAGAAAAACAACCAACACACTCAAAACTCAACCATTGGCTCCAAAAAGAGGTGGGATTCTCTCAGAAGGCCACGTGGAAGTGATTTGGAGCATAAAAGAGAGAGGAAGTGCAGAGAAGAAAAAAGTTTTTAGTTTTTTAAATTTTTGTATGTCGTTTTTTATTTTCATGTTTTAAATAAAGCTATAAGTTGTAATCCTTTGTTGCATTATATAAAATTAAGTTGTTTGAATGTATTAAAACTGTTATCAAGTATCATTTCAAGTTTTCATTCACATTTCATGTTTTGTGCTTACTGTTGCAAATTTCCAATTCAAAATCTTGTTACCAAGCTTCAAATAGCTTAATTTCAAATCCAAACAAGTTTATTTAAGCTTGAAATAGCTTATTGTAAGCTTGGAAGTCAGTTTTAAGCATAATGGTTTGATGGTCAATAAAAGTCAACAGGGAAGGAAATTTGGTTAAGCAGGCTTGAAATTGGATAATGGGTATTGCAGAGATTGAAATGGGTTGGTTTTGGATTAGTATAGTGTAGTAATGGTTTTGGATTAAGCTGCACAAACAGCTTGGACCCTTGTGAGTTTACTCTCAATTTCAGTTTTTCTTCCAAGTTGCAGTTTGTATGTGTACTTGAGATTGTGATCATTAAAACCTTTTAAACCTGTTAACTAGTAGTAAGTAGGATAATT
The DNA here is from genome assembly GCA_910596185.1 of Chrysanthemum makinoi. Taxonomy (NCBI): domain Eukaryota; kingdom Viridiplantae; phylum Streptophyta; class Magnoliopsida; order Asterales; family Asteraceae; genus Chrysanthemum; species Chrysanthemum makinoi. The sequence goes on along the minus strand of OU343220.1, from coordinate 69,721,669 downwards.
ATAATCAGTATTAGTGATAATATATACTAGTTAAGTAGTTTACTCAGTTTAAATTTATAAAACAGTTAATGTATTGGTGTTTGGATTAGTGGTTATTAGGAGCTTGAGCTCTTGTTTGAGTTTGAAACCTGTCTTTGTAGTCTTAATATTGTCCACTTGAGTCAATTTGGTTAGTTATTTATCTCTGCATAGGCTAATAGTCAAACTCACATTAAAACTGTCAAAAGCTCTTAACTGTTAAAATTTTCAATAATCAAAAGCTTGTTTCATGCTTAGAAATCACTAGAGTAGCTTGTCTTAGTTTCATTATACCATATTACATCAATATCTGTCCAAAAGTTGGAATCAAAGTTCACAAAGGTCAAAGTTTCACAACTGTGTTAAAAGTCAAAAATATTGAAAAACCAGTTTTTAGCCCAACTAGCAAGATTTTTCACAGGTTCATTACTAGGCCAAATCAAGTAAAACTTTGGGTGTTAAAAGTTCAACTGGTCTCATTGCTTTTTACCATTTTTATAGAATTTTTCAAATTTTTTAAAAGCTTCAAATGAGCTTGTGGATTGGGTCTCAAATCCCCTGTGCACAAGCTCAGCATTGACTGAGTGTGCACAGGTGATTTGCTAGCCTTGCACAGGGCTCACCTTAGCTCTTCATGGTCTGGTTTTTGGTTTAAGCATAGTCAACCAGGTCTAGTTTAGGTCTCCACATTTGGTTTTTTATTTCTAGCTTATTTGAGTGCTTATTTTCAGGCTGCAAAGTAGGCCTCAGAACCTGTTTTTAGCTTATAATCTCACAACATCAAATCTGTTAATCTTGCAATCCAGAGGTTGAAGCCTGTTGTAATTTGTTGCTTTTTAGTTCTTATAGCATATTATAGCTTCTGTATAACTGTTGTAGCTTGTGGTGATCATTTGGCTTATTTAAGTGCTTATTTCATAAGCACTTGTATTGCAGATTCAATTTCCTCCACACAACACCATGTTTTTCTATTTTTCCTAGATTCATAATATCATTTTAGAATTTTCCTGAAATTTTCATAATTTTTCATAACAGTTTGCTATTTTTCTTAATTAAAAACAGTTTTTAAGCATTTTTAAATAGCTTTTAATACAATTAAATCAGAAAAAGTCCAAAAAAATAATTTTTCATTTTTATTAAGTTTAGATAAATATAAAAAGTAAAAAAAGTAATTTTCCAGATTTTTCATAGTTTATTTTGTAATTTTTAGTAATTTAATTAGTTTTTAATAGTTTAAAATTCATAAAAAATAGAAAAATAATCAGAAAAATATAAAAATAGTTTTTAAAATTCTTTTTTGTTATTTTAGATTTTTCCAAGTCATAATTTTATTTTTCTAGCTTTATTTCCTATTTTCTTGTAATTTAGGTTATTATTTAATAGTTAAAAATAGTTTTTAATTAATAATAATTAGATAAATAGTTATAAAAATAATTTTCTTTTTCTTAAAATTTTCTTATATCATTAGGTTTGTAAAAATATCATTTTCATATTTTTAGGATTAATATTGTGTAAGTTTCACGTTTTTATTTATACGTCGCGTAAGTTTTAATTTAAGTTTTAAAAAACAGAAAAATCAAAAACATCAGTATAAAATTAGTGATAGCGTTTATTTAAGATAGTTTATCTTTTTAATCTCCTTTAATTTTCATTTTAGTCCCTGTAATTTATAAAATAACTCAAAATCCTTACTGATCACTATCCTTAGTGGTTATTCGACATCTGATTGTGTTAAACACCAGTCATCCTCCGTGGGACTTAACGACCCGGGAATCCACTGTATTCTCCTGATCTAAATTGCAATTGGTGTGTGAGCTGTTTTAAGTTCCTTACGGCTGGTCATTCACAAGTGATCAGCTCGCGTGAGAAAACTTGACGGTTTTGCACCAATCACATGTAGACTTGGTGGTGTACATGTTAGCAGGGAAAAAACAACTGCATTTCATAGAGGTGATGGTGTGATGGGGCTACATGTTGCAGCATCTTGTATAGGCGGTGGTTCAGTGAGTATCAGAGGTAGAAGTGAGACTACATCAACAGCTGATGAAATTCATGATTCTATGTGTACAGAACCCAGTGACCTTAGTGATGAAGAAACCCAACCACTTGCAAGTCGAATAACAAGTGAACCACCTAAAAATGACCAAGCAATTGAACAAGTTGCAATTGATACACCTAGGGAATGACATGCTCGTCATTGAACAAGTGAGCCCCCACCTATTCTCGTTATATGTTGTATTTCATAAGATATGTAGACTAAATTGTATAATGTATTTGTTATGTTATGCCAATGCAAGATGCAAACTGTATAATCAAGCTGCAAAACTGTCAAATTCAATTTTTTTAGTGTTTTTTATTTATTTATTTTAGGTGAAAGTGGGTAAATACTAACAAGGCTGGATAAAGCACTAAACCAGGAAGAGATAGTTACCATGCACGTGCCCAAAACATAGTTGAACACGTGTACACCCACCAAAAATGCTGACTACTGAAAGGCAAAAAAAATTATCTACAAATTCCCCATTAAAATGAAGTTGCCCTATATGATAAGTTTCTACTTTGTTTAGTTATCTAAAAAAAAATGAAGTTGCCCTATAGGGTTGCTATCCTAAAACAGAGATGCCCCATCAAGGTTGCCATGATATACATCATACTATAAAGCATTCATACACAGTATTATGTAAACGGACTCCGAACGTGATCAAAAACAGGTGCATACTACAATAACCCCAAAGCAGATGGTTACACAAAAACATCGCATGTTAATTTTATGTAATTGTTGAACATTTTTTTTGGTAATCATAAGAAGCACCAACAAAAAAATGCTTAACAATTACATAACGTTGCCTTACAAAAAAGGCTAAACTAGACAAACTATTTTGAGTTTTAAGTTATGTTAACACCCCAGTTTCTAAACGTTATCGACAACATGAGCTTGCTGCATAAAAATACCTAGACTCCAACCTTCCATTCCTTAAAACCCAAGTTGCTTTTAATCCCGCACCTCCTCGACAACCGTCTCTTGTTAGAGCCTTTAAATGCCTCGACATCTTGAACTTCCGTAAGCCCGATCTTGGTGTTTGAAAGCAGTGCCTCCTTGCATAAGGTTTTTTAGAGACCTTACGACCAGAACTGTCCTTAACGGAAGAAGAAGAAGCCCCAACATCCATAGATACAGACCCAAGAAATACCCCATAGTACCATTCATCGTCACTGAACCCAATGTCAGCATCAACAATTTCGCTAGCCAAAAAATCCATGAATAGATTCTATCCTTGACATTCACTTCCTTGACTTCTAGTTTGGAACGGAGGGCTTCTTAGGGGAGGTGACCGCCTTTCTTCCTCCTCCCATGCAGCAATATCAGAGGCAGAATTAGAAGTAGCAAGCTCCACAAGTTTATCATGTATTGCTATCCTGGCACGCGTTGGCTCATCAAGAAGATCTACAATTAGGTTATCATAATAGAAACATGCTAAGTTATCGTGTGCATGTGCAATGTACAAGCCGATCAACCCACATTCCTCGGCAAGTTCAAACATCCTTTTAATGTCATTATCGCATTCAACAACTGTCAAACCAGTTGAAAGAGCAAATAGTGGCCTACATAAATACAAAGCCCGTATCTCACACTCTAACTTGTTGGCCAAAAAGTCAAGCATTTGATTAAAGTTCATCCTTGTGGACTTATTGAACGTTTGCACAAGGGTGCGTCCATACGCGTAAGTTAATTTGGGCAATCGAATGAACTCACCATCGTAGTGAATCTCAACTACAAGATTCTCAGATACATAGCGTGTAGTACTCCTGTAATAAAGGTAAATAAATGTATACAAATCAGATTAGCAAGTATGGACAAAAACCTAGTAAGGGCAAGTGACAATCACGAAAGTTAATGGCAGGCATACCTTGGCTTGAAATCAAATAAGGCAACTGGAGGCTTAGCAGCATTTTTTTGATGAAATAGAGGGTTGGGAGATTGGCATTATGACTTGTGTACAAATGTGATCTATATGAAGATTTGATATATATTAGGAAATGTTGTATTATTATTTTACTATTAATAATGTACTTATTAATAGTATGAAAACTATGATCCGTTTATTTTAATATGAAAATAGTAATAGGGAAACTTTGGGTTAATTTGTTATAAGTTTTTATGTGTAGTGTGTTTCTGTAATGATATGGGAATAAATTAATTCACAAACCTATGTGTGGCCATTTTTTAATTTTTCTTGGAATGGACGGCCAAATGTCATGATTAAATGGACGTCCAAATGAAGAATAAATGAACTGGAGTTGTGAAGTTTTAAAAAGAAAGATTATATGCACGTACAACAAATTTAGATGTAAAATGTGTACATACTTTTACGTCGTGTCTCCCATTGTTTTTTGAATGAATGTTACACGTACCCAAGGTTGTTGCATGCAAGGTATTGTATGATTATTGGTTTATGTATGCATGTTATAAGTGTCTTTAGTGTAGTAAATAGTTGTTATGAATCCATTGTCTAGTCATAATGGCTTATGTGTGAATGAATATATCAATAGATGGTGCATGATAAAACAATGAAAGTGCTGTTGGAGATAAGTTTAAAACTGTTAGTACAAACGATAAAATCTATGTTTATAAAAAAACTGAATCATCTTCTCGCGATATGCTAGCGCGACATCAGTGGGATCATCAACGTGCAACGATAGACCATGTGCCAATCTATATAAAAATATACAAACCCACACACCACAATCACCAAAAATCCCCCTTGCTTAGGACCATTTTCGGCTAACCTAAATGAAATCTTATAGTCATTCGGATGTATTCCAGTCTTATAAAAAACGTTTGCTTGCTCTAGAACAACTGGTAGTTTGACCTGTAGAATAACAGAAACTGTTAAAATAAATAGACAGGTGATCTTGTTAGAGGCTTGTCAAAAAAATGTTAGTAATATATAATCGAAATAACCACGTTTGTCACCAAATTATTGATGAAATAAAGTTGTTTGTTCAAGCCGGATTAAATATGATATCTAGTGTCATGTTGTAAATTATATATGTGTTCAAAAATATTATATGTTTTTTATTCGTGATTCATAAACAACGTTCGAACATTTGACATGTGCTTCGAAATATTTTTATTCATAATAGATTTCATTTCAATACATTAAAGGATAACAAAATACATCAACGTAGCAACGACATTCATGAAGATACCAAAACACAAAATATGACAATCACAAAACGTGAGAGAGACCACATAACAAGGTAGGAGTAGAGGATTAATAATTTTTGCAGCTTTGCGGGAAAAGGAGATTTTTTGAGAACTTGAAGCTGAGTCTCACTCATTAGCCTCATCAGCGCCCTGTTTTTCTCAAGCTCCTCGTCCTGAATTGCACGTAGGATTTCCAAAACAGCACTGGCAAGCCTGGACCCAACCACGCAGTCTAACTGCTTGATTTGCTCGCCCTCACATGCAACGACGAGTTAGGTCAATCACCTTTGCATGCATGTCACTTAAGAACTTGAAGTCACGTTCATTGTCACGCACAAACACGTTGTTAACCATGTCTTTAAGTACGCTATCCATTTCTTTTGTAGTAAATTGTGTTGTGGCTAGTGTGTGTCCCCCTGACAAAGTTGTATGATATTGGGATATATGATGTCCGTTTATATAACCCAAATGGGGTGGGGGGAAAGAGCAGGGGTGGGGTGACATGGAGTTTATTTTGAATTGAAGTCTATCTGAATTAATGTGGATAGTCAAGTGGTGAATAGTTGAGTCATGTCAAGTAATTACTGTTGCACATTAGGCCAAGTTTAATTAATGAAGCTTCTCTTGTACTCAACCGATTCCTGGCCACAAGATAACCATTTTGGGCAACTAGTTTCAGTTTGGGGGCAACTAAACCAGTTTCAATTTTGTTTAATTCCAAATGCAACAAAATTTGACGTCCCTTAGGTTAGAAAAATTATTAATTGAGTACGTTTTGTAAATAGACGCCATTAAACAGGTTTATATTGATTACTTTTTGGTTACATCAACTAACACACACATGCTATTATTAGATGTACATATCGTTTATATTTTATGTAATAATACACTACCATAATATAACTCAGACTTTTATATCATAAAGTTTGACTAAGTGTGCACTTAGCTGTGCTATTTCAATATTGAATGGATATTTTGTAAAAAACCCAAATTGGGGATGCACATAAGTAAGACAAATTTTATTAATGAGGAAAGGAGGTAATGAAATGATGGTGGTAGCTAGTGGCATGTACTTGAAGGTAACTAGTCCATTAATTTTTCAGCTTTAACTATTGCACAAAAAAGGCACAAAGAAACTTGTGTCCAACAAGTTAATTGTTTTTGGGCAAGCACATACATACGATGGGCAACTAAATCATTTGTGGCCCTATTAAATCATGAACCTTATGTGCAATTGCAAATTAAAAGTAATCAAGCTTGGTAGCTAAGTATATATTTCCTATATCGTATTATATGTGCGGGACACAATGTAAATTAAAATCAGGAAAATAAATTGTTAAAATACGGAAGCAAGCAGATTTATGTACTTTATTTTTGGGTTGGTTCTAGTTAATCTACACATATTTTAGATAAATTGTTGTTGGTTGTGGTATTCGTTTGATGTTACTACTATAGAGTATAGACAAGTAAGTATAACAAATGTTTATGAGAAACTATGTTGTTGGTTGTGGCAAATAAAAAATTGGGATTTCAAATAAGAATGACGGTTTATTAATGGTGAATAGATGTAAGGAAATGATGGTGGTACATAGTTGCATGTACTTGAAGGGAACTAGTGTGCACAAAACTCAAAGTCTACAACACAACACCCAAGAAACTTTGGCCAACAATAAATTTGTTCTTGGGCAACTAGACACAAATAATGGGCAACTACTCACAAGCATGGTGTATTCGTGTCTGGTCACAAAGTATAACAAATTACTGTATAAGTTTATTTATGTATGTGTTGTCCGTAATTGTATTATATATGTTGGTTATAAGAAGCATGGTGTCTGGTCACAAAGTATAACAAACAAGTAATAATATGAGTTGGTTATAATAAGAGGATACCTGTAAGCACTCCCTAACACGGACATACCATACACGTGACTCATAGTCACGCGTGTCGCCGCTATCATAGAATGTTACCACTCCTGTAGGTATGTTAAATTGGGCAAGACACCAGTGTTTAACAGTCTCGTTGAGAGGAATAAAAACCTAAAAGAAAGTTGGATTTGTATTAGGATATAGTTAGTCAACGTCTGAAATTAAAAAAAAAGTGACTTTTTATTTATGTGGTCAAAGGTAAATACAAGAATACAATTTCCGTGTTTGTATGTGCTGTTTACATGGCTTACGGCTGGTAAGCAATATGTTACTTACTAATGGACGTTTTAGATAATGGAGAACGTTTTCATGCACGGTCTTGGGTTGTATAGAAACTACTGCTTTTGGGAAACTCATCTGCTTATGTAGTTCCTGATATGTTGTTCCAACTGTTAACTACTGCTTGTGTTACCATAACTGCTGCTAGGGTAATCAATATACTGCTGGGATCGAACGATTACAAATGGAGAGGCTCAGTTTTTGGAAAGCAGACTTATCTCATGGCAGTGTAAGACGCAAACAATTATGGCGAATTCCACCACTGAAGGTGAGTATTGTTAGCCGTAACATTTTTATTAGAAGTGATGGTCATTCACGTTTAGGAACTTTGTAACGTGTGATAGATATCGTGATAGAATAGTCAACGGGCTCATGGATTGGGCAAAGCTAAATGACTATTAGTCAAGTTAAGTTAGCCTTATGAAAGATATTATCCAATCCAACCCAATCCAAGCCCATGAAAAGCCTATTAGGGCACCTAGTACTTGTAGTATAAATACATCTCAAATGTGTCATTTGAGATGTGTGCTTGAGTGTGTTTTGTGTGTGTTTTACTTATGAAATAGTGTTTCATCTTCTACTCTTTGTCTCTCTAAAATACACATATCTTCATTCAAGTCACCGTATCTTTTCCTCATCTCTCATCTCATATTGTGTGAAATGGATTGTTAAAAGGGTTCTAACAAGTGGTATCGTGAGCTAAATGATGATTTAGAAGTGTTTTTTAAGTTAATAATCGTGCCTTTATTATTCAAAATCACGTATTTAGATTAATTTTGGCACTTGTTATCTTGTTTCTATCTTCTTTCAAGTATATCTAGAAGTGTCAGTTAAAAAGTTTATCTCTTGTGTCTAAAACAGTTGTTATTTTTGGTCCAAAGCAATACTTTTACATATTTTTCTGTCCAAAACTGTTTTAAGGTACAATCGGTCCATATCTATTTTTCAGTCAAAATAGTCATCAAACAACTCTTTACAAGTTTCTTTTTTTTGGCATATTTCTGTTCTCAAAGTTGCATCTTATCCAAAAACAGTTTCTTTCTTGCATAGTTTTTTTGTTTCATTGAGGCTTCAAAAGCTGTTGGAAATCATTTCCGGAAAACGTGGTCAAAAAACTTGGTCGGAAAAAAGTCAACGAAAAAGTCAAAACCCTCGTTTTTTACGCGTAAGCCACCATTTTTACGCCTAAGACATTACGACTATCTTCAGTTCATTACAATTTACTTGGAAAGTATATTGTACGTGGTTACGTTTAACTCTTACTCGTAAGGGCTTCTAGACAAGAGAGCTTACGCTTAAGGGTTTTACGCATAACAAGACTTTACGCGTAAGGTTTTGAAAAAGTTTACGCATAACCAAGGTTTACGCATAACATCCACTTACGCGTAAGAGGTTACGCATAAGGGTTTTCAGAACAGTTTACGCATAAGGTTTTAAGACCAGAACATAGACCATCAATCAAGAAATATCGAAAACAAAAGTCTGTTAATCCAATCCTCCTCGTCACAAAACTCATCAAAACAACCAGACCTACAATCCAACAACCATCACCATCAGACCCATAACCCATCTCATACTATAATCAAAACTGAAAAACGCAAAAAGAAACCATCTATCTCAGAAATCTCTTTGTGTTATCATTCAAAGAACTCATCCACAAGAGATTATTCATCATAGATCATATAAGAAGCTTTACTTCTTTCATTATACGAACATCAAAAGATCAAGACAAACACCAATTGGTTTCATATCTCTTTCATTCGATTTTAACAAAAAAGTAAACAAGATTACAACCTACCTGAGCCGATTGATTAATCTAAGCAGAAAACAGTTGCTATCGTTTCGTAGGTTTTAGATACTGACAATCAAGAATCAAAGGAGTGTATATCCTTGATTGTATTCGGATCTACAAGAAAGAAAGGTCGAATTCATTTTTTTCTGTGAATCGGGTTTGGTGATTGTTAGATTTGCTTTTGGGTGAAAGAAGAGATTGGCTCGTTTTTCTTTTGTTGATTGACTGCGTTTTTTAAGTGGTGTGAGATTAGGGTATTCAAAGTGAGTATTATTAGAGTGGTTATATATATATAGTGGGATTAGATTTAGGTTA
>OU343220.1:69688877-69712030 GCA_910596185.1 Chrysanthemum makinoi | reverse complement strand
AGTTTAATTGGGCTTTTTGTTACATCAAAGTGTTGGGCTTCAGGTTATTAACAGACTTGTGTGTTGGGCTGAAAGTTTGGTGTTGGATTATTGGTGTTGGACATTAGTAACTATAGTATCACAAGTGAAATTTTTTGGGGGTTCGTTGAATATAACTACCGTGCTAGTTATTGGATAACTCGATTCGAAAACAAAAAATTACTTCTTTATCGTCTACAAGATCCGTAAATTCATTTCACACATACCTTCATCAATGGCAACTCAACAAGACATTCATACAGCCGGTGCTGAAAACCGTCCTCCTATGTTGGAAAAAGGTGGTTATCTTCAATGGACAAGTCGTATGCTCTGCTACATCAAGACCAAACCTAATAGAAAACTAATGATTCAATCCATTACGAATGGACCTTTCAAGCCCCGACAAGTCCAAGACCCTGGAAATGCTGATGCAACACCTCCCGTCCCACCGTCTTTTCATACTCAAACTGAATCAGAATACACTGAAGAGGATCAGAAGCAAGTCGACGCAGATGATATGGCAATACACATTGTCCAACTGGGTTTACCAAGAGACATCTTTGCTGCTGTAGACAGTTGTGAAACTGCTTTCGATATGTGGGAACGTGTTAGACGGTTATGTTTTGGAACAGAAATTGGTCAACAAGACATGGAGAACAAGCTGCTAACTGAATGGGAGAAGTGCACATCAACTCCAGGAGAATCCATTTAATCCTACTATGGAAGGTTTTGCACTTTAATGAATGAGCTTATCAGAACCAAGTTGGAACCCAGAACTATCGTGCAAAATATCAAATTCCTGAACAATCTTTCAGAAGAATGGGGATGATATGTTACTATTGTCAACCAAACAAAAGACTTACATCAGGTGAATTTTGAACAATTAAACGATTTTCTGAAACAAAACCAAGCTGAAGTCAATGAATTTAGGAAAGAAAGATTGGCAAAGAATCATGATCCCTTGGCACTAATTGCAAAGACTGCAACTCCAGTGAACTCACAACAACAAGCTTCATCATCTTCCACTAAGAACAACTTGCAGCCATACATTCCACAACCACAAGCTGTTATCCCTCAACAACAATTCTATCCACCAAAACAACAAGTCATTCAACAACAGTATCCACAATACCAGGAACAAGGAATAACTGATCCTGAAACTGAACAAGAAGTGGCTTTGTCTCATGCTTTTGCATTCTTGGGTAAAGCATTTAGAAGTCGCATGGGTAATCAGGCGGTTCCGTATCAGGGTAATCAGTTGGGTCAGAATGTTGGAAATCAGATGGGACATAATGTTGGGAATAGAGCAGTGGGTAATTAGAATGGGAATGTTGCAGCTCCAGTCGTTGGGAATTATGGAAATATGAATCAGGGCAATCAGGTTACGTGTTACAACTGTCAAGGAGTGGGTCACATGGCAAGGAATTGTCCTACCAAGCTGAAAAAGAAGGATCTTGCGTATCTTCAGAAAGCTATCATGTTGGTACAAATGGAAAATGCAGGACTTCAGTTGAGTGCTGAGGAACATGACTTTATGGCTATTATGGATGATTTGGAAGACTTAGAGGAAATCAATGCGAACTGCATCTTCATGGCAAATCTTCAGGAGACTAAGTACGGCACTGACTCTGACGCACCTCCTGTTTATGACGCCAATGCAGTATCTAAGGTACCAATCATTGATCCATGCTATAACAATGTCATATCTGATGTGTTTACTCATGACGAACAGCATTCTGTGACATCCGCACCTACTTATGATACATACCTGGACAATCCGAGTTGTAGCAATACTAACTCTGAAACTCCAGATGTGGATCCTAGTGGAGGCTGTGCGGCACAAAATACTGAGACTGATGAGGAAACACATGCTTATTTTGAAACATTAATCAATAACTGTGGCATTGAAATCGAGAAAGTTAAAACGGTCAATCGCGAAGTTAAGGCCGCGAATGCTAAATTGACCGCTGAGCTTGAGAGTTACAAGGAGAACGCAAAAGCTTTTGAATTTCATACAAACAAAGTATCAGAATTAGAAATTGGTTATCGAAATTCTGTTTTAAGAGAAAAACAATTGCAAATCAAGTATGACACACTTGATGTGAATTTGAACTTAAAAATAAAATCTTTAAACAAGGAAATTTCTGAACTAAATGACCAACTTTCTAAACAACAAGCAACTTATTCTGATCTTAAAAAAGAGAAGAAACAGTTGACTGCTGATTTTTCAAAACGAGAAGATTCTCTTCTTGATGAAATTCATGATAAAGATGAAAAAATCAAAAAATTGGAAAATTTGCTTGTTACAACGGGTCATTCAGCTAAATCAACCAATATGCTGATTAATCAAACTAATCCGTATTTTCATACAACACAAAAAATGGCCATTGGTAACAAACCTCCTTGTTTCCTCAAGAAAGCTCAGAAAGAACAGAATGTTTTGAACAATGGAAAAGCTTTGCATGAACCCATAACTATTCATAATTCTCTTGAAACGTTAGAACTATCTGATGAGAGTAGATCAAAAATGAAACAAAAGAATTCAGAAATAAAACCAATTGATTATAACAAATGGAACAAAATTAATGGAATTACTTTTGTTAATCAAAAAAAAAGTCAAAGTTTTCCATAACACCCAGTGTTTCAAACAATGTGTCAACACCAGTTTCAAAACCAGTTTCAACTCCTGTAGTTGTCTCAAAATCTCTTTCAAAAATCGAACAAATGTCTTCAAACAATCCTTTTAATACAAGTGATGCTAGAAGCATTTTAGATGATGTTAAAACTAGAATTGGGGGACTTCAAGAGACTGTTAAAACTAAAACCAATATTACAACTAATATCTGGTTTACTCGTTTTGATGATGAAAATAAAAAGTTTTTTGAAACTGAAATTGCCCCTCAGCTGAATAACATCAACTCAAGGGTAATTCATTTTGAACAAGCATTTTTGAAAGAAACAGCTGACTTTGTCAAAGACCATAAATCCCTGGTAAAGCAAGCTAATGAAAGTGTTGAACACATCAAAGTTTTGGAAATTTTGAATGATTCTCTCTTCGAAGATGTTATGACTACCGATATCGTGTCCATTATCTTACAAACATATTCTGTTGAAGATCATGAAAGACTCCAGTCTGAGACCTCCGCAATTGTTTCAAAATATGAAAAAGCTCTTGAAAAACTTGAAAAAGAAAACGTGTCCTATTTTAAACATCTTGATCGAAAATATGAGGAATGCAAGTATGACAAACTGTCATATGAGCGTGCATACAAGGACATGCAAGAGCAAAATGATCTTTTGAGGGCTCAGCTGGACAAACTAAAAGGAAAGGCAGTGGATACTAAGATTGCAAAACCATTGACTGAGGAGAAGGAAAATGTTCCAAAACAGGTTTTCAAACCAAAAATGTCTATTTCTATGCCTCCTCCGAAAGTCAATGAGAAAAAAGATTTGTCAAAACCAGTCACTCTACTTGCCTTGCAAAAGCAAAATGAAAAGATTGTTGAAAAAGGAAAAGCAGTTGCTGAAAAACCAAAAGTGATTACACCTGGCATTTCTAGGAATAGTACACGGAATGTGACCAAAAATCCAGTTAAAGAATCTGTCGGTTCTAACAACATGGTCCAAAATCAATATCTAGAAGAAGCTAGGAAAAAGGCACAGTCTCGAAAAGATGGAATTTTAGGTGCAACATCTAAGGTGATGAATTCTACGAGATTTCAAGGCAATGCTAGTAGTAGTAAACCATTACCTAGGAACACTCTTCGTACGACTAGGGATTGGATTGCATCTAAAAGTAGTTGCGCAAAAGAAAATGCTATGCATGCAGAAAACAACACTAGAAATTCTGAGTCTTTTCCGAACAAGAAACAATTTTCAAAAGACTGTAGTGACAAAGTTAAAGTTGCTGTTTTAAACAAAAATGTTGAATTTGTCTGTCCTACATGTCAAAAATGTGTCTTTTCAGCTAATCATGATACATGTCTTGCAAAATATCTCAAGAAAGATAATTCTCATGCTAAGGTTCAATCCAATAAGACTACATACAGAAACAAACCCGTTGACAAGATGACCATGGAAAAGAAACCTAATAGGTGGATCTCATCAGGACGTAGTTTTTCTAAAAATGAGTCTTCCGCTGCATCTGAAAAGAAAACAACTCCTAGATCTTACCTTAGGTGGATTCCCATGGGAAGAGTTTTCAACAAAATAGGTCTTAGATAGATTCCCACATGAAAGATTTTTGATACTCGCACCAACACAGATAATAGTACCAATCATCAGGATAAAGAAGTAGAAACCACTATAACCGTTGATAGTGATCACCCTCGCCGTGAGGAAACATATACTTCTAACACTGTTATTTGTGAAAAAATTTCTTCTGTGGATGCAGGTACTTGTAAAAGTGTTGAAGGTTCATATACCCCATGTGGTAAAGAAGAACTTTATGCCAATTTCGCATGTGGAAATCCTTTTCTAATTCCACTCTTAACTCCACTTTTACATGACAAGTCTTAATTTCTCTTTCTTCAAATCTTCTTTCTAAATATTTTTGAAAAATCAAAATACAAAATTTGAAAAACCAACAAAAGCAAAATACAAAAATAGAAAATTTTCAAAAAATACAAAAACATTATAAAATTTCTTAAAATAAAAAAAAAAATCTTCTCACGACATGTCTCTCGTTTAATCGATATTCTGTACGTTTCTAGAAATGTCATTCAACAATGATATGGACATGTACAGATGCTTGAGCGAGAGTTATCTAAAATGTTTTCTAAAACATGTCGTTTCTCAAAATTTATTTCCTAATGGCTTTCGTATACTTCAGTACGAAACCCGGACTTCAAATTAATGGCTTCTGAACACATCAGTTCAGGACCCGCGCTTCAAAGAAAGGAAAGTGCTTAACCAAATCAAAGGTTTTAAATATTTTTTCAAGCACTTTTCCTAAAAACAATGGCTTGTAAGTATTTCAGCTTGCTACCCGATCTTTAAAGAAAGGAAAGTGCTATGCAAAATCGACTTTCATAAATATTGAGCACTTATCCTAAAACAATTGAAGATAATTCTTCTCCAATATCTTCAAAAGATTTTCAAAATCTTCTTCACATCTTGCGTACCATTGATTCAAAAAATTTCAAAAAGATTTTTCAAAATCTCTCACATTTGGTACCAAGATAACTCCCTCTAAACCCTTAATTGATTATAAATTTTCTGATTGAAAAATATGCTTTCGTTAAGGGGGAGTATTAAACCAAAATTGCTCCAAAATTCATGCTAAATCAGTTTCTCTCCAAATGCTTTTCGTAAAACATACCTTTTTAATTATTTTGTTTCAAAAACATCATGGATATGCTATTTCAAAAACATCATGTGATAAAAAAGGTTTAATGATCATTGTTTGAATCTCAAAAGAGCTCGACTCAGTCGGAACCAATGAATTGACGAGTAATCAAAGTCAGTAAATGTACCATTTCGAGAAACTCGTGATAGACATGCACTTTCATGGTCTAACCTTCTTTTCAAGAAGAGTTTACAACTTCAAGGTAGTTATTAGAGCTAGTTGTCACATTAAAACTGACAATGGAACTCTTTAACTAAGCAACGTAACCGTGTCTCATGGGGAATTGTCTATCATGAGCCGATCAATTCAAAAAGTGCGAATTCTACCCTCATTGTGCAGATTTTTGTCAAAACTTATAAGCACATGTGAAGGGGGAGTGTTTCTGAAAATATAAAACTCTTGGAGTGCTTCAAACATTTTTTCAATCATAAACACTCTTAGAGATTTTCAAGAAAAGGTTTTGTTAATACAAATATCGTCATTGTAGGATATTGGATTTCACATACACGTCATAACATTAACACTTTAGGCGTATAGATGATTTAAGAGAGAGAGAAAGTGGGATATTCTAGAGAGAGAAACTCATGTGATGTTAGATTACCAAAGAACATCCAACCCTCTACCTTGCAAGGTAGAAGGTATTTATAGGTTACAAACTAAACGACCTCCTGACGGCCTGTGGATCAGGGATACAATAGGTAAAGACCCGTCCTTCCTCCACGGTGTAGCACTAAACTAAATAATTAACTAAATGACTAGTAAATAACGTAATGTCTATGAGCTAATTTATGCTAAATAATATTTGGGGTGACCGATACTTCACTAAGGAATTTTCTAATTCCTAACAATCTCCCCCTAAGGGAGGTCACCCCTTGTTTTACATTTAGATTCCTAGCATTCTAATTTAATCTTCAGTCTTGAGCTCGCAGACTTTTCTTCTTCAAAGTACTCAACTTATATGATTCTGTGATGATTCCATCATTGTTCAACTAAGATGTATATTTCGTGGAGGTTATGATCTGATCCACCATGATGACCCTTTTAAGCATAACTAGAGATCATCAGCAACTATAGATCTCAGTATCACCAATTGTTGTGTTGCCAGCATATGATGTTGTGATATATGGACCAACATGCTCACATTCTGGATCATGATTTCTTCTTATCAGAGTAGCGGAAGCTTTCGTTGATTCATGATATTGGCAGCAGCGTAGCAGAAGCATGGAGTTAGAATATCAGAGTCATTGATGCACCAATCATGATTTCTTTTGAGATGAATGTGTTAGGTGAGCATGCGGCTATGGATTGACCGCTTCATTCTGATCAGCTGCAAACGTCGGGGTGTACCTGCATAAGACAGTTAGCAATAAAGCGCACGAAAGTGTCTTTGATCACTTTCGATGAATTGAGGTACACGGCCCACGGTTCCCCGTTGATCAGTACAAGTACTGCCTGTGATCAGGTATAATTCCGAAGAATTTCCTTGACAGGGTTTCGCAGCTGCTCTAGCTGTTCTCAAACCGGAACGTCTCAAAGAAGACAACACGGAGTGAGTGAACCAGCGAAGTTACGTCCACTGATTGATGAAAAGAGATTTGAAAAACAATCGTGTAATGCTCAATAGAAATTGTTTTTGCAATATAACGAAGGTTTTAATGAAAATCAATTATCAATCATAAAACACCTTTTGATTTGAAAAATTAGTACACGGTCGACGTGCTAATGAAAAGAGTTTTAAAGCACAAAGACCGGTTTTTCAAAGGTATCCGTCAATCCATAACCTGAAACAGGATTGATTCAAAAGATTGAATCGCCCCATTGTTTCTGTTCAGTTGTCACATGGTTGATCTGTATAATAGATCTCACATGCCACCTACCAGGAGCTTGTTAGATGTTGGCTCCGGAAGGCTTTCCATCTTCACAGTGAATATGTAAACACATCACTCAGATGTTCTGGCAATACCACAAGGATAATGCGTAGGACTCAAGATATAATCTCTCTTTTCACATTGTGTGAAACAGAGAGTCTTCATTGAAAGTGTCCTATTGAGATTTATTGATGATCTCGTGGCACTAGACTCAATTTGTGCATATTTGGATCCTATATCGGAGACTAGGGAGAGGGTCTCCTCCTTCAATATCAACAATCTCTAAGAGAAAGTCGATAGATAATGTCGGTTCCCCGTGAGAATGAAACAAGTCCTTTTAAGAGGAACTTGAGTGGTTTGGAAAGTTGAAGTGCAGTGCGTCACTGGGTCCATGACGTCTTGTCTTCAATACCGATGTTACCATCAGTAGCATATGAATTGAACCCGGTTTCTGCCCTAAGGTTGAATAAATGGAGGGCTATTTGTTTTCACCATTTTCTCATTCAATTCTTTTTAATTCTTCAACCCCTTCAGTGCTTACCGAGACTTCATAGCTAGAACCTTGTTGGGTTTATTCCAGTACTAGCTCAGTCTCAGTCCGCACTCTTCCCATATCTCATTTTCTCCTTTTATCATCATACCTAAGAACTCTACACTAACTAGTGGATAGTCCCTGGGTAGATCCCTCCGGTTCCGGCGGATCATGGGAACACATACCTAACCTTATCGTCCTTATATCACCATACATAATGTAAAGTTGGTCGGTCTTTTTGGTATTGTTCATCTGCCATAGGGAACCAATTGAAAACCATTTGAAAATCAATCCAGATACTTGTGATATATTATCAAAGCATTTTGTACCTGAATTGTTTTTGATATTTTTAGAATAAGAGCTCCCCCTCAACATGTGCATCAAATGTTTGAAATCGTTTTGCACACGGAGGCAAGAGGAAGAAATTACTTCTTTGATTACCATTTTTCTAAAAGATATCACCATCACTTCCTTGATCAAATCAAGTAGATATAGCATTTCCGGGAAGGATGAGGTTTTCATGATTTTGCTCCCCCTCAATATGTGCCTCGAGATTTGAAAAGAGTTTTGCACATACTAGAAGGAAGTTCAATGAAGTACAGCCATGATCACCAAACATTTAGAAATCATTAAACACACAATCAAGGTACTTTATGTAATAGCATGAAAAATTTTGTACCCTGAAGGTTTGGATTTGTTTTAAAATGCTCCCCCTTAATATATGCTTCGAGATTTGAAAATTGTTTAGCACATATTAGAGAGCAGTATGCACTTAAAATGGTCATCTTTTAACATCTTTCATATTTATATCACATTTTCTCCCCCGATCAAAAATTTCAAATCCTTTGAGATTTTGGATCTCAAGTGATTTAAATATGTATGAGACAAAACATTTGTTGGAGAAAAATGTGTCCAATTTTATATGATCAGAAGTGAACAACACTGAAGTTCCCTTTTTTATATGACATAAAAGGAAACCACAGGACATACCCTACCACTATTACATGCATAATAGTTGTTCATAGTTTGTACATCACAGTTTACACATAAATAATACAAGACAGAAAAGACATCCGGAAAATATCTTCATTCAGTCCTTTGAAGAAGCTTGTAATGACCTGCCCGAAGTCTTCCACCCACAAAGCTTTCAAGGTTACGATAGATCATTCTGGTCTTCAATCTTCGTTTAATTGCAGCAATGAACTCATCACACCTCTTCACATCTTCATTAGACCAGAATTTCGTTTTGTCCCTCGGCTTCATTTTAATTTTGATGTCTTTCACTCTGTAGTTTAGTTCTTCTTCAACCATTTTGAGTGTTCCATCACTGAATTTGTATAGCTCACATAATCTCATTAACATCCTTGAACCATATCTGTCAGTAAAGATGACTGCTCTGGGGGTGTCAATCACTTTATATTCGTGATGAAATTCATGTCCACTGGCTTCCCAATTTGGTCTTGTGAGATTGACTCGAGTCTGGTAGCTTTCTATTCCCAATTGAAAATCTCCAACTCTTAGTCGAATGACCAAGCCTCTGATCCATTGATTGACAGTAGCAGAGAGAGCCTTCTTCTCGCGAGCAAGAAGATGGTCAAGGTGTCCTTGGAGGTTCAGAAGATAGAGATCTTCAAAGTCATTAGGCATCAGATGTTTGAAGTCATTTTCTTCTATGATGTGCTCTTTCAAGTCAGCTCTTCGAAGAACAATCTTCTTCAGGTAGTCATACCCGTAGATAGGGAAGATCTCTATACCAATAACACTAAGAATACGCAGTCCGGATCGAACTGCTCTGCGTCTCTTCTTGGCACTATGTCTTTCGATGTAGAATTCCTTCTTCTTGAACCACCAATGTGAGATCCCATATGAAGCTGCAGTGTCATATTGATTCTCTTTGTCTGCCCAGAATTGATCTAGAACCATCTGTTCGAGACCTTGATCAGTGTAGGTAGCTGCCTTCATCTTTGAAATTGATAGAGCAGGTCTTCTTTCAGAGGTGTGTCCACATAGATAGTCCAGATCATGGTTAAAGAAGAATTCTGACTGAATGGTCATAAATCCAGGTTCACCGCCGAGGGGAAGAGGGTTGTACACATCAAACCTATTGATCTGTTCACCAACTTGATCATTCAACATTCTATAGCATTCCTCCATTTGATATTGAAGCTGATTAGCATCCGAGTGGAAGACTTTGACTATTTCATAAGCTGGACCTTCAAGATCTTTAGGGGTGATGGATGTAATTTCCTTCTTCTCACAAAACCACTTTATAAAGCTCCCCATATCTCCTGTGAAGTGAAGAAGAGAGTCTTCAGCTGGAGCTTCATAGTTGGAAATGATAGTTGAAGCCCAATTGTTTGCTGGATTTGTTGACTCTGACTCGGGAATAAACCATGAGGGCTCAGGAGTTTGTGGTCTTTCTTCAGAGAGCCAACTTCGAATGGTGTCCTTTGAAGGTGCAGCTCTGGATGGATTAGATGGTTCACCTGACATATAAGTATCAAACCAATCATCTTCAGTTGACTTGGGAATGAACCTGGTGGATGCATCATCTTCATCTGATTCTGACTCTGCTATGACAAGCGATTCTTCATTAACAACTTGATCTTCAGGGATAGAGGAGACTGTAGACATGAACCTTGAGTCAACCGTGGACCAAGCTGCAGATTTCTTTTGCGTTCCTTGATTTTCAGATGAACTGGGTTGATTGGCAGGCTTTGGTGGTGATGATGGTGGTTGTGGTGGAAGTGTGGATGTTGTTTTACAAGATCCACCACCTCCAGATGTTCCAGCACCCCCAGTTGGAGGTGGAGGAGGAGGAGGAGGAGGATCTTTATGACCTTTGCGCAATGTTTCCAACACTACGGTTCTCCTTTTCTTCTTAGATTTTCTTTCTCCAGCGTCTATCAAGAAATGTACATGATTGTCGTACTTAATTGATTCTTCGAGAGCCTCATAAAGCTTCTTATGGACCTCATGCTTATCTTCGCCAGCTTTAAAACATCTTATCTTTAGAAGTACAGCTCTCATATCAACGATAGGAAGATCCTTGAATCGTCTAAGTAGAGGAGCCTCCATTGCCCATTCCACAGCATCTTTACCTTCGCCTTCAATGGCGTCCTCCACCCTTCATCAAAGTTGAGGTGCTCCAGCCTATAGACACGATCCACAAGGGAATCTACGGATTTAGGTAGTTGTCTTTCAAGAGCTTCAATTCTTTTCACTGCTTTGTCAAGCAGTTGATCTGAGGTAAGAATTTGAGGTGGTGAAGCAGGTGGGGTTACTACATCAGCAACTGTGACCACTGGTTCAAAGGATAGAGTCTTTTCAGATTCACGTGGTGAACGTGCGGTTACTTGATCAGGTTTGGGAGGTGGAAGTGCAGTTGTGAGTAAAGGTGCTGTCATAGGTGGAACGGATGATGTATCTTGTTGAATTTTGACATTAAACATGGATTGTGCATCCTCATTGTCATTATCTTGCTTGGAAGGCTCAGAATCAATGGGTTTGTCATTTAAGAATTGATCGCCGAAAGTGAATTCAGTATCTAGGTTCTTAAATGATGATAGAGAACTGGTAGAAAGATTTGGTTCTTCCAAGGGCATGGTCTCATCGGATCTTGACTCCGGATTCTCCTGTGAGACATGATGTAACTTATCTTCAACATTTTGTTCACACTGGATACCACTTGTAGCAGGATTCACTTCTGGTGCTACAGATGCTTCTTTTCGATCGTCCGATGGTTCTTGAACTGATGACGATTCAACACTTCTCTTCTTCAGATCAACTTGAGTGGTAATTCTTGATGGTGAGGAAGAAAAGGTAAGGAGCGTGTGAGCAGCTTGTTCATCTCCAACAATTCCTTTTCCCTTGTCTTGTGTGATTCGTGTTGTTTGTTGAGGCACTTGATCAGGCTCTCTTAGCACTACTCCACCTACTGGTGCTTTCACATTCAAACTTTCTAGGCTTTGCTGGATTCCTAGTTGCAGAGCAGCATCATCTTCATCAGTTAACCTTGTATTATCCCTTGAAACCTCAGTATTTTCACCAATTTCCTTTTCCACTTTCTTCCTTTTTACTTTCTGCTTCTTGGATGCGGTGTCTGAATGTTGTGACCTTTCACGTCTCTTTTCAGGAAGAGAGGCATAGGATGCTTGTGAGGCTGAAGTGGACTTGGGAGCATTGGGTTGTGGAGGAGTGGGTGTGACATCAGCAGAGGAACTGGAAGCTCTTTTCTTGTATTGTTTGAAGTAGTCCTTCTTCTTGATATCTTCCGTGAGTAGAGTATCAGGAATTGGCAATCCAAATATTTCATTATCCATACCTCTAGGAACATATTTCAGGTTTCCTAAAACAAATTCATCTTCTACTTTATGTAGAGTTGATTCAATCCTAGGATTGAAGTTGTGAGTTTGTTGCAAGTACTGGATAACAAGCTTTGAAAATCTGATGCTGGGAATCACAAGCTTGTTTTGTTTCTTTCGGCCTTGAGCTTTGTTCTGGAAATTTGTTCTATCAGATATGAATGTGTGCATTGATAAATAAAATTCTTCCCAAATACGATCTGAGACATTCACATCAACCATATTGACAATTCCCCATAGGATTTGCAAGATGGGTATTCTCACTTTATCGAACCCTGATGTTTTTCCAGATAAGCACAAGTTGAGAATAGTTGTAATAGCTCTCCAGGGTTGATACATGTGTCCGGTGATGATGTGCGAAGCCAAAGATCTTTGATACGATAACCCAAACCAATTAGAAAGACAATTAGATCGTCGTACCGGTGGAGATTGGAGCGAAGGTTGGGGTTACATGGGGTGATTCAATAGCCTTGCTAGAATGGTGAATCAATGCGTGAACTCCTATCATCCGGTTTGCAAGAGTATTGGTGTGATTTTGTCCCATTGAATGGTGTTCGAAATTGTTGAATGTAAATGGTGGGAATTGAGCATTGCTTGGTAATGGCACCAAAGAAGTTTGTGTTCTTGAGGATATCAATGGATACTTTGAGTATAGGATTTTGTTGTAGCTTTTGTAGGTCCACATATGATTACTCTTTCCAATATCACCCATTGACTCTGGGAAGGATTTCATCGTCTGAGAGAACTTTGGTTGATGCTTAGAAGGGATAGCGTTCTTATCGAGTTGAACTTGCCATTGATGATCACGAGTATACATACAATCAGCAGTAATGATTGGGAGCGAGTTAGATAATAAATGATTAGTGAGACTATATTGAATACACCCTTATGTTATGAACATACAACACTTAGAAGCACAGACAGGGTTCCCATAGGCATATAGAGATAGAATGATAGACAAAAGTAAGACATAAAGGATAAAGACACCATTTGATCTGATTTCAGGCGATTTGTTTAGGAATTAAAGGTTAACATTGCAAAGAAATAATGTAAGTGAGCCAAGATACAAGTGTAGAAGTGATATAGCAGATTGAATGAAACAAGATGTATCATTGAATAGCCACAGGAGTTCAGAACAACGCCTAAACAAAATGTTATAGTAGGTTACAAAAGTAAGTTGACAATACAAGTTGTTCTGAAATCACGAAACAAGATTGTAAGCATGAGATTATCCTAGCAAATAGCCTTTAAACTTTTAATAACCCTAGGCCGAGAAGAAAAACCACCAAACAAGTCTCAAACAAATGGACAAGCTGCTTGGCCCGGACTAATTAAGCTACATGAAAGTGAACTATGTCGCTAACTTGTAAAGACAAGTCGCCATCACCGATTACCACATTCAAATGGCTACGGTTTTCTTTCTCTAAGTCGCTATATTTGCTAATTAAGCTAACTTGTAAAGACAAATTAAGCCATGAGCGTAACATAACCAAGTAAACTCTGATTTGTTTACTAAATTAGCTAACGTTGCTAATTAAGCTAACTTGTAAGACAAGTTCTTGCGATAATAATGATACAACTAAGGCTACCCAATTAAGCTAGAAAGTAATTCACTAAGTCATGGCTGACTTAATTAGCTAAGTTAGTACTAACTGCTTCGAACATATAAACTAACTTCGCTACCAAGAATAGTGTTAAGTTAAGCCATCAAGAACAATTTATGCTTAGCGGTTAATCCCCGGACCAACACCTTAGTTACTATCTTGAGCGGACTTAGCGGCTCTAACTTCGCCATGATGAGCAGGATAAGCTAAGCGCTATCAAGAACAATTATTATCAACAAATAATGGGCCCAAACCACCAATCATGGAAAGACATTATCAAACACTCAAGATCAGTTATACCAAACAATTAATACACTTGCAACATCATTATTACAACAATTCACGATTACATGATAATTCGAACCTAGGTGGGAATCAAATGTCACGATTTACAAGCTCGTAGGGATGCGGTTAAAAACGAGTTAGAAACTCAACACAAGCGGCGTATGTGAAAACAATTAATGAGAGATTAGAATCATACCACGGTTAAATTACTGACGAATGATTTAGAGGAGAAGGAAGAAAAAGAGAATAGAAAAGAATAAAAATTATTTAAAATTATATATATATAAAAAATGCTAAATTAATAGGGGTTAAGAGAGGAGATATTCTCAAGAATTCCTATTTGTCACATTCAGGTCCACTGGTTTATGTGAGAGATTAGCAACTAACTTCGCTATCCTAGAATCATAGTAATTAGCTAAGACTTTGAGAAAACAAGTCTCTAACCTCAAATTTACCAAACCAAGTTGCTAAGACTTTACAAAGAAAGTTGCACTCATGTCACATTATGTATTCTGAACTCATTAGTTATATGAACATCAGTTGCAAACAAGCACCGATAGCATAATAAGATAAGCATACTAACATAATGGATAAACAATAACAACCCGCCTTTGAACACAAAAACATAACTAACTGCTGGCGAGATACAATCAAGATAACGAAAAAATTCTCCCCTCAATCAATGTCACCAAGACCATTGATTGAATTAACTCTCACCGTTATAAAACAAGAATATATCATTTGTTTGAACTTCATCTATGAACCCGTGCCATTATTGAATGACATTTCTAGGACCGTAGATGTTATCGATAACAAAGAATGTATTCTTTATTAGTTTAACAAGATTATATCATGAGTTTTTTTTTTTTTTTTTTTTTTTTTAAGAAAACTTGATTTGTACACAGATATAAAAGAGTGAGTCCTGATTCAAAATGAATAGGAGTCAAATTGATATACATCAATTGGCAAGCTATAGCTCTGAATGAGCTATATTCGATGGGAACCAAGTCATGAAGTTCTTGATTGAGTTGAGCATTGTACACAGCTTGATGAGAGCACATTGTACTAGAAGCACATGTAAATGCGGCCGGATGGGTTAGTGACATGAATAATTTCACTATTTGATGTAACATTGGTTAATCGAGGCGTATCAATATTAGAGATCTTTTAGGCTCAATATACTTGAAGAGTTTTCCTGTGGGCATCCACTTAAGGCAAGATTTAGTTATGTAAGTCCGTTTGGATTGAAGAACTTAAATAATGCGGTGGGAATCCATTTGAAGCAATTACTAGTAGATTTGTATGTGTGCACTTCCCTGTTTTGGCTATTGTTCCTTTTGTGTTTCGATGGTTTCTTAGGGATTGATCGACCAAATGATGTTTCTTATGAGAACTAGTTGTACTTATAGTATTTCTAAACTTTGAACTTTGAACATTTCCACAGGTTTGATATTCATCATATCGAGAATGAAGCAATGAAGTGGTTGGTTTTGACAAAACAATATTCTCATCAATTTGGGAGGCAAACCTAGATTTTGATGATTTAACTCTTCGGTTCTAAAGGCATTAGAACAACGCTTTCTTGTCGCGTTTAGAGTGGTTGACCGATTGACTTCCCCAATTTGATGGTTTTGCAAACTTAGTGTTCATCTTATTTCGATAGATTTCCTAAGCTCATTTTTAAGGCAACAATGTTGAAGCTCTTATCTTGAATTTGGGCTTTGAGGTCATGTCCTTCATAAGTTGTTAGATTGATTGATCAACTTAGAATTGGCTCTTAAGTTCTTTCTTAATGATTCATTTTCTCTTAACAGGTTGGACACACAAAGAGCAAGCTCGGCATTTCTAGATTCAAGTGTATCACTCATTTCATGACGATCATATACGCTGTCGAGTAGTGATTTCAGTTGCATATGGTTGAGTCTTTGTCACAATGGGTTTTAATTGATTAATTTCAAAAATTCTCGAAATTCGGAAATTCACGATTGATGCATGTTTTATTTGCATAAAAGGCGTTCATCTTTTTGTTGCATTCGATTTCCAAAGAAATACAATGTTTTCAAAATTGAGTATTTGAAAGTTCATCATATACCCCAATCATATCATCGGCTTTAACGGTTTTAGATTCGGGCTCAACCACGTCCATTTCACGATATAAAGATCGAGTTAGAATCGGGGTTTCTTAACATATGAATTACTATGATTAGTTAAGTGTACCTCATCACATGAAACCTTTTTCGACCGAGTCATTGGGATCGATATAGTTGTCTCCATCCTTTTTAATTTCAAAGAACCGCATTGGTATCATTCATTGGTTTACGATCCATTGCATGACCTATTAAAATCTTCCCATAGCATCCTTGACACCTTCATTTCATTGACTTCTCATTCTCATTAGCAACTTCCTTATGTATATTTCCATTACCATAAGTAGAATAGGTGTTTTACGAACTCATGGATTTCCATTCGGTGTGTTTTGAATGAGTTTCAGTCAAGTCATCATCAAAATCGAGAATATTCCCCTTGATAAGTGGTGAAATTGATTGAATTACTTGAAGAGCTGCATTAGATTTATCGGTTGAAGCTGTTCATTGGTGATTTGACACCTCGGTTGTTCTAAGTTGATAACACAGTTCTAGTCAAAGTGGGAAAATCGTGAAGGATAGCCTGTTGATCCATAGTAGTAGATAAGAGTAGTTTGATATGTTGATGAAGTAGTTGATAGGGCTCAATGTTGTATTCCATTTGCTTAGCATCATTGTTCATTAGATGTGGTTTGTTGAGGTTTGACTCGGATGGTGAGGAGTTAAGATCACCCTTTGATGAATCAATAGCGTTGGACATTCGAAACAACCGATTTCATTGTTACGGTATCATAGAGTTCAAGTACTTTGGTGAAGGATGCGGTGATGTAAGTAATTCTATTTTGGCCGGTATCTTACGCATGAGCGACCTCGGCAGCAGTGGAGATGATTGTAGGGCGTTGGTAGACATGATGACAAGTTAAGCGGGTTTTATAACTTTATGATTAAGCAGGAAGTAGATTCTTTCACGGTTTTTACTAAATCAAAGAAAAGCGTAAACAATCACCCAAGTAAGCTAGAAGATAATAATGCACCAGTCATTAACACCTAATTAGCTACACCCCAAGTAAGCTAAAGTCCCAAGTAGCTAGACAAATGCAGTCGCTAGTAGTAACTTCGCTAAGCCTCAAAGTAAGCTAGCAAAATTTTGGCGACAATTAAGCTACTCCAGAGTAAGCTAAAAGCAACTGCATTTCACCGGACCAATTAAGCTACCCGTAGTGGAGAGTCCACTACTTGTCTTTGATGTCGCTAGGTCTAAGTCAGCTAGCTCCAAAGCGTAACTTCGCTACAAATTGAAAGAAATTCACTGAGAAGAAAGAGATCCATTATATCAAGTATTTAAAAGCAAGAAAAACCACATAAACATCACTTTTCAATCCAAAAAAAACCCAACCAAGATGATTCAAGCTCTGTTGAAAACCTAAACACTTGTGATGATTCTAAACACAAAAATACTAACAAAATCCAAGCTTTAACACAAGAAATCAACCAAATGATGCAAAACCACTAAACTTTTTCAAACTCAAAAACCACCTAAAACAACTGAAATCCAAAGATGTAAGATATGATCTAACCATGGCTCTTGATACCCATTGTAGGATATTGGATTTCACATACACGTCATAACATTAACACTTTAGGCATATAGATGATTTAATAGAGAGAGAAAGTGGGATATTCTAGAGAGAGAAACTCATGTGATGTTAGATTACCAAGAACATCAACCCTCTACCTTGCAAGGTAGGGGTATTTATGGTTGAAACTAAGCGACCTCTGACGGACTGTGGATCGAGGATACAATGGTAAAGACCGTCCTTCCTCCGCGGTGTAGCACTAAACTAAATAATTAACTAAATGACTAGTAAATAACGTAATGTCTATGAGCTAACTTATGCTAAATAATATTTGGGGTGACCGATACTTCACTAAGGAATTTTCTAATTCCTAACAGTCATTAAATGTTATTTATATTTTTGATCTTTACCTAAGTTTTGTTAACGACAAAAGTAAATTTAATTTGTATTAAACCTTAAAGCTTGTCAAGTTTAATAGATATTAAAACAAGCTTTTTCAAACAATATATTCATCATTCAAGCATTTACATTTATGATTAGTAACATCTTAATATAACTCTAATCATTATGTATGATAGTAGTTTTTTGAATGTGTTAGGTTCTTAAAACCAAACACTACTTAAGTACTTGCATATTTCTAAAAATAGAAATACAACATATGACATCATGTGATGCATCATGGAAATCATTGGAAGATTTCATTAGATATTTTGTGTGGATTTGTACTCTTCATATCTTGCACAATCTCACTAAGATAGAGTTGACTTTAGAAAAGATTTGATATCTTATTTGTCCCGGTGGTACAAAATTGGTGCAGGCGGAACCCTTTTAAGGGTTCCGGTCGTCAGACGCTCACATCCATTTGGCTATAAATAGCAATGCCAAGCCAAGTAGTTTTCATCCTTTCTATCATACTCTCTACATATCTTCTCTCTAACCTTTCTAACTCAGTTTCATATCATATTAGTGATCTCTTTGTAGCAAAGAAGATCAAGTCACATTCAAGCTTCAGCGGTTGGAAGTCTTGTTTGTTTAGTGTTGTATGATCTAGTATTGATTCATACTTCATTGTTATATTAAACCATCTTGTGAGTGTGAGTGGTTAGTATTTTAGTCCTCAAAATACATTGTGTGTGGAGTAGTTGTACCCTTGGAAAGAACTCGACATCTAGCTTAGTTAGGAAAATAGTGTAAGCGAAGTGTAAAGGTTTTCTCCGCCGGTGAAAGGAGCTTGTCGACTAGTGAAGTTAAACTCTCGAGTGTGAGACTCGAGGAGTGGAGTAGGGCAAGGAAAAAGAGTCCTTGTAGACCGAACCACTATAAACAACTTGTTGTGGTTTGATCATTTCTTTCCTTATTTACTCTTTACATATTGCTTGCATATTTCATTAACATATCTAAGATCAATATCAATTGATCTTTTCAATAAGTTTCAAAACAAGATTTTAATTGGTAAACTATTCAACCCCCCTTCTAGTTTTCTACAATTGGTACGAGCCCGTTGCTCAAAATTTCTAAAATAACTGTATTTTATAAACTTGAAGCGATCCATGGATTAGAAAACTTTAAAGAAGGGCAATCTATGCAAAGACCACCACTCTTTGAAACCAATGGATTTATCTATTGGAAAAACCGTTTTGAAACATATGTAAAATCAAAAGATATAGATCTTTGGTTTATTATTGTTAAAGGGAATTTTAGTTCTACAAGGATATTCTGTTGATGAACAAAAGAAATTAATTGCTAAAAATAATGAAGCTAAAATGATGCTTTATAATGCTTTACCTAGAAAAAAAATGAAAGAATTTTTATGTGTAAACACTTCAAAAGATATTTGGGAATCTTTAATTGTTACACATCAAGGTAATTCACAAGTCAAGGATAACAAAATTGATCTTCTTGTTCAACAATATGAACAATTTGTTATCCATGAAAATGAAACCATTGATTGTGGCTTTGCTGGCTTTAATACTATTATTACATCACTTAAAGCACTTGATGAATCTTTTCATAGTAAGAACTTTGTCAGGAAATTTCTTAGAGCACTCCATCCCAAATGGAGGCTAAAGTGACATCATTGAGGAATCAAAAGATCTCTCAATAATGTCACTAGAGCGAGTTGATTGGTAACCTCAAAGTACGAAATGGTGATGGAGAAAGATTAGGAGATCATCAAGGAAAAGGGAGAAAATCAAATCCGTTGCTCTAAAAGCAAAAGCGGAATCAAGTGATGATGATGAATCTTGCTCCGGTAGTGAAGATGAGGAATATGCCATGGCCGTTAGAGATTTTAAGGAGTTCTTTAGAAGAAGAGGAAAGTTCGTAAGACAACCTCGAGAAGAAAGTACTTCAAAGAAAAGATCGGGATGACAAGAAGGGTAAAGGTGAAAGAAAATGTTTTAGATGTGGTGATGCAAGTCACCTCATGGGAGAATGTCCCAAGCCACCTAAAGAAAACTCAGCGAGCTTTTGTAAGTGGTGCTTGGAGTGATAATGAATGACAGAAGAATCAAGCAAGGAAGAGATCGTTCTAATGGCACATGAGTCAAATGAGGTACTTTTCGACTCTTCTTATTCTTCTATTGATGATGACACTTTGCAAAAACAATACAATCAATTGTGTGAGCTAAGTCTAAAAGTCATAACTAAAAATAAATTTTTAAAAACCAAAAGGAATTTTTGGAAATGGTTTATGAGTTAAAAGAAAAGCAAAAGCGACTTGAAAAGGAAAGCAAATGGCGATGATTGTAAATCATGTCAAGAGCTTAATCTTGAAATAGAAAATAAAAGCTTACAAGAGGTTTTAATCAAAAATAATTCTAAATTTAAAAGGTTTAACAAAAACATACTCTTTAGATGAAATAGTTAAAATCCATAAAACACCAGGAGACATGAATGGGCTAGGTTTTAATGAAGTATTAATTCTAAAGAGTCAAAATAAAGCGGCGAAAAGGGCGAACATTACATCAAAATTCTTTGCTGATGCAATACGGACGAGCGGAACCAAAATAAGGGTTCCGTCCGTTGTACTAAAATGGTTAGGGTACATGTGAAACAGAAAATGTTATAATGGGGCCGTCTTGAATTTGTTAAAATAACAAGAAAACCAATAATAGTATTAAACTAAAACCATCATTGCCGAGTAGGACTTGTCAAAATGAATTTAGATCAAAAACTACTCAACAACGATATAAAACTCCTTTACCCAAGCGCCCTTTCCAGAGCAACCATAGCATACAACCCAACTACCAACACAATGGTTGGAATCAAAACTTTCCTAGACCATATCAAACTCCAGATTACATGCCATGGAAATCTTACCCATCGTTTCCATACATGAATTAAATAAATGGTATGTGTAACCCAAATGGACCCATGAGATATTGAGGACCAAATGCTTGAGTTATTTGCTTCTTAGGTATGCTTGAAAGTTGGATTGGAACTTGATGAATGGATAAAAGATAGTGGTTGCTCACGACACATGACGGGCAACAAAAGTCTCTTCTCTTCATACCAAGAGTATGGCCAGTGTAATGTTTGGTAGCAATCTCAAAAGCAAAATTATTGGCAAAATGCGATTGCTCATAACTCTCTAACTATTGAAAATGTTGCTCATGTGGATAGGTTAGGATTTAATCTACTTAGTATTAGCCAACTATGTGATAAAAAGTATAAAAGTACTATTTGATGAAAATGGTAGTAAAATACTAAAAGATGGTATCACCATAGCTAAAGGAGTTAGGAAAAATAACATATAAGTCATGAAAATAGATAAAACATATAATGACAAACTTTGCTAACAACATTAGCGATAGCTCATCTATTTGGCATAGGCGTTTAGGTCACTTAATATGAGAGACTTATAAAACCTATCTTCAAAAGAATTGGTTAGGAATTTACCAAAACTTAAATATGACCAACACTTTTGCGGCGCTTGCAAAATTGGTAAACAAACACATAGTAGTCACAAATCTAAAAATATGGTGTCCACATCTAAGTGTCTAGAATTATTACATATGGATTTGTTTGGACCATCCGTATAAAGCTATAGGCAACTTATACACTTTGGTCATAGTAGATGATTACTCAAGGTTTACTTGGACGTTTTTGAAAACCAAAAATGAAGCTTTTGATAAATTTGAAATACTTAGCAAGAAAATTCAAAATCTTCTAGGTGTCAAAATCGTGTCGATCCGAACGGATCATGGTCGTGAATTTGACAACGAAACTCAAATTGGAAACTTTTGTGATACAAATGGTATAACACATAACTTTTCAGCTCCACGAACACCTCAATCTAATGGAGTAGTAGAACGTAAAAATAGAACAATTCAAAAAATGAGTAGAACAATGCTTAATGAACAAAACATTCCTCAAAAGTTTGGTGTAGCTTGCGTTGACTTCTACATATATTTTTGAATAGAGTCTTATCGCCCTTTCTTAAACAAAACACCATATGAACTCTATAAGGTAAAAATAGCCAGGATATTTTTTTTGAGTCTTTGGTTGTAAATGCTTTATTCTTAATACTAAGGATTATCTCACCAAGTTTGACCAAAAGTATTATGAAGGTGTATTTCTTGGTTACTCTCAAACTAGTAAAGCTTACATTGTCCTAAACAAAGAAACAATGATAGTCGAGGAATCGTTGAACATAACATTCGACGAAATTCCACCTCCCTCTAAGACATCACCTTTGGTAGATGATGACTTAGTTGAAAGTCAAATGATAGAAGGTCAAGAAATAATTAATAATAACAAGGAAGATGAACCATTAAATAAAGAAATTGTCAACATCAAAGAATCTAAAATTCCTCCTTTAGAAAAATCATAGGACAACAATCAAAAGAACCTTAAAGGTCACAAGCCCAATATCAGTAATTATTTTTGTTTTGTATGTTGAACCGAAAACCATAAATGAAGCAATAAAAGATGAATCATGGGTTATTGCCATGCAAGAAGAATTAAACCAATTCGTTAGAAATGATGTTTGAAATTAGTTCCAAAACCTAAAGATCAAACTATAATTGGAACAAAATGGGTTTTCTGAAATAAAATGGATGAAAATGGGATAGTATCTAGAAACAAAGCTAGGCTTGTATTTCAAGGTTATAATCAACAAAGTTGGTTTATGATGAAACTTATGCACCGGTAGCTAGGCTGGAGTCTATTAGAATATTGCTTGCTTATGCATGTGCCTATGATTTTAAATTATTTCAAATGGATGTTAAAAGTGCTTTTCTTAATGGGTTTATTAACGAAGAAGTGTATGTTGCTCAACCTCTCGGTTTCACCGACTTTGAGAAACCACATCATGTCTTCAAACTCAAGAAAGCATTGGATGGTCTTAAGCAAGCTCAAAAGCTTGATGCGACCGACAAGACTTTCCTTATTGATAACAAATATACTATGGGATTAGTAGATAATACTCTTTTACCAAGAAAAGGAATCACATATTATCATTGTTCAAATAA